>CM057813.1:25490582-25730582 GCA_030067965.1 Latrodectus elegans
TTCCTACAAACAATAGATATGTTAAACACGCAAAATAATTTTAAAATCCAAAACAATAATTTTGTTCTCTGTCATGAAATCTGCCTGTAATTGTGACAATTAATACAATTTTTCTTTCAATAATTGTAAACTCCCAAGTATTTTTTCCTGTGTATTTATTGATTCTCCTGATAATATAGCGCCTAATATGTGAGACCACACGCGAAGGCAATTAATGATCGATGTGGTAAATATTTAATGGTGCGTCTTCTATACATAACGAGTACAAAAAGTTTTCTGCTTTTTCTACTTTTATGGTTCATAAAAATACAATGTATGCAGTTTGATATGATATTTTCCATGTTTTATCAAAGATTGAGAATAGGATAGTCATCTGCAATGTTTTTCTCGGTATATTTAATTCCAATACATTTTTTTTCAAATATACTTCTAATATTTCAGTCTGAATACTAGGAACAACTGGCAATTTTTACTATCTTACAAATTTTAAAAGAAAATTTTCGGCTTCATCAAAGTAGTCATCATTAGTAGAGATCTTTAATAATTCTCTTTAATCATTTTTATCTCATCATCTTTATAATGGGTTGGTTTTTAGTTTTCGCTGTTTTATTGCTTGTGATGCTAGGGGTATACTTCATACTTCGACATGAACTATCCTTGTATCACTGGAATGATGCTTTAATTCTTGAAGCAACAAAACTAAATAAGCAACACGCATTGACAAATCTCTTTTGCATAGTATCTTCATATGCACAACAGTTAATAATAATTTTAAATGTACTTCCCTATCTGTAAACATGAAATCTTAAAAAATTTCATATTTAATATACTATGCATATCATATTAATATGTCATAAATATTTCTTTTATAAAGAAATACTTTCAATGCTGCCATCTATCGGAAATAAAAAGTACTTCTAAGCATTTTCAAAAGTTTAAACAAAATATTCTGATTAATATATATTTATATATATATATATATATATATATATATATATATATATATATATATATATATATATATATATATATATATATATATATATATATATATATATATATATATATATATATATATATATATATATATATATATATATATATATATATATATATATATATATATATATTTATATATATATATACATATTTATATATATATATATATATATATATATATATATATATAAGTTTAATCTTTTCTATTACTCTCTACATATTGTAATTTGTAATGTTCTTTTAATTTTTTATAATGTCCTTTATATTTAGAAAATAGAGGTTGAAGAAATGGCATTTCATTTTCTGGAATGACAACTTATTACCCAAAGATTCCAGAGAAAGATTTGATCCTGAAGGAGTAATTTTTAAAAATGAGAAAAGCTTATCTTAATAATTTTCACTCCTTTTCCCAATGGTTTGTAATTCATATTCGTGATCATAGATTTTCAAATTTGTGCATCTGTCTCAATTGGTAGCAAAATTTCAATATTATCAATTATATTTTTTAAAAAGATCTTAAAATATCATTTAAGAGCTAGCAATTCAGCTTAAGTTGTTACATGATAAAATTTACCATTAGTGTAAATATTCTAGTATTATTTTTCTCAACAATATAATTAATGTAAATCTAAAATTGATAAAAATTTATTAATAAGCATAGATGCTTTCAGGATATAAGAATTGGTATATTTTGGATTCAATTTTAGCTGCCAAAACAGATGAGATACATTTTCATATAAAAATATGTGCATTTATCAATCTCTCTTCTTTTTTTTTTACTTTAAATGTAATTATTTAATTGGGTTACAAATTCCTCTAGTATTTTAAAATTTTTTGAATTATAACAAGAAAATTATAAAAAGTTAAAGTTATCAATTAAATTTAGTCACATATAATCCATTTAATTACATACATTCTAAACAGTATGAAAATATTTTGATAATTAAATAACATTTATTATTTTAAAGAAATGTGTAAAATTTTGTTTTTTAAAACTGAAATGTAACTTCAAAAAAATTGTATTTATTTTATAAAGTAAAGTAAAAATTTTAGAAAAAATTTTTCATTTAAATATTTGATATGAAAAAATATTTTTTCACTCTTTTTAATTAATTTATTTATTTTAAGGAAATGGTTACTTTATAAAGTGTTAGATTTGACTTTTACTAAAATTCAAGAGGTATTACAGATTTAATCATAAAAACTTTCAAACAGCTGTTTGAGCTGAACATGATAAATGAATATCAATTCATAGTTGTTGCAAATTAGTGTGAACAAGATCTCAAGGAGGGGCTACAATTGAACAAATCTAAACATAATTGTGTTTGATGAATGAATCACAACTCACTAAAATGTCAAATTCTAAGTATATTCCAAAAAAAATAATTAAAATTGAATCTCTATGCGAAAATTAATAGAACAAAATGAATGTGCAACAAGCTGGCAAATTCTAATAAAATTTTTGCAATTGATTAGACATGTTTGAAAATTTCCTTCAAGAAAATTGTTCTAAATACTGAGAAATATCTGTGCAGAAAGATATTTCAAAGTAAGAAATAGCAAATAAAAAAATTAAAAATATCACGAAAGTAAAATTGAATTATTTGGCTTAGAACTCCAGCAAAGACAGGAAAAATTTTAATTTACTTCTTATGAAGTAAATACACAATACATGTTTTTAGTAATTATCATTCAAATCGGAAAGCATAAACTTTTTATTGTATGGGAATATTAAATGTCTTAAATAACCATCAGTTCTTTGTACACAGAAAGGGATTACAAAATTTTCAAATAAAATATAGGATATTAATGTTTCCAAAATTCATTAAGCACCGCTAAAATTTTTTATTTTAAATTAATTGACTGAGAATTTTTCATACTGAAAATTAAGAAATTTTAAACTTTACTATTTATTTTTCTTATGGAATGTTTTTGAAAGTGATTTTTTTACTAAATTGCTTCTTAATAAATTTAAACTAAATATTATTAAAAAGAGAAAACAATAAAAAGCAATGTATTCCAAAGATATCTTTCTAGAATAAAAATATGTTCAAGAGATGGCGCTGCTAAAAATTTAAATACATTTACTCAGATAATTGATATAAATTAGTGTAAAAATTTTTTACTACATAAAAAATATGATGCAATTATAAATCGTTAAATCTTAATTCTAAAGTAGAAGAAACTAATGAATTCTATTGTAGTTTATTAATTCTTCTATTATATCCAATATAAGATACACATCATTTGTTCAATTCAATATGCAATAGTTTTTTTAAGGCAAATTTAATGGGGGACCATTTAATGCATGCTTTTAAATGATTTAACACGAAATATATAGTGAAAAAATAATTATACTGACATATATAAACTAAACTCATGACAAGACAACTGGGATGAACATTAATTTTTATGTTGCATAATATATTTATAAAGTATCAACAAATGAAAAAATATAAAAAACATATTTTATGATTATAATATTTATAAAAATCAAAGTATATTTTGTAAATGAAGAAGATATTCCAAGAAGTTGAGATTTCTTGAAACCTATTTTTTGGTTGAAAAACCAACGTAAATTTTGATAAGCGTGACAGCTAAATTTTATGTAATTTGTATGCAAGCAAATTTTATGAATGATGACTGCGATGAAAGTAAAATCGCGGATATATATTACAGAAGCTCTTAAGCGCCCACTTCCGAAGATGTCAAAGTCACATGTCTTATACGTTCGGTATTTATTTATTATTTTTAATGATGATTTCTTACAAAATTTTTTTTAATTTGATTGCGATAGGCAATGCGCATTTCTGTGCAGATATTTATTCTGAGATTTTGTCCATTTGTGTATGTTTTCCAATTTTCCCTCCTTTCGTTTCCATTGTTGTCCATTTTAAGCATTTTAGTAAAACCAATTTTTTAAAACATTGGTAAAGTAAAATGGTGACTAAATTTGATTTACGTATAGTTTCGGAACAAAATTGACAACTGCCAATGAATACAATATAATATCTGTTTCACTATTTTCAATAATTTCATGCAAAAAAATACTGATGACAAATTTCTCTTGTCATAATAAAATTCTTCTCTTTCTCCTTTTTATGTTAGTTAAATTATTATTATTTTTTAAATTTATTTGTGAAAATTATCCAGGTTACTCAAACACAGAAGAATTGGAACTATAAATTATTAATACAAGGTAAAGTAATCTTCTCGTTCTCGGAAGGTAGTAGTGAAATCAAAAAAGAACACAAGATTCATCTTGCTCACTAATAGCAACCAAGCCTCGACATAGCTTACCTCTGGAGATGACAGGCCAAGTCTTCCTCGAGGTTTCTGATCCTAAATTACAAGGGCTCATTGGTGCTCAAGGCAAAAACTTTTTCTGGGGCTGCCTCTTCATCACAACAACGACCATTCTATTCGATTTGAAAACAATTCTGTTCTATTGATAATGTAAAATAAACTTTTGATTTGATTTAGGGGCTTTTGTTATGTTGGGGCAATCGCCCGTATGCTCCTGCTTCACTCCAGTTAATAGCGGCTGGGACGCGTTAAATAAGGGATGTGAAACGATACCTCTGGAGATGACAGGCCAAGTCTTGGGGGTCTTCCTCGAGGTGTCTGAACCTAAATTACAAGGGCTCATTACGAGGGTATGATCCTAAATTACCCATTTTCGGGATCACAATCATAACCACAATGGGTGCTTCGCTATGTAAAAGGAATGTCATCACCTCCGCCATTTGTAGGGCTAAAAGTTGGAAATTCTAGTAGCCAGGAATAAGGTACAAAGCAAACTTATCTTTTAAATTATTTATTTGAGAAATCTATTCACAGGAAATGGAGTTCAACATGTCAGCTCTAAAATTATCCTATATTATGCTTGTCAAAATAGATAAAATTAATAAAAAAAATTAAAATAATTTAAAAAATTTTAAGATGTTTCAATAAAGATTTTGTTTTGGTATATATGATCATGTGTATAAAATTTGTTTCTGTAAATTTTCCAAATTTTAGTGACCGTAGAGTTAGAATTTAGCTAAACCATATTTTCAATTCAATTTTCATGCTTATTACATATGCTTTGATTTATCAATGGTCATTTTTTTTTGCACACAATGATTAATTGAACTGGATTTAAAGTTTGCAGGGGATTACAAAACATCACTGGGATTGAAGTCACATTTGAGTATCGAACCCATGAGCTACTGAACCGCAGGCTAGAGCCTAAACCATTCATTTGCCCACTCGACCTTTGAAAAGGGAAGAGAAAAGCTGATATTTCTTTCATAGGAATATTAACGGTGAGAAAGTGAACAGACCAAATTAAATTACACTGGCTACATGTGCAAGTTAATCTTCTTAGACATTTAACCAATATAGTTACCTTAAAAATAGATTAAATTTAAAAAAAAATAATTATGCATTGCAATAGAAATATATGAAAAACTCCTGAATGTAAAACCTTAATCTTTTAAGAAAGAACCCAATTCTAACCTCTTTTCGTCCCTCATAAAATCCTATTCTGTAACCTCAAAGTAGTGTGAGGGTGTACACAGGTAGCACAGGTGATGTACATCTGTGACCTAATCTTGGTTTAGGTTCCTGGTAGGGTCACCCATGGCGAGAAGGTTGTGCTAATGCACCTGACTAATACAGAAAGGTAACCCAATCCAAGGTGTTAGGCTCAGTCTGATGGATGAATGGCACCAAGGTTATGGTGTCGCTAACGGGCACCTCGAGGAACCAGGCAAAACCTCGTTGTATTTTTGTCTTCCACCTGTACAGGGAGGCTATGCAGGTGTGACTTTATATTTCCTCCCGGTTCCTAGGTCACTTATGAATGACAAAAACAAAAAATAAATGATAAAAAAGTATTGGATAAATCACCTGGTGTTATCCAATCAGCCGGCGAAACGGTTCCTAAGGAACAGAAACCCGGCAAAAAGGCGAGCACTGGCAATCTGGCTGCTGGAGGTAGTGGAGTTACCACAAGGCAACACACAGACACCACAGTTAGAGAACCAGGAGTTCTCACAAAATCACAAAGACGCAATCTAAGGAGCCGCAATAAAGCAAGGGAGCAGGTGGAGACTGCTCAGAAGGTGGGTGGCACCAAAAGACTTAAATCTGAGGTGTCAACTCTTTCTCCCAGTAACACTGCCTCCAAAAAGCTCAGGGATGATAATCAGCCTGGGACTTTTGCTCAAGCTGTTAAAAGCCATAAAGCAGCTATTGTGAAAGATTGTTTCCCAACCATCGAACTCAACAAGGAGGATGTTGACTCCATACAGCTGGAGATTCTGACAAGGACAGATGAGGTCCCCATAGGAAATCATCTGCCTAGGGTTCGAGGATTCAGCTTAGTGTCAGGGGCACTAATTCTTCTATGTGATGACCTTGAATCTGTGGAATGGATAAAAAAATCCTTCCATGGTAACAAGAATCTGTTTGGTGATGAGGGCTCAGTGTTCTGGATCCCAGTGATCTACCTAAACCGGTAAAGGTGGCCTTTAAGACAAGGGACATCCATACCAAGGATCCTGACGTCTTTCTGAAACGGCTAAATAGACTCAACCCGGAGTTGAAGTCTTTAGAAGGACTTACTCTGCAGAAATCTGTAGAGATACATTCTATTAGATGAATCTTCGAGGTTGATATGGAAGCCTCAGAAGCCATTAAAAAAGCAAACTATGGTGCATATACTGGTTTAAATTGGGAACCTTCAAAATTCTCCGGGACCCAAACCAGAAGGATGTACGGAGCATTGAAAGATGGAAGTTGTACAAGAAGGTGCAACTTCCTCTCAAGTAAGTAAATCCTTCCTACTTCTAGTAAGGAAAGTGAATTACCTAACATTGAAGAACTGGATTTTGATTCTGGTTCTGATATAATCCTGCAACCTAGCTCTCCTCTATCTGAGAGTGAGATAGAAAAGGTTTTGCAGGAAACTCAAGTAAGTCCCCTACTTACGGAGACTTGGGAAGCACTGCTTCTTCTTAGCTTCTTTGGGTGCCACAGTCGTAAGTATCATCAAAGTAGCACAGATCAACCTTCATCATAGTCGATCAGCTTCAGCTATTCTTAGCAAGAAGATGAGTAGAGGGGAGGTTGACATTGTTTTAGTTCAAGATCCAAGGACTTCCAATGGTTCTGTTTTGAGCCTACATGTTCAGGGTTTTAACATATTTTATGATAAATGCTGTTTGAGACCAAGAGCATATATTGCTATAAGCAATAAACTAAATGCCCTAATTCTGGTTAATTACCTGAATGAGAATAATGTTGCTGCAAATGTATCATGTTTATTGCAAAGAATCAAAGATGAAATCATCTTTATGCCTTCATATCTTCCTTTCGAAGGTAAAGACACATTTAGTATACAAATTGTCAGGCTTCTAGATTATAACAATTTGAATAAGAAACTCATCATAGGATGTGATGCAAATGCTCACCACACTGTGTGGGGAAGTAGTGATTGCAACAGACGTGGTGAGGATCTTTTAGAATACATTTTGTATTATAATCTATCTATTCTTAATAGAGTTAATGAACCCACCTTTATTACTATAAATAGAAGAGAAGTCATTGACATCACTTTATGTAACAGTAAGTGTGCTGACTTTATTAAAGATTGGAAATTGTCTGATGAAATAAGCTTATCTGACCACCAATATATTAGCTTTTCTGTTTTAGGAGCAAACAGACTAGAGGTGGTAGGTAGGAATCCAAAATTACCAACTGGGGTTCCTCCAAAAGGGATCTAGAAGATCTCCTCGAAGAAGGTGACTTCGGTAACATATCTTTGGTAGCAAATTTGTATCGAATTTGGAAATTTGGCCATTGATCACATGCAACATGCCATTCTCCAAGCATACTATCAAAATTGTGATGTCAGCAATACTTGCTCTCCAAGGTTAGTTCCTTGGTGGTCTAAATAATTAAGTAAATTGCGAAGACAATGTAGAAAGCTCTTTAATAGAGCAAAAAAGAATGGTGAGTGGCAGAAATATAAACTGGCACTTACCACTTATAATAAAGTTATCAGGAATTCTAAAAAAAATTCTTGGCAAAATTACTGCACTGACATTAAAACTGTGTATGCTACTGCAAGACTCGTTAAAATAATGTCTAAAGGCAGGAACTGCTGTCTAAACACTCTTAAATTGCCAAATGGTAAGTTTTCAGAATCTGGGAGAGAGACACTGGCAGAATTGTTCAGAGTTCACTTTCCAGGTTCCAACGAAATAAATGGAACTCCTAATTTTACTCTCTCTACATCAAATTATGGTAGAAGTAAATGGGATGTTGCCAAAAAAATCATAACTTATGATCGAACAAAATGGGCAATAATGTCCTTTAAACATTTTAGATCACCAGGAATGGATGGAATTGTACCGGCTCTGCTTATTGAGGGAGTCCAGTGCATTGCTCCAATTCTCTGTAGAATTTTTAGGGCAAGTGTAGCCTTAGGGCATATACCTATTGCTTGGAGGCATACAAAAGTAATTTTTATTCCTAAAATAGGTAAAGATAATTACTATGAAGCTAAATCTTTTAGACCTATCAGCTTAACATCTTTTTTCTAAAGGCAATTGAAAAGCTGATAGACAGATATATTAGAGAAGTCCAGTTAGTAGAAAAACCACTTTCTGACTCTCAATATTTATATCAACCTGGTAGATCCAATGACGCTGCTATCCACAATCTATCCTTCATTTTGGAGAAGAACTTTAAGGATAAGGAACTTGCTTTAGCTGTTTTCTTAGATATTGAAGGTGCCTTTGATAAGGTACCCATCGAAACTATTTTACAATCCCTTGCTAGAAAGGGAGTTAATGACACAATCTGTTCTTGGATAGAAAATCTGCTCAATAACAGATTTGTCAGTGCCTCATTTTTTGGTGAAAACATGATGATCCAAGCCAAAGCTGGTTGTCCACAGGGAGGGGTTCTTTTACCCATCTTATGGTGCTGTGTTGTAGATTCCCTTTTAGAGGTGTTAAAAAAACCAGGCATAACCACCATTGGATATGCAGATAATTTAGTTATAATCGTCAGAGGTAAGTTTGGTGAAACAATCTCTAGAATCATGTCCAACACCCTCAATCAAGTTGAGACTTGGTGTAAAAAAAGAAGGACTTCCTGTAAACCCTCTGAAAACCATTATGGTATCCTTCACAAAGAAAAATAATCTTAATATGAGAAAGATAATTTTTTTTGGTCAAAAGTTAACTTTCTCCAAAGAAGTTAAATTCTTAGTATTTTTTTACATGAACTTAAGTTGGAACAATTACTTCAACTTTTGTATTGAAAGAGCAAAAAAAGCTTTCTGGTCATGTAGAAATGCATTTGGAAGAACTTGGGGCTTAAGTCCCAAAGTTATTCATTGGATTTACACTACGATCATTTGTCCCATTATTACCTACGGCTCAGTGGTCTGGTGGCCTAGAATCAAAAATTAAACTGCTAAAGCAGAATTAACAAAATTACAAAGGATGCTTTGTGTAGCTATTTCTGGGTGCGTTCGGACAACTCCCACATCTACACTAGAGCTTCTGCTTGGTATGCATCCTCTTTATATGCGAATTGAAGCAGAAGCAATACTTAGCATGAAGAGGCTTAAAAATACAGGTCAGTGGAAGGACTACTCTAGGTTTTTATCCTGTGGAAACCTCAATGCTGACGTAACTAGTCATCCTTTTATAAGTATGCCTACTAATTACACGATTGTTAAGTATGCTTTTGATAAGCCTTATGCAATCAAATTTCCATTGAGAGAAGACTGGGAAAATGTTGCCATTAGTTAAAGCTGTATTTAGTGGTATACTGATGGCACAAAAATGATTTCCAACACTGGGGCTGGTATTTGTTGTCCTGCTGATGGCCCAAAGCTATTATTCCTTTTGGGTAAATATACAACTGTATTCCAAGCAGATGCTTTGCCATTCTCTTGTGCAAAGGAATATGCTTGGACAGAAACTCTATTCTTGTAAAAGAATAATTATCTCTTTTGACAGTCAAGCTGCATTACTAGTTCTACAGAAGTCTACTGTAACTTCTGTTCTTGTCTGGGAATGTTATCTCACTCTGTGTAAATTAGCTAATAATAACCACATCACTTTAATGTGGGTGCCTGGGAACTCTGGTGTTCCTGGCAATGAATTAGCTGATGAGCTGGCAAGGACTGGATCAGCAACCGAATTTTTTGGTTCTGAACCAGTGCTAGGTATTTCTAAAGAATTGATCAGAAAGAATGTCTTTGATCTCTTCAGAAAATAACAGTTTATGAATTGGTACAATGCCAGTGATCAAGGACAAGCAAGGCTATTAAATAGCACGTGCCCTAGTAAAAGGCAAAAAGAATTATTAACGCTCAATAGAAGCAGTCTTAGGAAAGCAGTGGGACTACTTACAGGACACTGCCACCTTAAAAGATATCTCACCATAATGGGAGATTCAGATGATCCCACTTGTAGAGGTTGTCATTATATTGAAGAAACTTCAATGCGCATCTTATGTGAACGTGAAACCTTTTCTGCATATAGATTTGAACACCTGGGTCAGCACTTCATTGAACTTTGGATGTTGCAGGAAATTCCTATAAAATGTCTGCTGAATTTTGCTTCAGCCACTGGTCTCTTCAAATAGGGCTTTCTGAGGGGTATAGTACAATAGATCTATGGTCGTGGTGCTAGGTTCTTTTAGGACCATCCTATCTTAAATCTAAATCTAATCTCTTTTCATCATATGGCAGTCAAAAATTATTCCTTTATAAGAAAGCGAACATTATTTTTTAGTCTAATAATCAAGTATGAAGCTTCATCATTCTAAATTCCTGAATATTAATAAAATATAACTCCCTCTCCCTTTCAAAAAATTCTATATGAAAATTATTTTCATTCAATTAAGCACATCCCTGCAGTTGAGCAATCATGTCCATTCATTTAAAAACCATAAAATGGTTTCAGTATTTTTGCATGATTAATTATAATGGTAAAAAGATAATGAAAATATTGAGATCTTAGTTGTGAAAAGCAATGCAATATCATATAGATTACAGAAATTGCTTTTGATGATTATGACTAATTTATTCAACTTTAATGCTTCCTGAATTGAAAAATACTTATTAATTTTAAAAGGACTCCTTGATAAAATCATTAGAAAAATACAAAACATACACACAACTAGAATAATAAAATAGCTTTAAAAGAGTAGGGAAAAGAATATAAACTGTAAAGAGCTATAATCTTAAATTTACATGACCTTTTGTTTAAGTTTTGCGAGCATTTTTATGCAGTTTTGAATTATCTGGATAATTTCCTCTAAGGAAGTGGGAAAGAGCTTGATATTAATCGGATTGATAAAATTCTAAAATACTCGTCTTTAAGACAAGTGTTATAACTACGCCAAGAAGCCTGATAACTTTCTTGAACAGTCGGACTGATAACTAAGCTATATAAATGATCTGTATTGTAGGGTAATCAGAAAAATTTGAAAGTAACTGCTTATAAAAATTATTTATTTTTATAATTAAATAAATATTTTAGTTTTATGGAAAAAAGATGATATTCTCTTTTAGTCAATGCATATCATTATTATTATTATCATGATGTCACAACATTCTTAGAGCCCTATCTCTTTTGAAATTTTTGAGCATTTTTTTTTATGTAATTGCATCTTTAAGTCTTCTTTTCCTTATTACATTCACCTAGACTTAAGTCTTAGTTTTGTTCTTAACTTCCCTGGGTTTGGTTTAATACTCATTTTAGAATTCCTTGATCTCACCCTTAAAATTTTTGATCATTAACTTCTATAGCATACATTTCCTTTGTAATTGCATCGTCTTCTTTCCCTTGTTACACCCACCTAGACTTTGGTCTTTCTATAGTTCTTGACTTTCCTGGAATTGCGTCGAATAATAATTTAAGAATTCTTTCTCATTCATCATTAGTACATAATACTTTTGTATAGTGATAATAATACCCCCTTAATAACCCTCTTAATGTAATAATATCTTATTATATATTTATTGCATGTTTCTGTGATTGTTGTAGTTCAGTAATGACCATCTTAGCAAATTTCTCCAGGAATTTTCAGGCAATTTTCCTTTTCCAAATTCTTAAATGCTTGGGATAACTTTTGCTTAAAGTCCATGTCTCAAATTAGTGTAGGAGAATTGATCGAATATAATTGGTCATCTTATAAATATTTTCAAGTTTGATGTTTATTCGTAGGAAAAAAATCATACATTTGTAAAAATTTACACACATTTGTTTACAGAAGCAATTTTTCCTTTCTCTTTCCCTATAAATATAACATATATATATATGTGTGTGTGTGTGATTTCTTGAATGTATATTGTTTTGTACTTAAAATATTTTATATAATTGATTGTAGATAATACATACATTATAGTAAGCAGTATATAAATTTAAACAATTATAACATTATTTTTGTAGTGGAAAATTACCATCCCTTAAAAAAATTTCATTCTTTTTCTGAAAGCTTAAAATTTTTTGAAAAATAAATATTTTTGAAAAATTGAATGAAATAAGTGAGATAGTTAGAATAGAAAAAGCAGTCTTAGTAATTATACTATTACAAAATATCATTTATTTGCACAAAAATATTGGCAAATTTTTAATTACAAATTGTTTTTATTTTTTAGGATTGTTTTCTAATTTTTCCTAATTTAAATCTTTAATTTTCTTAGAATTCAGAAGAAATTCATTACATGGAAGTTAGGAAGGATGGAGAAAAATCATTCTATCATTTTACGTATGGAAATTGTATGAGTTTTAACTGTTGAATTAAGAAAATAAATTCGGAATTTCGACAAAATTTTGTTTGAATAATCACTTTTCTTTTTAACATCAGTAACAACAAACAATGAATAGTTCTTTTTTAGCAAATATATTTATTGCAACGAATATTTATTTATAGATAAATACAGTTTGCGTTGTCATTGGGGCGAGATCTTTGATTACTGAAATTATTGAATGAGTAGCGCACACTTCAAGGCGCTTCTTGATTTCTTGAAAATTTGGCACAAGTTTGAGTGATGTTGAATATGGTGATACAATTTTTTTTATAATTTAAAATTTTTTTTATTTTTATATTCAAAAGAATGCACATTTTTGCTTTTAATATTTTGTATCATTGCTTAGTGTTTTTGGCACCATCATGTTTCTTTAAAGACATACGAAAAATGTTTGATGGCAACAGTTCTCTAATTTTCGCCAAAGGGTGCTCCAATTTTTTTTTTTTTTTTTTTTTAGAAAAATTATGCTTGCATTTGATACAGCCATCATATGCTGAATTCAATTTACCCAGTTTCCAATTTCGATTTTAGTTGTTTAAGACATTTTGTAAGATAATTAGTGAAAAGGATTTAAATCCTAGAAATGGTTGCGTATAAGCAATCATTTGTAAATTTCATAGGATAGTTTTTGGATTCAATGTCAGCTTTAAATTTTAATCAAAATAATATATATTTATGATTAAATATTACAATTTATGATGAAATATTGCATTTCAAATGGAATGGAAAAATTTAAAATCATTGTACCCTTGTTTTTTTCTACTCTAGAACTTAAAAGAGTGCGTGGCTTTCCATTATCGTTGATAGATGAAAAAAGAAAAGGATGGGAGAGTACATTTCCAGGGGGACAAAAGGAAATAGCCTCTCAATTGAAATGATTTATTTTTAAAAAAAATCATTTTAAAATTAACTGCAGGCCATAGAAAAGGGAACAAAATGCAAAAAGTAACGAAATAATAATTAAAAAATAAATACTGAAACCAACCCACTAATGCTTAATATTGCTTATTATCAAACAACAGCAAAATTTCGACACTTTTCATGAATTATTCCTAAGCTAAACTTATTTAACCAATGAAATATTAATGATGTTAACAAACATCAGTAGACAGTGTTCATGATCGAATTTAATTCAATATTTTAAACAGGATGAAAATAAAGACAAATAAATTTTTGTCTTTTACCAATATTTCAGATAATTGAAATAGTTTCTATAATATTAATACAAATGATATCGTACAATGATAATATAAGGTAGAAATGCGATTGGATGCAATTTTTCTATATTATGAAAATTATATCCAATATTTAATAACAGCATTGGCAATGTAAATAGCTTATTGGCATTTGCTATCAAACTTCATGTTATTGTCACAATCGATTTAAAGATTAGCATATGGTGGTATAACAAGGGGTGGTAGAGTTCCTTACGGCGAGTATGAACAGGGGAAAATTCCCAAAAAAAGAGCGAAAATTCTGATTATGTCTAGCAGAAATGTTGTGCATGGAATTCAGAGACAAGATACTAAGAACATACAATCAAAAATTAGTCCTTCAATTTCCATCACATAGAGAAACATCCTTCTATATAAAGGAACATGTGACAAGCACCGTTTTGAACCAGACGTGAAGAGAAAATAGCAACAAAAATAGCTAAAGAATGTAGCTAGGAAATTGCTTTTAGAGGCCAGTTTAGTTTAAGTATGTTTTCAAATATTTAAAGTTCAGTGATAAAAGTGTTTGAGAAAAATAACAGACACCAATCATATAAAATATACACTAATAAACAACATGTTGAGCTATTTCATTCCAAAAGTACCATATTAACTAAATTTACATGGGCACATGCTTTAAATGGGGCATTACTGAAAATCATGGAGTAAAATAGAAATATAGATGAAAAAAATCTAAAATATTTCTGGAAAAATTCCCATTGGACAAGATTTTAGATCTTTCGTATAAAAACAGCACGCCTGACGTGGTACCATAAAGGTTGAATTAAATATTTTGGACTTTTGTATCCTTTTTAATTTAAAAACATTAACCACTTCCAGCCATTCAGTAGCATTTCTAATAATATAGCTCTGAATGTTTAGTCATTCTAAATTATAAATATAAAAGTTCAATTTTCTGGATTCGATTTCAACTCGTATAATTTATGCAGTATTTATATATATACATACATATATATATATATATATATATATATATATATATATATATATATATATATATATATATATATATATATATATATATATATATATATATATATATATATATATATATATATATATATATATATATATATATATATATATATATATATATATATATATATATATATATATATATATATATATATTTATATATATATGTATATATATATATATATATATATATATATATATATATATATATATATATATATATATATATATATATATATATATAGTTATACCTCAACTGCTAGTTATTCATAATTCCTCCTAACTAACTCATTTTTGTTCATAATATTTACTGTAATATTTGAGCTCCTAATTTTTCAGGCAAATTCATTCAATTTGATATGAAATATTACAGTGAAGAGCTGCTTGTTTACTAAATTGATGTTGGAAGACCAAAAATATATCAGAGCAATTTTCTTTTTTTTCCCCCTTTTTTTATAAAAAAAATTACAAATAAGTGACACATTTTATATAAATTATTTTTTAATTTCAGGTTAAGGTAATGAAATTTGAAATTATATCTCAGGTTACAAACATCATAAAAATAATTAAAAATAAGCTATAAATAATTTAAAAAATGTTTCAATGAAAAAGAGAGCCTTTTTTATTAATATACTTTATTCATAAAAACATAATTTTCGAAAATTTTACAAATTCTGAGATGCTTCAGCATTGTTTTACTTTGTTGTTTGAATTTGTTTTTTTTTTATTTTTTTATTTTATTTGAAAAATTTGAAAAGATTGCAAAAAAAAAAAATTATAAATATAATAATATAAAGTATACAAAAGGAATTAACAATTCTAGTACTTTTGTGCGTAAAACCTTAATGCACAGTAAAAAAAAATTTCTAATTGTGCGTGTGTGAAACCATAAATTAAAATGCATACAATTTATTGTATCATCATTTTGTATTTACATAAAAAAAGTAAAATATGATATTTTTACAAATATGCTGTATAGAAATCATTTCGTTATGCTCACATAAAAATTATTATTTATAGTTATTTTTATCTAAGTTGCTTAAAAAATATTATTTTAATAGTTTAGTGATAGGTGAACTATAAATCACAATAATTTACATTATTATGATTTAAATGAATTTGCTGTTAATTATATTTAATTGAGAAGGATTTCTTATTAAAAACTTCATAAATTTCAAATTTGGCAATAAATTTGCGATTTAATTTCTCACCAGACAAGTTAAAATCTTGATATTGGTCATTATCAATTCTCAACCATGCTTAGATTCGACACTTTCATTGCCTGTAATCGTAACTGAGTGCTGGAACCACTTTGATTATACAAGAGCGTAAAATAGAGGGGGAAATATTGTAAAAGCAGAGGCAGATGAGCATTTGAGCTTGAAATGGTCAGGGAAATGGTGTTGAGGTAGACTGTTGCACCCTTCAGGTGAGGGATGAGATGAGATTGCTGATGGCGATGAGGGGGTTCGACCAGCAGATGGCCTTCCTGTGTGGACAGGAGTAACGACTCACACATTTTGCAAACAGTCGATCGCATTCACAAAGCTGGAAAGCACATTGATTGACGTTGGGATCGACATAATTTCCTCTCGCTAAAACGAAAGAAAAATTAAAATGCATAACTTAAAAAAAAGTTTATTTAATGTTGAAGAGGAAAACGAGAAAACACACACTATAATCTGTCAATACATAAAACCAATAATACTTTCTTTTTTTCTCCATTTTGAATTGAATTCCTAAGGCATGATTTCATTGACTCCCAATACAACCCTAATAATTTAATTCACGTAGCTTAAACTTTTTTAATAAGTTTAAAATACTGAGAAATTGAAATTAACAAACTTGTTACTGAGAAAGGATAATCTCAAAATATCAATTATCTTAGTATAAAAATTAATTTGATTTGCACTTGATTCTTTTTAAAGTTAAATATATAAGAAATGGAATTTACAGTAAATTTATAATAACAAATTTTGCATTTGAAAAACTCGTAGCTGTCACAGAAATTAATATTCCGGTTTATAAGAAAGAAATATAATTGAATAATAATGATATTTGTTTTTTTTTTAAATCTATGATTTTCTAAAACAAATATTCTATATTAAGTGTAGAATTGGTTAATGATGATATATTTGATGTAAAAATTCCCTTTTTAATTGACTTATTTTTCCATAATTTATTCGTTATAAAGAGAAAAAAATTTATGTAAAAACTAAATAAATATTTAATTATTTTTGGAACATAAAATAGGTTAGAGAAATGTAATATAAATTTTTAAATAAATTCTTAGTTGATTTTAAATTCATTACAATGCAAATTTTGTCTGAAAATTTTTTTAATGAAAACTGAACATTATTTCTTAAACACTACAGCTGTTTACTAAGCATTTTATATTATCAAAATTCTCTCTGGGTTGAAATTTTGTTCAAATCATTTTTAAAAAAAATTTTTGTTATAAATATTTGAAAACATAAATTGAGAATGAGTTACTAAAATTAAAAAGCTAGCAGTTATATAAATATGGCTAGCAATATGACGACAAACATTTCATTATTTTCTCCCATCCGTTATGTTTTATGATATATTTTTTATTGCACGATTAAAAAAAGTTCATTTAATATTTACGATATAAATATATATATGTGTGTGTGTGTATATATATCAGTAAATATTATGTGAGATCCACTAAACCGTTTTAAACATACCATTGCTTTTAAATTAATATTCACTTTTTCATATACATTTCAAGTCTTTACACTAAGACAATTTATATAACAATACATATGTGTATATAATGCATATATGAATAATGTATGAATGTAATAATCTATGTATGTGTAAGCGGGGGTGTAAGTGTGTTAATTATAATATATTATGTTAATTTCTTTAAATGAAATAATTTAAACTATATTATTTTTTGCCTTATAGTTTTTTAACTGGTTGATAATTAATTTTATCAACTTATTTTTTGATTATATTAAGTTGACATTCCAGTCGAATATAAATGTATGAAGTTATGCTATATTCAAGTGGGAAAAAACGTTTTTGATGATGAAAATAAAAAATAATTCAGTGAGGGATAAGTAGATAATATGTAGGGAATTAAAGGGAATTTAGAATTAAAACTATTTTCGGGGTTTTCAAGCAGTACAACATATATGTATCTACATACAAATGTATAGATACATAAATACATACACACACAATATGTAGGCATATATATGTATATAGTATGTACCACATCTATGTACATGTATGTATGTACCACATCTATGTATAATAATGGCACAAAATGCCCGTCATTAACTTTAATGCGGAAGTTAAGGTAAGTGTGATAACCTTTACAACTTTGTAAATAAAGAATTTATGCTCCGTAAATTATTTTACGGAAACCACCTGTCCTTGAATATCTTTTTTAAAGATAGCAGCCATGGTATTAAATGAGTCAGATGGTACTTTAAAGTCTATAAAATAGGCATTGTTTCCTAATGGAACTCGTTATACACCTCTTCCGTTGTCCCCAGTTCCATTAGAAGACATCACTTACTGCATTGGGCTTGTCCAGGCTTCGTGCACACCCATGCATAGCGCAGAACGTAGAGCATGAAAGGGGGACAGCGCAGCCGAGCATAGCACCAATCATGGTTCAGGCAGCAGCTGAAACAAAGAGATGAACTCTTTTGTTAAGTATATCTGGGAAGAGGAGAAATTTATAAGGGAAGAAATTACTGGTTTGCGTGCTCTAAGACGCGTGATATAAAATGCAAGTGAGAAGTTAAAAGTACATTTGTGCAAAATTTCTTTTTCTGTTAAAACTTGCGTTTCGTATAGAAACATTTTCAAAGTTCCATTTTGTATTATATCTGTTTAATATAATGCAACTATATTCCATTAATAAATTGCTTTTAATTACCTTTCTATACAGAAAAAATCTAACTTTTAAAAATAACTTTTATGATTATTATAAATATTAATTTAGGTTGAAGTAAAATCTCATGCCATAAAAGCCCATATCTATTGATGTAGCCTCTACCCGAACAGGGATTCGAACTCAGGACCTCCCTATCCACCGTCATGCGTTTGGATCATTAGACAGGGTGGGAGATTTGTAAATGATTTAAATTTTAAATTTGATTTATCGCTGATCTGTAACTCCTGAAAGAGCTACGATTGTTAACATGCCGGTCAATTTTGATTATTTCCATGATTTTTACCTTCGTTTTTATGTCAAATTGGCCTGCCTGTGTCAGGTTAATTTTCAATATCAAGAGCACCTGAACGAGATCGACAAAACCAGAATTGTCTGTTACAGTATTCCGATCGTAAGGATTGATTATTTCATTCGCCTGGCTTGTATTTTTACTTTTATCAAAGAAAAGCAGTAAAATGTACCGAATTTCTTTTATTGCCTTTCATTTTTCAATACTCTGCAACTCACATATAAATGTACGAAACAAAAAACAGTAAAAGAAATTTCAGTGCGAAATGTCACCTCTCAATGAGAGAAGTTATTTGATTGATACTTTTATTGATTACTGGAATCACATAATTTATTGACAAAAATTTTTTTTTCTTTTTCCCCAAACTTGTGTGTGTGTGTTGAATCACTCAACAGCCGACGTCACTATTTCAAGTGCCCACGCTGGGAGGGGCTCGAGAACATCTCCAACGAGCGGCATTAAAGCGAAAGATTAAGACGTTGCGTTTGATAGTAGCAAGACGACTGCTCCTCCCCTCAATAACTCTAAACTTCATTTTATGTTGTTGTCATTAAGACGATTAATTGTAACTATCGCAAAATTGCATATAGTTATGTTTGTAAATATGTGTTAATTAAACATTAGTCTACATAAGAATTGTTAATTTATTAAATTACACCTTGGACACTTCCCATCCAACACACACATATATAAAGCTATGTAGAAACTTATTCATAATTCTAGTAGACTTGTTTTACATATAAAATAATATTCTCACCGATCTATGGCGTCCACCGGCGAGCCAGCACCTTTGAATCCACAGAAGCAGCCGTATCTCTTGTAGCTGAGAGGATCACAACCTGTCAGACATTGAATAATGTGACCTAGCTGGAAGACACTTCTTTTATCTTCAGATCCTTGGAAATGTCGCTGGCGATAATCGCTTTGATTCCAACTCGTAGCTGAAATCGACAAAGAAGATTTTTAAGAAAGAAAGACAAATTTTTAAAAAAATAATTGATCAGCAAAGCTAATTAAATTTCCACCAAAACTATTACAAATAAGAAAGGCATAAATAAAATGTCTGCAAATAGCTCATTTCAATAAGGAAATAAACTACGGATATAAATTAATTACCTGTTATAATACATTTATCCTGGTCAGAAAGGTTTACCGATTCTCCAAACAAAAGAGCTTTGAAAATTAGTTGTTAAAGTTACTCTGTAAGCAATAGCAAAACTTATGAATTTTGAAACTATGAATGATGTGAGAAAATTTAATTTGTTCAGGTTTTAATCTTAACTCTTCTTATTCCAGTTAAATTTTTCGATGGTCATAAGTTTTCCCGATTTTGTAGAAATTGCGTGTCATAAAGATGGTTTCCAAATACAACATGGCTACTAGTTGTCAAAAATAACTTGAAAAGCAACTATTATGTATTAAGTTTAAGTTAGTTTTCATTTGGCATAATGCATATCTAATTAATAAGAGTACATTTTGAGGATCTTAAAAGAAACTTATCGTATATCTTTTAAGATGACTTTTATTCTATAAGTGAATCATATTCACAACATAAAGAAAATTCACACAACTCTTAAGTTCAAATACAATAAACATACTTACCAAAATGTAACAATCTCTTTTGATGTCCAATACTCTGTCTACAATCAAACTTGAAACCTGTCAATCCAAAAAATTGTGTATATTCTTTGCCTACGCCTCTCTAACACTGCAGACTGTATACTAAATCCGATGTATGTTGTAATAATGCATTTAAAGATTTATCACGTACAACCTTTTGGTAGAGTTTATCTCAAATTGCCATATTCACAGGTAGCAGGATAGACATCCTGAAAGTTACCAAGCATCAACCTGTAAACATGCATTCATGGAACAAAAATGAATACCTTTTCTGTTTCAAGACTTTCATTAAATTATCTAAAATCGAAGTAAAAATCAAATATTGTGATTTTATCTTCAATTTATTTTTAGAGAAAATTTCCTCAAAGATTTCATGACTAAAGAACATTCTCAAAAATTAGGATCATGAGTTCTGAGTGAAGGGAGTTGGAATTGACTAAGTTGTTCTCCCTCTCAATGAATTATCCATGACTTCTTTGCATTATGTGGCATCGATTTTAAAAAAAGTAAAAAAAAATTAAATACTCTTTTGACATTGTTTGGATCACCAGAAAAATGTGATTTCATCAGTCATTATCAACGCTTTCGTGGATTCATTTTTATCAGACTGTAATTCTACAAATAACATCGTCAACATAAAATGGGCAAATTCTTTCAAGGTTTTCACTGAAACTGTAACCCTTTCCCTTCTGAGAGAAACAAAATAGAGTTTTTACATATTGCTCAGTTTTCAAATTCTGGTAACTAAAAAATGTAAGTACTTTAAGCAACTACTGATAATGAAATGTATTATTAAATGACAGGCACATCAGAAGCTAATCTGTTAAAGATTCTGTTTAAGACTCGAAAATAGCCCAATATTTATGAGTTCATCTATATTCTTGTTTAATTAAAAAATAAGTAGAAAAAAATTATTATCGTCCCTCATCATAGATTAAAATTCATTTATATCAATACTATGTACAAATTTATATTTACACATGATTTTACTATTTGAGTATGTTATCAAATTACATTCAGTAATAGAAATGGGAAATGTTATTATTTTTACTGTGATTATATTTACAATATAAGCTGATCATTAGAAAATGCAACACCCAGAAAGAGTCGCCAGAAAATCATGCAAATTTCTGGGCAGACGTACCTGCAGAGTTATGCAAATATCATGAACAATTTACAATTATGAAATTCAATGATATTATAATATTTATAAATTTAAATTGATAAGGTTTGCTTTATATATTGTCTCGTATTTTTTCTGGAAAACAAATTGTGTGTAGATGTACTTACTAATGGGATTGCTATTAACTATAATATAATGTTGTTTTGTTAAATGTGTATTTTTTTACAATGATAGGTTTAATTGTTTGTGCTAACTTTTCCCGATTATATTTATAGAAATGTTTCATAAACAGGCATCATCAAAATAACCACAAAAATGTCTTTCTTTTATCCAATCAACTGGCAATTTCACAGCTAGTTTATATTCTTACAAGATGTTCTTAATTCTTTGCTTTTATAATCTTACTTCGGATCATAATTGAAATGAGAACAACTGTGAAAAAGGCCGTAGTAGTCTAATGGCATCGGCTTTTCATGCGGGGCATGTTTCCCTATGCCGCCAAAGACCCATCGTGTACATACGGTATACTTACTCATTAAATCTGTGGATCGGAAGTTCTGTGGTCGGTCGTTGTGCTGTTACCATGAGTGTAATGGTCTGGAGATCTCCTTCTCTAGATCAATCTCAAAATTTAGGGAGTGGATCCTCTAGTGGTGCCATCTATCGGAGGAGTACTTAAAGTTTAGTCGTACTTTCACTTTCTCAGTGCTCTGCTTAAAACGAAAGACGCAACTTACTGACTTAAATTCACATAGCCAACGGCATAGAGAGCTTGATTTGTCCAAGTGTCATAAGTCGCAACACAACTGTAAAACCTCTTAGATATTTTTTTAACTTAATTATTATATTATGCATATTTTAATTGACTTTACTTATTCTTTATTCAATAAATAAATAAATAGGTGAGTACTTTAAGCTCAATTTCTGATTAGAATCAGTGTAATGAAATTAAATCCGATTATTCCAGAATTAAAATTTTTATCTGATTTCTAAAAACATAAGGCCTACACCAATTTTATTTAAAACAGCTCCCTGTCTTCTTTCTATTTATTATTTATTAATTATTATTTGATATATTAATTATTTCTCTGATATTAAAGTGATTTTCTTCGTATAATTATAAAACACGTCAACGAAAATTTAAGAGTTTATTTGATTGCTTTATTTCATGTGTTGCCTGTTACCAATTTCCACCACTGAAGTTGCGAACCTCAAAAGAATTAAAAAAATGAGAAAGAATAATTTATTATTAGTTGCTACCGTAAGGCTAAACACTAAATTCCGATATCTACTATCTACAACAGAACCATTTAAAGCTAGCGATTGACTACAAACGCTACGCAAGAGATGTGTTCCATCTTGACAACGTCAAACCACACACATTTGTAGTGACTAACCAGAAACTCTGGGAGTTTGGTTTGAAGGTTTTAATGCATTCACCATATACTTCGTGCCTGGCACCAAGCGATTACCACTTTTTTCTCGCATTGAAAAATTTCCAGTCTTATAAGAAATTGGGATCAAGAAAAGAGTGTAAATATTAATTGCTAGAAATTTCCGCCAAAAAGGACCAAGACTTCTATGAGAGAACTTTTTAAATGGCAACAGAACGGTGCATATTTAACCCAAATCGGACAATCCAAAACATGTTAAATAAAGTTTTCAATTTCATGCAACAATAATGGATTTTCCCCCCAAAATGTTATTAATGTGGTTAAATATAGAAACTACTACCTTTCGAACATTAAAACGGCAATTTTCTCTACACAGGTTATCACACCAAATATATTTATATTTATCCATATAAAAATATTTATCGAGTAAAAGAAGAAATAGGCTTCGTGCTTAATATGAACAAAAAATATGATTATTCCGACATTTCCCTGAATGGATAGTGCAACGCTAATTTTCAATTCAACAATACAACGCTTCGATTCTCTGTTCTTGAACGAATGCAGTCGAATATCCCCTTCGTACTTCAGGTCCAGTAAAATCAGCCTTTTTTTTGTGCAAGACAAATTTAGAAGTCTCTTGTTCAACAGTGGCCGTGTCGATCCTAGCTACTTTTCAACAACGGGAGACAGATTTTGCGTTTCGCATACACCTCTGCCGAGGTTGGAACCTGACTGAGGCAGGATCATGAAGGATCCACAGATCAGAGGTGGCTAACAAATCGAATATAAAGGTTATTTTGCGCTGTCAATTGAATCGAAAGTTCGTTGCAGTGAAGCAGAAAACCCCCAAGGAAGTTTTTCCCCTGGCCCTAATTAGGCCTGGTCGTTGTGAGTGTCCAGGAGTTTTCCGAATTTCCAAATTAGCGACAAGTGAATATGAACTTCCGGAGAGCAATTTACTCTGGGGCTCTTAAAATGCTTTACAACTTCAGACTGTTAGGAAATCCACTACACGGTCTCAAAGCAGTGAGAGATCAAAATTTATGAGTCAAATATTTCTTTAAGACTTTCCGAAGAAACCTGAACTTCAAAATAAAATTTTGTATTACTTAAATTAATAAAATTACCTTAATTCTCATAAACTTATCAAATCAACTTGAGTGACAGACAACTTATATAAGAGATTTCTATTTAAATGCATCTTTTCTCGATTCAAAACATGTATAGTCATAAAATCATAAACTATTAAATAACAAGATTATAACTATAATTTTGAATAAAAAGAACATTATTATATGTCCTTGACTATATTCAGAATTGTTTTAAAAGTTAAAAATATTTTTTTTCTAACGGCGGGTACTTGGGTGACAAACCCTATGCCACATCAAGGCCAGAAACTGCTACCCATTTGTCGTTACCCAGCGGACACCAGTGAACCAAGTCACGGAGGCAAGTAGTGTTGCCCTCGCTATACCACCACAAACCCGTTTAAAAGGTGGGACACATTCATACATCATCGCAGAAGAAAGGACACAGAAACACATAGAAAATAGCGAAAGAAAGTATCATCCATGCCCGAACCAAGATTCGAACCCTGGACCCAAAACTCAGTAGCCAGGAACGCAAACCACTCAGTCATCGGTCGGCAAAGTTGTATGTAATGTATATAATATTTTGCATTAATTATAGAAATATATAGATTTATTCAAAACGAATAATAAAGTTATTTCATCGAATATAACGCTTTTTTATTCCATTGTTATTCAATCTAAATTGCTTCAATGAGAACACTAATGTTAAACTTCTAATTTTATAATATAGAATTTATAAATGCTACTTAATTCATGCAACTTATGAGTGTAGATGAATGATTATTTATAATCTTCCAGTAAATGAATAGTTGATTAAGGATGATCTGAACATTTCGAAATATCTTAGTACATCCGTGTGTAATTTCTGTATTTTTCCATTAAACCCCGCTTTTGATCCGAAAGAAATAGCATTTCTTTTAGGGAGAAGCGAAAATAATATAACGTAGATACGATTTTATTAGCTCAAAATTTTATTTTAAATTTAATATAAACTTAATAAATTTTTTGTGCAAAAATTTATTTAATGGTAAACAAGCTAAACAAAGCTAAAACTAGTTGGTGGATGTAGACACCATCGAACTTCTGTGTACCTAAGTTCAATAGAGTTCTACCAGCTTGGTTGGAAGCCACTGAAATAATCAACATTACAGGAGGGAAAATTATAAAAACAAATTATCTACAGAAATCAGTTAAATGCAAAATAATTGGAAAGAAATTTAAAAGATTAAAATACAACTGTAAGTTACATTACAAGAATGGAGAAAGATTGCTTGGTGATAACTTAGTCGGTTAAAATGAGCATTACGATCACAAGTCATTAAGGGCAAAAAGAAGTGAAGTACAGCAAAATATAACTTTGTTTCATTGAAAAAATTCACTATTACATTATACGTACCCAATCAATCACCGATGCGATTCCTAAACAGTTTCCGCCAGAAATAAACATTGGCGCTAAAATAAGTTTTATTAATAAGTGATAATTGTTTATATATTTTATATATATAAAATGTAAGTAAAATGTTTATATTATTTCTTAGTGCTACTGAAAACATAAGCATTTTTAAGCGATGCATGATGCAACTGGAATATTTATGAGAAAACTTACGATTTTTTTCCATTTAGGGCGATTATGAAAAGTGGGGTAGTATTGAAAAATTATCGTAGTTTTCTTGTTATAATTTATAGTTGCTTATCCTTCAAAGATCTGATATATCTCACATCAGTTCCAAAAAATTGTTGACAACCAAAAAAAACACATAATAATAGTTATGTACTTATATTTATTCCTTTTTATATTGTTAATATAATTTTAAATTAGAAATCTTAAAATCACACACACATGATTCATTTGTTCACTGTTTGGATGGATGAAAGGCTAGGATCTGATTATCGAGATTTTACATGTTCTCTCTTGATCTTAAAACAATGAACCACTTCTTTTTTTATATTTTAAGAATTGGTATTTTCAAACTCAACATAAGTTTCAGATAAAATAATAGCAAAATATTAAGTATTTTTTTATGATGTCTCACTGCCCTTTAGAATTTAATTAGATTCGGCTCTACAAAAGGCGAAGATGGTGGCATTTTTTTACAGTGGGATGCTGGCTCAAAGTTAAAGACGTCATTCAACCATTGGTTGGTATATTAAACATTAATATCAAAATATTAAATTTTTATGTAAGAAAAACTATAAAATGCAAATGAATTTAATTAAAAAATATTTTAATTTCTTTGAAGCATCATTAAAAATATAATAAATAATACATAGAATACATAGAAAGTTTGTTCATATTTAAGAAATAAGTGCAATTCAGCTAGATAATTCAGCTTGCAACTGATTTTTTAATATATACTACCCTTAGAAATCGCATAGTGTAGTGTGTACACTTGAGATTTCTGAGTGTACACACTTAAAAATTAAATAATGTGTAATTGAATGTGCGGCTTCCTAATATATCATGTAAACGAAAAACAGTTTTTCTCCGTTTTCTATATCAACGGTTTCTATTTACAGAAATATATCTTTAGAATAGGAAAACACTGTTTTCCGTTATTTTGGTGATGTATTGTTATCACAAAGTTGTTTAATGTTATTAGTAGATATAAATTATAATGAAATTACAGAAATATATACACTGATTTAATTCTCATTAAGAACAAATCCTAAAAAAATGGCAAAAATATGAAAATGTTTTTGCCCTGCTGTATACATTAAAATTTTTATTTATTTTTGATTAAGTATTGCAAAATGATGCGATAATAATCTATTTTAGGTACTATTTCAATAAATTCATTTGTATATTAAACATTTTAATTATTCATTTTGCTTAAAATTTTTAATATTCTTTGAAAATTTAGAAAAAAGCATAATATGTATTTTTTTTTAGTCCTTATAAGAAATAATAACAAAATTTAAAAAATAAATCAGGTAATTTTTTGGACAATTTTAAATTAGTCCAAGTATCAAATATTTAATGTTGCAATACTTTTAGATTTAAGACTGTGTGTGTGTTGACAGAGTAGTAGAACATACTAAACCGTAATACATTTACTCATTCAGAGCTCTTTAAAAAAAAAAAAAAGAGAGAGTGAGAGAGACAGCACAAAAAATTTAATATTATATATTCTGATTTATAGTAATAATCTATAATTTTCCAAATAATTCAATATTCTTTTGATTTTTGATTTTGCTTTTATGATTTGGTTTGTTTAATGTGAGTTATTTACATTAAACCAAACAGAATTTAGCATTAGAAAAACATATGCATACATTTTCTTTTACTTTATAATAGATAGCAATGGCAAAAGTTTCAATGAGCTATATAGTAAGGGATTTATTTATTTACTTATTTTTTTAAAATATTTTTAAGATAAAAATATATATAAAAAATTAAATGTTCTCTTTTCAGCAGTTTTGAAAATGTTATGAATAAGGCAAAAAAAAAATTTCAAAACAAAAAAGTTAATAAAAATGTTACACATTTTTAATTTCAAAAAATAACAATGAGAGTTAAAAGGTTTAATATTATCTTCATCATCTAGTCGGGACATTTCATTGAAAATTTCTTTCTCCTTAAATAATATCTTAACTTTAATAACGATCAGGTATTAGTCAATTAATATGGAGGAATGTGGTAAGCCTATGATTTTGTGATTAGAACCATATTTGAACAACTCAATCTACAACAGGACCTCGAAATAGAGAATCAATAGGGTATCACAACAGATAATACTGCTTATTATTTATACCAATTTGAATTTTCTTTACTTTCCAATTATTCTACTGAAACTTGGTGTTATCTTTATGTTTGATGTTTTAGTTATTCTCTTTTTAATTGAATTCTTTTATATACTAAAATATGGTTATTTGTATGGTTATTCTATAAACCAAACAGCTTTGGTATAATTTAATGACATTTATGCATAACAAAAACGCTTCTGAAAAGATGTGATTTCAGACAGCGGATATATTTATTTAATAAATATAAATATATTCTATTCATTGAAGGTGTTATAAAATGGAGTTGAAAATATACATTTCAAATATTAAATAACATATCTATTTTTACTGAAATCTATTCTTTCAGTTATATAAATGAGCTAAAAAATGGAAATTTAATCGTGAAATTGTGCAAATTTCTAAATTAAGTTATATATATTTTCAGTGTTCTATAAATATAACTTGAGTTTTATTCAATTCACATTCGTGAAAAATAAGTATATATTGTCATTTTAAGAGAAATTTACTATTGTTTATTATTGTGATGAATTAAACTTGAAGTACTATTTAGACATTATAGATAAATGAGACAAAATAATTCAATGTTAATCAAATTTTCATTTATGGTAATCTTTTTATTTTTACACTTACTTTATTTATTTTTTATATTTATATATTTTATTTATTTATTGAAAACCGAATTTGTTTCAGTTGTTAATTTAAGTTTAAATGTATTAAAATATACTACAATTTAATTATATTTTAAACTGAATTTTATTATAGGAAAACATCTTGCGATTCGATTCAAATGATTGAGAATAATAGCTTTATAATCATCTAACAAAATTATTTTAGCCTAATTAACCTTATTGTAACTAATTATATTTTTTAATTATAGAGATAAATTTTTATGCATTAATTATGCATGATATCATAAATAAAACATTAAATTCAACAGCACTTATATTATTTAAAATTCTATAATAAATGAAATATTATTCAGATTTTTGAAGATATCAATATAAACAAGAGACTCTTCATCAAATGTCTCGAATCCAAATAAAAAAAATTTCAATAAATTTATAGTTATTAAAATTAAAATAATTCAGTGATTAACTTGGAATTTTTTTCGTCCGTATATTAGAAATATATTAAATTAGAAACATATTTTTCATGAAAATGAAAAATATTTGTAGCAGAATACATCTGGAAGAAAAATCTCTTTTTGTAAAATTTAGGAAATATTCTTTTAAGTTATGTTCTTAGACTTGCTATTTATTTAATAGAAATTTTCACGTTCCACATCTTCTATTGAAATTAAATGTAACAGCTGTCGTTTTATCATCAGAATGGATATTAAAATCTTTTGCATGATTTAATAAATATATTCTGATAAAAGAATAATCATTAATTGTTTCCATGATTTGCTAAATATTCTGAGAAAAAAATAAGCATTAATCATTTGCATGATATAATGATTATTCTTTTTCGAGGAGTTGTTTGGAAGAAAATTTATGTCCAACGTATTTATGTCCGTTTAAATGATATTGGGATTTCACTTACTGTAATCGTCTGAGATGACCCACTGCAGAAGACTGACGATGGAGACGATCCAGATGAGGAGGGGTTTCTCTGGCATTCCAATATCTCTCTGCTTTCATTCTTCTCACAAACTGTAACTGTACCGGTGTTTTCCTTCGGAAGTGATCATCTAATACGGATTTATGAGTGAGAAAGAAGGATTTCTTCAACCGTTTCCGACACGGAAGGACAACATATAAAAGAAGTGGACAGTCTTGTTCTTGTTGAAGCTTTTTATATCTCTCAATGTTGCTTAAAATGCTTGCAAAAATGCGATTTCTATTATCGATTCCACTGAAATATTTAAATTCCGAATAGTTTTAATTAGCTTCGGTACGAATACATTTTCTATGGTATTTGGCGACATTCTAAATTTACAGCTGTTGTTTTTTAGAACTAGAAGGCACTTATGTTATTGGCAGCAATTTTTATGTATAGATTCATGTAGACAAAAGAGAATGCATATTTAGCTTTAATATTTAATCAAATTCTTATTTAAGTATTAATTGCTAAAAGCTTTTTAATTTATTTTTATTTAAATATCTCTTAATATTTATGCGTAATGCATCGAAATAATAAAAATTTTGTATGATTAAATCGCTTCCATGATTTTACTTAATTTCTTATTTAACATAACATAAAAAATTTTAATTCAAGAATTTGTAATCATACAAGAAAATATTCAGTCTCAGTTAGGTATTTTTTATGAATATAAAGTTTATTCCTTCATAAATGTACATAGAATTAATCCCTACGTAACACAATTTACTTATAGAAATATTAGTCCTATTTATTGTTGAAATTCGTCTCATTCATTCGAACTTTTTATTTTGAAATAACTTTTTCAATAAATTGAATAATAAATTTTAATTAAAATATGTTTTAAGATAGAAAGTGTTTTCTTATTAATTATAAAAGGGCTTTTCAACATAAAGCGTAGTATTTTTTCATATATACATGAGCAAGTATTTTTAAAAATTGATAATAAATTTTAAACAAAGTTTGCACTTTAATCAAACATTATCTTCTAACGAAACTAAAAATAAAGTTTAAACAGATATGTTTGATATAGAAAGGATAATTAATTTTTATATAAAATGGAAGGAATATATTTTGAAGCAAGAAATGTTGATTTATTTCTTTTTCCAGATTTATCAAATAAAACCTAAGATCCAAAAAAAATTGCCATTATATGGCAATATTATATGAAAATTTTATCATATGCATTATAATCCTAAAACACTTCCCTAGATATTTATAATTTTTAAAGGTTGGAGATAATTATGTAGATAAAAACAAATAGGAAAGCTTTATATATATGTTTTCTTTGTTTTCAGAATAGAAATAGAAGCAAAACTGAAATAAGCAAGTAAAATTTATCTGAAGTCTTGAGTAAAGATATATTAAAAGTGCTTGTTTTCTAAATGAAGCGTTATTAAAAATAGAAACGAAACTAAGAAAAGCAAGTAAAATTAATCTGAGCTGGAGTCTTGAGAAAAGATATAATATTCCTACTTGAATTCTAACAAACGAGCCCATTACTAATAAAAGAATACAATATTGTTCCTGGATTTTTGAATGCAGACTAGATTTAATTTGTATGGAAGATGTATCGAATATTGAAATTATTGAGAATATAATGAAAGAGAAAGAAACACAAGTTTGAGATAGCGAACAAGAATAAAATGAGGCACTGAAATGATTGTCAGCAAAACAATTTAGCTGAAAGGCTCATGACAGAGGTACATTTTAAAGGAAAAGAACAGCAAAATATTTTCCGACACTGAACAACATGAAAAGAAATTTTTGAAAATGTATTTTTAGAACAGAAAAAATTGCTTATTTTGTTTTATTATTTATCGATAAAATTAAATATAAGTTTTAAAAATATATTTAATTTTGATTATGTTTCTCATAAAATGTGTACGTTCTCGAATAGTTCTTTATACATAACGAGGAAGCAGTTTCATAAAAAATTGTAAGTTTTAAAATCTTACACTGTTGTTTTTCTCTTTTACGAATTTTCGAATGTAATAACAATTTTACTTTCTCTACGAGTTCATTAAAATGAGCGTCTACAGTGTTAAAAAAAAAAAAGTACCTGATTTGCATAATAGATATCGTCTGCAAACTTCCATTTAACGCATTTATGATTTTTATAAGAACTTAAAAGCATATATAATTTATATAGTTATTTAATTCTATCCACTGAAAAAGGAATTTGTTTTCAATGAGAGAATTTTCATTCCGTCCATTCCTCAAAATAATGAATATTACATTAAGCTTCGTTTTCGGAATGAAATTTCTGCTACAAAAGCGTTAGAAATGTTTAAAAATACTTTTAAAGACGACTGTTCACATCGAAAACAGCAGTAATTATTGGTTTTTATGAAGTTTAAAAATGGTAGACAATTTGTCGATCACATGATCAGCTTCCTGGATTTTCTACATACCTGGATTTTCTACATCAAGCGAAAAAATATGATATTTAGTGATCGTCGATTGATAAGAAGAGATGCATTTGAACCAATTCCTTTAGCATTTGTTTCGAGAAAAGCAGTTAAAACAAAGGAAGAATAAAAATATTTAAGGCCTCGATGTATGGCATCTCGAGTTATTCCAAGAAATTTGAATTGATGATGTGTCTTAGGTTCTAATATCTATTCAGATTTAAGGTTCAAGTGGCCTGAAAAATTCTTTTACGTGAAAGTTGCTTTTTAGAATCATTATTACCTGCGATGAAACTTTGATGTTTTTTACTCAAAAAAATCTCGACAGTGAATTGAATGAAGTTTAAAAGATAAAAAAACGCATCAAAGATTTTTTTTTTTTTAAAGAGATGTTAAATCAAATTTAAGGCAATGTAAACTGTATTTTTAACAGTCGATGTGTTTAAAATGAGCTCCTATAAATTAAGAAAAATAGTTTAACCCCACAACCGAGCTGGTAGTTGAACGATTAACGTTCTGACCTTCAATTCAATAGCTCATGGATTCGTATCCCACCTACGGTATAGAAGTTTGTAATGGTCTGGAATTTCTTTCAACTGTATTTCCCAGTCTAATCAGCTCTTGTGCGCAAAATCGATCGTCGGACAACAAACAAACCAAAATAACTTAAGGATATTTGAATTTGCTAAAAAGAGGCCTGACAATGACTTAGGAAAAGATTTAATAGATCATTAAGAATTAACGACAGCAAATTAATGCCAAATCATGGATAAATTTTTAAGCAGACGTAAGCGAGTATAAGACAATAATCAAACGAGAACACGAACGACAGTGATTCTGAAAATAAAGTCGAGAAAATATTCTCAAGAATACTTAAATTTTGGATTTACTAATTCTGAAATAAATGAAGAAAAAAAGGGCCATGCGTATCATTTGCACAAAAATATTGGCAGAAGACATCAAGAAACCTAATATATTAAAACAGCATTTGGAAACGCTTCATAGTAAATATGTGAACAAGCCCAAAGAGTTCTTTGAATTAAAATTAAAATCATATGAAAAGCATAAATATTTTTTTTAAATTATTTTTGATGATGAACTGCGAAAGCTGAAAATTTTTTTGACTGTTTATTTGGGATGAAATTGGGCTCTTTGTCGATATATTCAAGAAATTGAATCATTTGAATCTTCAATACCAAGATGAAGTACGTTTATATTGGATACGAGCGATAAAGTTAATGCTTTTTGTAGAAAATTAGAATTGTGAAGAAGAAATTTAAAGCAGGAAATCCTGACTGTGTTTGCAAATGTATGTGACTCTGTTAATACTTAAAGGCTGAAAAACAACGTATAAAAATTATATTTGCAACCATTGATAATCATTTACCCATGCTGGCAACGAATTTTAGTAAATATTTTCTAAACACAAATTGATAGTAAGTTACAAGTGGGATAGGGATCCATTTTGTATAACTTCCGAACCCCACCATTTATTGAGGAAGAAACCTTTATAGACTTCACAACAAGTGGCGAAACCAAAAGACAATTAACGAATAAATCCTTCTTTGAATTTTGGGCTGGAGTCAGAAATGAGATTTCTGCATTTTAAAAAAAGGGGCATTACTATAATCAACAACCTACCATTAGGAAACTAGATTTTCCGTTGAGGCTTTGTTGAAGACAAAATTAGATCTCAGCTAAATATGGAAAAAGAACTGAGAGTGTCTATTTCTAATATTAAGCTTTCTTTACAAATGCTGTGTTCCGGAAAATAGGCCCAAGAAATCCACTAATATTTATTAGATTTGTTTCGAATTTAGAAAATTTTCAGTAAGTAAGTTTCCATTTAATTAGTTTTTTTTTTTTTTTTTTTTTTTTTGCACGTGTGTGTGTGTTTTTTTTTCAGTCAGTTGATAATTGAGCTGTGTGGAACAAGATAAAATATTTTTTAAATAATTATTTTTAATGCTTCGGCCCCCTATAGAGGTGTGCTCAACAGGTTGAGAATTGCTTTTCTAAAGAAAGGGGGAAAAAATTCTTTTATAAAAGCCAAAATTAAAACAAGTTTCATTATATTGTTATTTTATCAACATCTATTGTGCTGACTACCAATTTAACAATTAACTTAAACAGGTACTCATAAGGCGAACTAAGTCACCTCTCTCCTTCCTGGTATCTCCTCCGATAAAAATTCATATTTAATTTAAAATCAAGAGACTGCATAATTCAATGTAAAAAATTTTTTGTTAAGATGGCATTTGAAAATTAATTGTATTGGATGGAAAATTTCCATCATTACACAATATATTCTATTTGCAAATCCCCTAAACATAAATAAGCCCAATCAAAATTATGGCTAGCTGGTATTGAAATTAAGCAATATAATTTTTTAAAATCATTTTGATTAAATACCTTAAAAATACACTATTTCTAGGGAGCATATTGGTCTCTTATATTATTAGAAATATATTATTCGCAATCGAAAATCAGTAGTGGATCCTAGGATTTGAAAAAGGAAGACGGCTCTTATCATCACATTTGTTCCTACTAAAATTAAGCCATTTTTGTTCTCGAACTCATACAAATATAAACATATTTTTTCTAAATATTTAGTTCTGTGGTTTCCATAATTTACAAGCTAAACAATTATTTTGTTATTATTTAGATTTTTTTTTTTTTTTTTTTTTTTTTTGAACAATTTGAGCCTCTCAATATTTTGGTATTTTTTCTTCGTTATTTATTTATAAATATTAAATTTCTTGGTTTATTTGTAGTTCAATGATCATTTTTTGCACATGAGAGCTAAATTGATCGGGTTATACAATTTAAAGGGAATTCCAAACCACTAAAAACATCCAAATCCGAATGAGACTCTATACTTATTAATACTAAAATAGGTTTGTTTATTTATTACTCTACGGTTTCAGTTTTTATGCGAAACTAATTCGAATGAATCTGAAAATTTGAAGCGGATTCCGCGCAATGGTATCAAGTTCGAGAAAGCAAACGCAACCATAAATTATTACAACCACAGTTAATTATTCATTAGAACCTCTCTTAAAATACATTTTCACATGTATGCATTTTTTTCTCATTGAAATACTTTTCTAAGAATTTAAATTGTTTCTCACGGGAATTTATTGCTCATATTTTAAATAAATGCTTATTACTATTAGAAAAATACAATGCTTTCTATGTTATTCCAACTTTAAATAATCATATTTATAAGAAAGAAATATTTTACAGCTAAAATTATGTTGTAAAAAGGCGGCAAATTTGTCGATAAGTCGATAATACGATGCCTTCGCACAGGACATTCTGAAATTTTCTACGATGTCGTAGTGTGACGTATTAAATGATACCTAACTTCAAAGATATTTTAAACTAATAAGAATTTTCTTATTGCGTTTAATACAACTAAAAAAGAAATGTGTACTTAAAGTCTTATTCTAACTATTCCCTGATAAGAGACGTAGATATGTGACGCTATTGTGCTGTTACACCTAAGAAACTTTATTTACATCATATTAAATTCGCGCTTACATTTTGACTTGAAGGACAGTATCAATTTGTGAAATTATGACTACTTATTTATGAAAACATTTTATTTATTTGTGTCTAAACTTTTTATTTATTTTTATGCAAGCACAGAATGTGTAATTTCATGGCATTCTTTTATATTTTAATATTTTTTGAGAATATATAGAAAACTAACATTATCTAGCAAAACAAGTTGCATATTTTATTAACAGTTCATGTTTTGAATTCTCTCGAACTAACTAGATTGCGTCATTATTTTGAATTATAATATAATATTTTAATAAGGAATATTCCCGATAATTTTTATAATAACTGTAAGCTATTAACTAAAATGATAGTAAACTATCAACATAATTCAAAGAGTAGTTTTAAAATATTTTTCATATAAATCACTTCAAGATAAAGATGAAAAAAATATATTGTAATGCATTCCTGCATTTTTGATAAAGTAAATTAATTCTGTATTAAAATTTCTTTACATATGTATAAAAATGAAAACCAGTCCTTTTTAATCATAATGTGTGGTTTTGTTTCAAATAAAAAAATATCTTCTTAAAGAATTTTAAAAAAACCCACGAGAAATAGGTAAATAATTTTCGTTGATTCTGAGGCCTTGCCAGATATTTCTTACATTCTGGATTACAATACAGTATATCTCGGAGCACTTATTTTGTGACGTTTTCTGACATCACTCCTTCGCTGGCGTTTCACTGACGAATTCTACCTTATTTGATACCGACCATAGACTTCATCCCCATACTTTCGGTGGTGTCGGCTCAGGCCTTGTCATTTCGATGGTGTTGCTATACGCACCGTAGTTTAGGGATTATTGGCTGTCATAACCATTTCCTGACGTGAACATAACATTAATGACGTTATTTTATCGGTGATATTTGGCTCCCGAAGCTGTTAGTTTAGTTTGTCGCGAGACAATTCGCGGGTGATAATCAATGAATCTGTGGACTTTTACAAATTTCGTATATTTTGCAGTAAATTCGAAAGCTTGAGATCAGCTTTTCAGAATTGCTAGCTTAATTTAGAAACAAAATGTTGATGTCGGATAATTTTCACTCTCTCACAGCTTGCTCATTGAGTAGATAATGGATAACTTTTAAAGGAATTAAATAATAAATTTATGTTTACAGAAATTTTTTTAGTCATATCATTCATTATTAACATTTTCTTAAGGCAAATGTAAATTCTTTAGTGAAAAACATTCTTGTAATTAAAGCTCATTTATACTGCAGCATATTTTGTTGATTTCTGTTTGGCAACAACAGGAAACAATTTTGTGGGGATTTTGGCTTGTTTACCGGCTTGTTCAGACATTTTTAGCACATGTTTGTGTATTTAGCTTTGTTTTAAGAAAAACTCATATTTGCCATGGCTGTAAGTATTGAATTCTTTTATATTGAATTTCTATCAATATGATAATAATTCTCAACTGTATTTTAGTTTCTAATTTTAAAAAATATTTATTTTTACAAATGTTTTTAAGTGTCGTAAATTTGAATTTGTGTAAGGATTGTATGAACACCTAGAATTTATTAGACTTAATGATTTCAGTTTGAGTTTTATTTTGATAAATATTAGTGAAAGCGTGTTATAAAATAATGTCATTTTATTACTTGGGACAGATATCACATCCGCTTAGCGCGATTTGGTCAGCAAAAAATTTACCAAGTTAAGTAATTGTTCGTAACAGACATTACAATCCTGAAAAAGTCTAAATACTTTTATTGATTATTGCTGATTAATAATGAAATTATAAATATTAAAAATTATTTAGATTCATGTGAGGTAAATGACGACAGACCCGTACGGGATTGGCGCGATTTCAAATTTTCACGCGAAGCACTCTACAGCTCTGTCGCCAACCTGAATTACGTCTCTACGCGCGATAGCCGTCAACCAATAACGATCACGTTCGAACTTCAGCTTTGACATCGCGCGTTTTATTCCAAATATTAAAAATTTAAATATTTCTTTAAAACTAAATACTGAAGAAATTTTAAAATTCTAATAAATAGAAACAAAATTTTTAATATATCGAGTAATGGCTCCCACCTTAAAAAAACATCATCGTAGCGCTACTTACTATAGTGGCAACCAAGCAATAAAGCTAAATTCCAAACGTTAACAAATTTCATTTTTTGCTTAAACTCTAATTTTAATATAATGAGCAGTTACACCCACATTAAAGAAATTTAAGTACACTGCACATTCTAACACTTACATGAAAAACGCAATACACACAACTTAAACATTCATTTACTTATGGAAACATACATTTTTATAAAAACTTTAATTTCTAAATATGAATAAAATTGTAATGAAAAAAAATATAGCTCACCTAATCTTCGTCGATCTCCAAATTGTTACTTTTCGGTGAATATACCATTTTTATCGCTTCTAAAAAATCTTCCATTATGTTTTCCTGATGATTCTTTCTCCATATGCTCTCCGTAAAAATGTAAAGTCAATATATCCTCATCCATACTTATAAATTTTTGCAAGCAACACAAAAACTCCAAATATCAAAACTCAATGCTTCAAAATTATTCTGCAATTGTTTCAAGGTTTACATACAAAATGTGCATGTAAAACAAAAAGTATGTCATACCTACGTAATACGAACCAGTAAACCAGTCTGGCACACTGTATCGCATACGCTTGGTGCATTTTACCCTCTGTATGGTTCTCTACCATTTAGCGAATTGGTTTAATATTTGCTATGATAATTAAACAATAGTTTGTTATGCCTTAAATACTTATAGTGAAAAGAATGTATTGAGAGCTGAAAATCAAAATGACAAGGAAAATAAATGATGCATAACATTCTACTATATGGAACAGGTTGTAATTAGTAGTTCTTTCATATAATGATTTTAATATTTGCAATGACTCTTTTATTCCAAATATTATTTTATGACATAAATGTTTTAGGTATGCTCATGATTTGATTGAAGTTTTATAACACTTAAATCATAAAATGTCCTGTAATTTTTTAAATTTGGTTTTTTTTTTTTTTTTTTTTTTTTTAATTGAAAGTATAATATTAGAGTTCTGTTCAAAAAATTTCTTTTGGTATTTGGCTTGGAAGTTCAAATTAGTATTTTATTTGTAATATTTAAAATCTAGACAATTTGTTAAATCATAATTTTTTGTATAATTACGTTTACTTATGAATTTGATAGTTTAGTAATTCTCAATAAAATTAAATATAGTGTCATATATTCTTGAATATAACTGTTTGATTTTGTAAAAATGAGAATATTTATATAAACTTAGAAATACTATTATTAAGTTGAGAAATATTACATTTATGTAGTATAAAGAAATTTCTGTCACAAATAAACATTTTAGTAATATTTTAAATTTGCTATAGATTTAATACTTTCCAATTTTCTTGCCAACCTGAATTATATGGTTCTATATAATTATATACTTTGAATATATTATGTTTGAATATTCACTTTTTTCTTTACATATCACTGCAAGGTTTTCAAAGAAAATATTATAAAGTTTATGCTATTTAAAGATAACCCGTAAAGTTTTTATCATTCTTGCTTTGCCATTGAATGAAGTGAGAGTCAATATAATAGTTCGGCTAAACCGAGTATTATGGTCTCACCTTGCAGAGCATGAAATCTCGCCAATGTCGCAAAGCGCAAAAAGTCGCCAAATCTACTTTTTGTTCTGTAAATTCTCTCTTTTAAAATCATTTGAAAATCTTAATTTCTTTGCATCTTCACTTTCAATCAACATAATTGCTAAACTATTCATTCTATTCTGATTCTTTGTCAATCTCGGATAGTTTTTTATTAGTTTTAGTTTGGAAAATGATCTCTCTCCAGAAGCAACACTTACTGAAATTATTATGAATATTCAGAGAGTAATAAAAAAAATTTGGAAATGCTATTGCTTTATCATTATCCAATAAACATTTTAGACAAATTTTCAGAAAATTCTGAAGGAAAAATAGGTTTTAAAGCTTTAATGTCTTCAACTAACATTTTTCCATCTATATCAGCTTCAGTTACCTTTAGTACATCATTTTATGCTAACTTAAAATCTATTTGAAAAATTTCTAATTTAGCTGCATGTTTTTAAAATACTTTTCCATATTTTGAAATTTTTCACTTAAATCCAAATAGTTCATTATGATTTTTTAACTGTTCAAAACTATCTTTTAGTGATTCTCTAGCTTTATCTAAAACATCATTGAAAAAAGATATCTTGTTTGCATTTATCGGATCTTCAATAGGTTCATCGTTGTCTTCATAATTGAATTGTTTCTTTCTTTTTCGAAGCCTTTTATATCAAAATTCTGTTGATACTTCCAAATCTTCTGTAAAAGATTTTGCCTGAACTAAAACTTGTTAGAATCCAGTATTTTTGTAGTTGCTTAACCATTTCTAAAGTTTTTCAAATGAAGAAAGTGCAATGGATGTGTCTATAATTCACTTTGTAGTTTATTGCAAACAAAATTGACTTGGAACAGTAAATCATATCAAACAACCAGTGATTATACTAAAAATTTATAGTCTTTCATTGCATTTCCCAGAGATTCTGCTTCACTTTGTGAATCTTTGGAAAATTTTGATATTTCAAACAAAAAAAAAGCATCATAAAATTTACGTGTTTTATATCTCACTAGTTTTATGCTTTGTATTAAAAATTCCCACCTAGTATCACAAAGAGGCTTCACAGTAAGTCCTTTTACATTTTTGAGAAACACTAACCATCTTTTTGAAGATGCTGTAAACAAAACATATAACCATTGAAAAATACCAAAGAAGGTTAAAGCTTCTGGGAAAATTTTTGATACATCTCTCAATACTAGGTTATAACTGTGACAAATGCAAGGAGTACAAAATACCCATAGATTTTCTTTTAAGAGTCTAGCTTGCATCCAGGAGATTTTCCCCTTCATGTTCGAACCATTATCATAACCTTGCCCTCTTATGTTGTTGATATCAAATCTTAAACTTTGAATTTCCTTTTTTAACACAAAAATTAGATTTCCTCCTGTGCTGCTCTCTACATGTATAAATTTGATGAATTTTCATATATAGCAATATTCAAGCTTGGTAATGTTCCATCCAAAACATATCTGATGTTTAGAGACATTTGTTCTGGGTGACTGATATATGGAGTACAATCCAGAGTGACAGCAAAATATTTTCCATATTTTATTCTATCCATTTTATTTTTTAGTTTCTTGCCTATTAAGTGTTTATTATTTCATTTTGTATTGTTTTGCTTAAATAACTTTGGTGTATTTGTTTTGCAACAATTCTTTGTATATTATCTTGCATCACTGGATGAAATTTTCTAAAAAACTCAAATATACCTAGAAAATTTCCATTTCATGCATCACTTAGTTTTTTCAATGGATCCTCTAAATGCGTTATTATGTTCTGCTAAAAACTGAATTACAGAAAATAGTCTTACAAATATCTTATACAAACTAATTTTTTCTTGGTTCATCAACTTCTGTTGAACATTATCAATTGTTTGCACAGCAGAGAGTCTTTTTTGAAGCTCTGTAGATTTTAACACAGCTACTAATGATTTTTTGAGTTTTCATGTGAGGTTAATCTATTATATATATTTGGCCATAGTTATTAAATCCTATAGTAGCTAGTGTAATTGAAGCACCCATACTGAATAGCCAAAAAAAAAAAAAAAAAATCTGTCTTCTGATTCAGAATATATTATCCAAGGACTGCTTATTATTTTACAATTTGTACACTTTCTATGCAGGTGTACTTTTGAAATGTGTGTTCCATCCTTTTTGTGCAGAAATTCATTTCAGGTAATTTTGCGGGAACTTTAATAACTTAATTATCTCTTTTTTTTTAGTAATCTTGGGTCAAGATGCTATATCATCAGTTGTATTCTGCAATTCCATTTTCATTGTAATATTTGTTTCTTCTTCCAGCTCTGGTCTGTGTAATTGTGTTTCTTGTTCTTTTTTTTTTTTTTTTTTTCCATGTTTGTCAGCATTTTCTTCTTCACCTTTGTCATCATTATGTATTTTTAAAAAAATTTTTAACGCATCTCTGAGTTTTTCACTTTTTGTTTTCCTTTTTGCACTTAATTTCCTAATTAGACTACCAATTTTATATTTTCTTCCCATATCTTTCTCACTTCATTGGATTTGGCATCTAATATATTTAAATTTTTAATTTTAAAAATGATTGTTAACAAAGATTATGCAATATAATTAGTACTTTCCTATTCAACTATTAGTAATTATAGTCACAAAATATAAATCTAATAATTATAACCATTTGAAGAATAGCGAACTGCAAATGCAAGAAACAATTGACATTTGTTACTAGCTATACATCCACCACTTATTAGTATGGTTGTGCTACTAGTTGCGTGTGCATATACCTTCATAGTAGTGTACATACATAAAGTAGTTCACATATGTATTGCAAAATATTTCTAATATAGAATCATCCCGATTAAATTCAATACATCAACAACTGACTTTTTTGGTCCTGAACCAGTGCTAGGTATTTCTAAAGAATTGATCAGAAAGAGAATGTCTTAGATCTCTTCAGAAAACAACAGTTTATGAATTGGTACAATGCCAATGATCAAAGACAAGCAAGGCTATTGAATAGCACGTGCCCTACTAAAAGGCAAAAAGAATTTTTAAAGCTCCGTAGAAGCAGTCTAAGGAAAGTAGAGGGACTACTTACAGGACATTGCCACCTTAAAAGAAATCTCACCATAATGTTAATTTCAGATTATCCCAATTGTAGAGGTTGTCATTATATAGAAACTTCAATATACATCTTATTGAATGTGAAATCTTTTCTGCGCATAGATTTGAATGCCTGGGTCAGCACTTGATTGAACCTTGGATGTTGCAAGAAATTCCTGTAAAATGTCTGCTGAATTTTGCTTCAGCCACTGGTCTCTTAAAAAGGGCTTTCTAAGGGGTATAGTACAATAGACCCATGGTTGTGGTGCTAGGTTCTTTTAGAACCACCATATCTTAAATCTAAAATTCAATACATTTATTATGAACTTTGATGTGCATCAATTTTCTATCTTATTAAGTATATATTGTATAATAATAAATTCAAATTAATAGATCTCATCCAGCAATGTGAATTTAAAATGAATAATTTTTTAATAATTTGAATAATTCATAATTTTTTCCATTGTAAAAAGCAATTCGTAAATGTAATTGTAAAAAGCAACTGAATTATATGGCTTTAATATTCCATTATTTTTTTTTCCATTTTGATGGTGACACTGGGTTTGATTGGGACCAATCACTCCAATTGTCCTTTATCAGGCTCTGATCACATGGTTTATGATAAAGTGCAGGTCATACTTGATCATGAATTGCAATAATGGACTTGATCATAAATCATCAAATTCACTAGTGCTGTAATATAATTTGTTACAAAAGCACAGAATTGTCTAAAGTATTCAGTGTTGATTACTAAGACTTCAAACTAAGCATATTAACTGCTATATAAAGTTGTCAAATATTTGGAGATAGTGTTGTGAATGAATGCATTGCTTAATATTTCAAAAATTCATGCTTAGGAAGCAGGTTTGTATCAAGCACTCAAACTTCTTTGTCCCATAAGCCTAAGAGTTATATTACAAGAAATTACACAGCATGAGACATATTGTCTGAAGGTGCAGCTGAAAATAACTTCAAGAACTAATTTGCAATATGTTGCATGCTCTCCAGAAAATTATCATTTTACCTGTTGAAAATAGCAATCTTACAATAATACACTTTTGTAAAGAAATTTGAAATAGCTTTAAAAAGTGTGTATTTCTACTTGATCATTGATGTGATAAAACCCAATGGACCAATATGTGTTTTTGCACGATTTCTAATTCAGTGCAAAGTCCTGAGCTTTGCTATCCTAAATTACATCACATTAAAATTCTTAAAACAGTTTATAGTGCATACTTCCTCAAACACAATCTGCAAACATTGCAGGGTAAAATCCTATGAGCCACTACAGGTTTGACGAGATATCCAATTTTTGCGCCAAGTTCTGTACCATCATCTTGTTAACTTAAATTGTCATTTCATGCAATATCCAGTTTTTAAAATCCCAATTGCACTCAAACTTTAACTTTGAGCACTGTAATCTTGTGCTATTTTATAGAAGTATTAAAGTAATAATAACTAGAATTAAGTTTCACAAAGATTACATATTAAACTAATGTGAACAAAATATTGTGCAGTGTACAGCTATGAACTATAGGACAATAAATCTGAATTAATACCATAGATACAAATATAAAAACTATTTTTCAATGAATCATACATGGGCACTCACCTTAAAAAAAGCAGTATAACTATCCTGAAGACAACCAGGCAATAAAACTATAACTCAAAAACATACATATTTATGAATAATCTGATTTTAATTAACTAGGCAGTGGTGTACTCCTTAAAATTCAGTGAAAGCATAATTTAGCCTTGGTTAGACCTGGCCAATGAAACTAAATCAATAACATAAACAAAATATATTTTTATTTAAAAGAAACTCTAGTTTTTAATTATATTATTAAACATACATTTTTATGAAAAGTCAAGTTCAAGCATTTTGGTTCGTGATAAACCTAAATACAATATCAAATATTTCTCCACAATTTTCAATGTCACATAAATTATTACATCAAAACTGAATTAATAAAAAAAAATCACTGTTCTGAATAGCAATTTTAATCAAATTACTCATTATGTAATAATACTTTACTGATCATCTCTTACAGAAAAATTTTAAAAATACAAATTTAATATGTCACTATCCATACCTTTCATTTTTTCTACATACTATTACTAAAATTTAAAAATTTCAGTTATTAATACTTTTTATACAATACTTTCAAAACAAAATATATCTTTAAACACATTTCAATTTGATATTTTTCAAAATGAAGCAATTTCAAACACTTAAAATTTCAACCATAAAAGAAAAATCTATCAAGGTTTACTAAAACAGGAAACAAATTTCACTCTTCTCTCATTACGTTATGTCATAAAATTGCAAAACTATTCCAACTCAGTAAACCAGGTTGACACATTTATCGCTGTACTAGTAATTAGGATCAAGTGATTTATTATTTAAATTATTAAAATATACTTCTTGACGATATTTAATGTTACTGATGTTATCAATTATTTTCATCTAATTTTATTTTATATTTTTCTATAGATTCTTGTTTATGATTAATATATTTAAAAATTTCAGTATGTATAATTTCCAGCAAAGAAAAGTTACTACCATATAATTAGAACAATTTAATTAAGTTAACATCTTTGCTTTGTTACTTAGTTCCATCATAACTTTCATAAATATATTATAGATTTTGAGTCTCTTTGAACTAGGTGTTTGTAGAAATTATTGACATTTATAAAATTTTATTATTCAGAAACTGTTTTTTAATTTAACTAAATGCCATAATAATTTGCACTTTCAAAAATTTTATTTCCTTTTCTTCTTTGCTGTGTGGAGTGTATACTTACTTCATATAATCCCTTTTTTAAATCTATGTTTATTTAAAAATTAGTCAGTTTTATAAATTTTATTATAACATAGTGTATTTATTTGCTTCAATGACTGGATATATAGTGATTGATTACTTTGAACATGATTAACTGAAAATTTTTAGTTTGTATTATATTATCAAGTAAAAACTGAATTATATATATATATTACTGAAATATTCTCTTGGGTGTAATTCATAATGTTCTAAATTTATTTTACCAATCTGCTTAAAGCAAGAAATTTTAAGTTTTAATAAATTATTCTTATTATACAATAATTTTTGAGCTATTTTCTTAATTATTAATTGCGAATTTTTTCTTAACTCCTCATATTTGCTTTGCATTTTGTGAGAAAATTCCAGTGCACCTTTCAATGACTATTAAAATATAATATAAATTAGTGTATCATGGGTTGATCTCAATAATGAAATCCTGGATTGATGAAATTTCACAAAAAAATAAAATCAAGATGATTTAATACTTGAGATTACAAATAGAAAAAAAAATTGTAATTATTTTTCTTATATTGTCAGGCTTTAAAACCAGTTTTTAACATAACATGGACACTTGACGAATTGGAATTTAGTTTTTGTTGCTTAAAATTTTAATTTTCACATCATGTGCAATAATATATGTGTAATATTTTGCATTTATCAATATAAAAACTTTTATTTACTGATATCACATTGTAGTCATTGTTCACGTTTTCAAAACAAATGTTTTGATTTATATCAAAATAAGATTCTTCTGCTTTAAAAATTTCTTAAAATTCAAAAACACCTCAGAGAAATTATAAATGTTTATTTAAAACGCTTAAGTATATAATATATATAATACAGTATAAATTTGAGGATTTTAATTTAATTGCTCTTTTCTGTGTTTTCCTTATCTTTTAATCTTTTTATTCTTCTTTGTGTTTCTTACTTTGAAATAATTTTCTGCTTTAAAAGTATATTTTTCCTGATTTTAAACCAAATTGTCTAATATTCAGTCAGCTCAGCTGAAAATATATATATATATATTTTATCAAACTAGATTTTATAAATTACAAAGATTTTGTATTGAAAAAAATATAAACTATATATACTTCTTCAATTAACAATTGCATGATTCTGCCTGTTCAATATCCTTATCTTCAAAAGTTTATAGTTTAAAAATTTTACTAAAACTATGATGCTGCTTTTAACTAAAATGTATATAGTAGTTTAATTAGAAAAAAATTTGCTTAAGTAATAAACTAATCCAAACAAGAGATTGTTAGAGGTGATTATATTGTTTCATTTTGAAATAGAAACATTGAATAATTTGATTTAAATTTTTATATTTTATTATTTCCAGTACTATATTAACTGTTCAAGAATCAATGATTTAATTAATACTTTCTAAAAGATGATGTAGTAAAGGATGTTATTCTTCAAAATTTTAATTAAATAATTTTTAAATATTATATTGGTTTTTTCAGAAATATTTTCTTCATCAGATTACTTGCAGTGTATTTTTTAAATTGGTTAAATATATGTATATATATTTTTTACAGAGCTTGACTCTCAATCCAAAACCATTTTTAAACAGCCTTACTGGAAAGCCTGTTGTTGTTAAGTTGAAGTGGGGCATGGAATACAGAGGGTATCTTGTCTCTGTTGATGGATATATGAATTTACAGGTAAAATTATTTGGTCGTTTCAGTTAGAGGTTTTAAATACTGTAAAATTATTTCTCCCTCAAAACAGTTATAAAAATTATTCCATCACTTGTGATCTTACATTGGTTGCATTTTTTATAGTTTAGTTAATGCTTGGCTTAACAATTTTCATGTGTTTCATTCATTTAATTGCAATGTGTCAAACTAATGAAAAAAGCCATAAGTTGTGTGGGAATTTATAAACAGTTACATTGCCTGAGAGATTGAGAAACTAATTTTGAAAGTATGTTCTCAAGCTATATATGCAACATCTATGTCATTCTATATTAAACAATGAGAATTAAATACTTATCGATTATTATTTAATCACAGTTTAAATGATAATACTGTTTAATGTAGTTATGTTATATCATAGAATTTTTTCAATATTAAGTAAACTTAAATCAGGGTTTGTACAACTCCTTAAATTCCAATTTTTTAAAAATAAAAGAAAAGCCATTGAAATTCTTGGAATTTTTACTAACTGTGATACATTTATTTCCTTTAGAATATATATATATATAATGTTTTCAAATTTTCCACAAAAAGGTAATTGAGTATTAGTTTTTAACGTTACCATTAGCTAACAGCATAATCAATATTAATTTTTGTATTCTTAACTGCTTAAAGATTAAGTTTGGCCACAATAATTTCATGATAATCCAGTTTAATAGTGTTTAGATTTGTGTGTGAAGTGAAATATATACCAAACAAGATCCTCATGTTGTGCAATCAGACAGGCAATTTTAATTGGTTCTTTTTCTGTTTGCTTTTTTCTATGTATAGTATAAAAGTCATTGAATATTAATATTTAATAAGATAGCTAAAATATACTGTAGCTAAAATATACTTTTTATACTTGCCTTGGTCAAAATTATGTATAATTTCAGTGAATTGGGGTGAATTTATTTATGAAATAAAATCTGAAAGAAATGATTTAATACGTCTGGTGGAAAGAGTCTTTTCAATGATCAGTTTACTATGAAAAAGCCATACAAAGATTGGCTTTTGTATGGTATAGAAAAAAACACATGCTCATTGCTTGTTTGGCAAGAAAGACTTCTGTGTTTCAAATCTGGTCGAATTGGCAATTAAATCTCATATGAAAGGGGGGCGTAATCCTGTATTTATTAGAGCACGATGTACTTGCCAAAAAATTTACTCATTTAAAAGATTTTTTTTCAATTGCTGTTTCTGTTAAATAATGTGAAGCCAATACTTGTTCTGAAATTTTAGATTAATTTATTTCTCAAGAAAAGATTTTAAAAGCTGAAATTCTATGGGTCTAAGTTTTAAACAGTGGATTTAGCTTGTAGTTCTTGTAACAATATAAATTCTCACTTTCAAGCAATGTTTCCAGACAGTGCTTTGCAAAGCCATTCAGTTGGGGGGAGTATACTTATTTAATAGTTTATATATGTAAAACTAAGAAATAAGAAAATATTTTAAATAGAAAAATCTAGAATATGGGTAGGAAATAGAATTGTTTTGGAAAAGTTTGAAAGCAAACAGAAGAAAGAAAAAAAAAATTAGAATTGATTTTATTAAATAACAGCTTGGAAAAATCATCCTATAAACTTTATTTAATAGTTGTATTTGCTTTGAGTAAGTATTTTATAATAGAAAAGTTGTTCTACACATTTTGAAATACTCAATAAATTAAGATAAAAATCCATTAAAGATGTTTAACTCTTAAATTACCTGTTTTCATAAAATGCATAATCCAATAATATATGTAAAAGTATTGATTATTTAAATCAATATTTTTCTGTTATAGATGTACTTTCATTGAAAGCTTTTGAAGTAATCATTTAATATAATTCTAACTTAAATTTAAAAAATTCATTAATTTTAGCAGTTATTTCTGTTTACAAATATAATTGAAAATGTTGCATATACATAATTATATATATATTTGGTTAAGAATAATTATTCTTAACTAAATGTTCCCAATTTGTATAGTGGTCAGCATGCCTGACTACAGATAAGGAGGTCCTGGGTTCAAAACCCGGTTATAGCATGGATGTACCTTCTCTCTCTATTTATCCTGTCTTTGTATGAATGATGTGTGAATGGTTGCCTACCCTATAAACGGGTCCCTATGGCATGTGTGTATTGAGGAAGTCAGATTCCACACCAAATCTGGTTCAGTTGGAAAAGTGGAGGAGCGCACCCCATATTGTCAGCCTAGCTGGCACAACACAAAAAAAATTATTAAAGTAAAAAATTATTTAATATGAATGTCAATCTCTTGGAAATTTTTTATTCAACTTGTGGAATTCAATTCTTAGAAATCTGTGTAAAAGGATTAAAATTTACCATCTTTGAAGCATCACAATTTAAATCATTGTGAATGTTGTAAATTTAACTAGGATCTGTGTATAAAGATTAATTTTATTGTACTAAATTTTCATTTGGAGAAACATAATTTTGGGTTTAGGTAATCTCAATGTTTCTGTTTCTTCAACCTTAATTTTATTCATTCTGGTTCAACTAAAATGAAACTAATCATTTCAATTCCTAATGGATAATTTTATTAATTCTCTTATTTATACTAAAGATATTGTTCTATCATAAGTAAAAAATGTCTATCGAAATTATAGATTGATTTTGTTCTATTTTTAATTGGTATACTACATGAATTGATAGTTCCCCCCCCCACCAACATGTACGATATGAGTGTGAGCAAGCACATTGTTATCCATTATCAAAATCACATTTGACAACTAGATTCTCAGTATGAGTACCCAGTTGACTTGGATTTGCAATAATTAAGTAGAAGTATGTTTATTTATTTACATAACATGAAAATAGCCTATAATTATTAAAGTATCTTCTAATATAGTTTTATTGTGATTACTTTAGTTGTCGAATAAATTTCAAATCTAAAAACTTCCTTTTCAACACTAACTTCTGCATATGGGTTATTTTTTTCTCTTCCCAGAAATCTAAAAAAAAATTTTTATATCAGACCTTCACTCTTTGTCAGAATTATTAAAAGTGAACTCTTTATTAGTCTCTGTAAAAAATGGAGACTTCATTTCTTGGTAGAAATAGCAGATTTGTCTTATTACCAATTCTTTACTTTTTAAAGAAATCTCTATTGTCTTTATTTTCATTGCTTTGAGTAGAATATTGTATTTCCTCTTTTACAATTGAAATGTATTTTTCCAAAAATTGTTATTTATTCCAAATATTTGAATGTTGCAAAGCTTCTTTTTACAATTTAAAAAGCAAGATTTGATAATGCAAGGTCCAAGTAAACCATTCTTACTGTAAACATTTATTGGCAATGCTTCCCTGTTAAATAATTAATGATATAAAATTTCTGCAATGGAATTTTTAAAATTTGAATTTTAAAAACTTTATTTTGCATTTATCTAAATACCATAAAAAAAACATTTAATTCTGAACTCTGTAGTTTCAAAGTTGTTTATATTAAGGATTGTAGGGGTCAAAATTTTAATTTTAGCCATTTATTGTCTACAAAATAATCTACAGTATTTTCCGCTAAAAATTTTGCATTTCAATAAAAATTTTACCCTATTATATGCAAAAATATGTATTGGGATTGTGTGGATGCAGCCGAGTCTGGGGCACAAAATAAAATAGAGTTCTAGTTGAGAATCTATTTATCTCTCTTTACTTGACAGTATATTTCTAGTTGACCATTGTATTTACGCTTCATGAATTATGATTGTTACATCTGAGCAATTAGACATGTATTATGCACACTTCTCAATGTCTTTCTTAAGGTTATGTCACACTGTAACTCTTCTTGCTAAACTTTGTCTATCTAAATAATCTATGGAAATATTCACAGATGATCACATGCCTCTGAAGTAGGAAAAATATATTGCTCAGACTGCTATTTTTCTTAAAAAATCATCTATATTTCCAGTTCATTCAACTAAATCAAATCTGCCTTCTAAAGTAGTTGCATGCAAAACAAAAAATATAAGTGAACATCAAAACAGAAAACCTAGAAGCAATATACTTATATTAATAATTATATAGTTGACTTTAAATTCGAAAATATTGGTGAATTGGTTATAGCAACAAAATGGCTGAAGATATTTTTGAACCAAAATAAAATGTTTTTCAGTTTTGGTTCAAAGTTCTGATTTTTAAACGGCACATTCTGTATTTGTATAAATATTTAACTTGTGTAATATATTTATATTTTTTCATTTAGCTGGCAAATACTGAAGAATTCATCAATAATGTTAATCGAGGCAATTTGGGTGAAGTTCTAATCAGGTGCAACAATGTTTTATATATCAGAGGCGTTGATGAAGAAGAAGAAGATGGAGAAATCGGAAGGGGCAAAGAGTAAACATGTATTGAAGATTTTAGTATCATGTTGTATTCATCTAATTTCATTAAAAAATATTCAACATTGTAAGAAAATTTTTATATCATTATGGTGACATCAATTGATTATTTGTAAGTACTGAAAATTGTAATTTTTGTGATGTTTAAAAAATACTCAACATTGTGAGAAACTTTTTGTATCATTTTTTGTGATATCAGTTAACACATAAAATGCTAACATTAATGAAAAGTACTTATCATTGTGCAGAAACTTTTCCTATAAATTTTTTGACTTTAATTAACAAATAAAGCTCATATTTTAATATTAAAAATATTCTTAATTATTTTCAATTGAAATATATAAGACTGTCATTTTCCATATTTGGTGTAATAGTTTTAACGATCAATTAACTTGTATTTTTGTATTGTTTACATTAAAATATCCAAATTCTTAAATGATTAATTAATTAAATTAAGAAGTAACTGTCAATTAGTAACAAATTATCTAATAATCAATATGGTACTATTTAAATCTTATATATTTTATTACTAACCACATGCGCATCTATTACAAATTTTGGTTAGTTTGATAAACCTCAAAATTTTCTTTTATAGAACTTTATTTACCAATCCATAAATGAAAATAATTGATTTCCTATTACTAATAGTAGATTGGAAATTGCAAAACTGCAGTTTCTGGTAAATTATGAAATAAAAATTCATTAGTTAATATTAAGTGCAATATTGCTAAGTTAGCTATTATATGGCTAGCACCATGGTAAAAAATAAGTTTTGAATTATTAAGGATTATAAATAATGAAATAATTAAATTTTAATGTTATGGAGAAATTTATTCTAAAAGTTTTAAACAGCCTTTAAACTATGGAGAAAAAAAAAACATACAGAGGAGGACAAGAATTAAAAGTATGTTGCCCTTATAATAAATTTTTACTTATAGTAAAAATTTCTTATAGAAATGCATAGCCTATAAATATTAATAAAAACCAAACTTATAAACAAGAAATGAAATTATTATTTTTTAAGGTAATTGGTATAAAAATAGTGTAAAAAAAAATATGAGAATGTAGAATAGAATAAATGCGTGCAAATTTAAGGTGGGAAATTATGTAAAGAAGTTTTTTTGATTGTCGTGTGATAATTGGACAATTTCTAATTAATAATATCAAGCAAAAAAGCATAAATCTGACCAACTTAAAGGTAAGTGGAACTTCTTAATTGATGATAAATGTTATTAATAGCTCCAACAGTTCAAATAATAATGCTTATAAAAATAATAATTCTGATAATTTTGTAAACTAGCATGAAAATTTTACTAAAAATGTTTTATCTAATGCAAATTGTTCCATTACTGTGCTAAATGGTAATTCTTTAAAAAAAAAAAATAATAAATATTAAAAATTTGAACTAAAAAGTTTTAATGAAAAATGATAATTTGCATGAAAATAAAAAATGAAAATTTATAAATCCTAAAAAAAATTATTTTCCATTTTAGAAAACAAAAGTAACCGAACCGAATTGAATTCCCAAAATAAAAATCAAACAATTTCAAATATAATCAAACAAAAGAAACAATTAACCCCCCAAAAAAAATAATTCCAAGTGTTAATAAACAAATTGAAGATATAGGTACATTTGCTATCTTTATTAAAACAAATGGAAACATAAAAAAAATAATGAATTCAAAATAAAGTTAAAATAAATAATTAAAACAGGTGAAGTGATCTGCAAGAATCCAGAAACTAGTTGAAAATGACTTATTTTCTTCAGGAGATAAAATCAACTTCTTTATCATGTCTAATTTTGATGAACAGCAGTAAGTAATTGCAGTGTAAGGCCTCCACATAGGAGTTGAAAAAGGTATTTTTCCCCCTCTCTAACATAACTGTGACCAACATAAACTACCTATTTTCCAGGTACAGTGAACAAAACTGTAAATATTGAAAAAATTTATCAAATACAAGAACTATGAGGTATAATAACTGTAAAGGCTTATAAAGCCAGGTAGGAGTCTACCAATGTTGTAACAGTGAGACATAGAACTATTATTCCAAAAACTGCTTTTGTAAAGCAAAATATCTTTAATGTGCAGAAGAGCATAATACTAGTGATTGTACGAAATCGAAAGACACTCCTAAAAAAAATTTATCAATTGTGAAGAACCTTATCCAGCATAGTGGAAAAATTATCCAAAAGCACTTAAAATAACTAGAAACATGTTCGAACACCAGACATAGAACATTACCTGGGCACAAGTAACAACACAGAAAATATAACTCAACAATTTCCCCTTCTATCAAGCACCATCCTAAACTTCTCTGCTATTCAAAATCTTGGAGAAATAATGAAATTTTGACAAATAGTAAACAAAATTTTTGAAAATAAGTTTTAAGAGTTTAATAATAAAACAGTTGAAATAACAGACAAAAATGATGGAATTAGCCAATTTCATAGGAAATCTCTCGAGCACTCACACAAATATTAAATCTCTTAACATAATTACCTGTAGCGCATAAGGTATTAATAAAAAAACAAGAATTAATAATTTTTAACAAAAGAATAAAACGCAACCTAGATGTCATATTAATTCTAGAAACTTCTCTAAAAGTAAACATACCAAACTATAACTTGATACACAAAATCCTAGACCATCCCCCACACTATATAGGAAGAACAAGCATCTTCGTTACATGCATACAAATAGGAAACCCTAGCCTTAACTTTGGAATCGACTGTAATCAAATTCCACCCTGAAAATGAAGACCCAATTTTAAACATCTCCATTTACAGACAAATACAAAATTTTCCCGAAACATATATACCCTACTTTATATTGCAAAACAATAAAAGGCGGGATTTTAAATATAAAAACTGGAATTCTCGAGTCCTTATAGAATTTGAAATATCCCCAAAAATGCAAATTTAACACTACTGACACCAGACTTGCCCACAAGAATTGGAAAAAGCTTTGCCAGTATCCTAAATATTGCCATAGCTTGACGTCCTACACACAAATGCAATGACTGATCGGTTAACGAACAGTTCGGACTGCGAACTCTTTCCCGAATTTTTTTTTTTCTTTTTTTTGGTTCGGACATTCAGATAACGAAAACTTCTCGGACCACGGTTTCCAAGCCCAACGGACAAAAATCGTTTTTTATCACTTGAATTATGTTGCTTAATTAAACTTCAAAGTTTTATACTGGAAAGCATTTTTTCTCATTAGAGTATAGCCTAGAAGACAGTCAATTTCGGTTTTTATATCATTCAAAACCGAAATTGATTTTATTTCGAGCACCTTTTGCCCTCGTTTATTCATTGAAGAAATGGGAGAATGACAGAGCAATGAATGGCACCCAAGCCAAGCTGATATCAGTAAGGTTAGGGATCTTTTCAACAACAATGCAATTAATTCACTTAGACTTAAAAAAGGGAAAAAATAATTGACATTAGACATGTTATTTAATGCTTCATAAACAGAAAATGAAAAGAACTGATTAATATGACAGACTATACGTATATATTATTTTTTAATAAACTTGCTGAAAAATTGTACATCCTTGTTTTTTAATTTAATTTTTAGTGTCCCCAAAACGAATTATTTGATTTCACAAAAATAAAAAAATCTGAATAATCAAAATAAACGCTTTCAATTTACTTCAAATCATTTTCCAGTTAAATTTATTCTTAACTTAGCTATGCAAAGTAAGCTCCAACTAAATTACAATGAAACCAACTGGGGAATAAATATCAAAACAAACTCTAGAAATCAAACTTCATCTCCTTTAAAACAAAAACAGAATTAGAAAATAAAATCGCACAAATTACAAAAAATATTCAAACATAACAAAATTCAGTACACAAAAAAGGCTCACCGAAGTCTGATGTACCTCCAGAAATCAAAAAAATAATAAAGGAAAGAAATAAAATTAGACGAAAATATATCCAGAGAATAAAGATCCAAATATCAAATTTTAAAAAATGCACTTTATACAGCTAAACACTTAACGTGGCTCCCCCTAGAGGGCCACAAAAGAACTAGAAACTTAATACATACAAATTTCAAGGCAACGAAGAAACATTAATTTCAAATCAGGAAAAAACAGAAATATAATTGTATAAATATAACACTTTAAAAAGTATTTTAAAAATAATAATCAGATTCAAATACAAATTCCAAAACAGAAAACACCATTAAAAAATTAAAAACAGCAAATTTTCAAATTACACCAGATCAAATAATGAATAGAATTAAAAACGCCAAAGCTTCAGAACTAGATCAAATAAATATATGCTAAAAAATATTCACAGTGAAACACTTTATTAACATGCGAGAAATAATAGCATAATTCAACAAAAACCTCTTTAATTTACAAGTTTTCTTAATTTACTTAGTCCACCTTCCATATCTATATTTTGCAGAAAATTTTTAAAATATGACTTCACTTTCTGATTCCTCTCTTCAATTTTTATACTATTTAAAGATTATTTTCACTCTGCTATAACACTCGCCAAAAATAAAAAACAGAATAAACAATCAATTTTGCAATTACTAAGAAAAAAATACTGTTTGGAATTATTAATTTTAAGTTTAAAAAATTGATTAAAAACAGATAAACTTTAATACTTTAATTTTAAAAATCTTAACCAATCAAGATAATTTTTGTTTTTGTAATACGTTTAATATATTACCTCTTTTTATTTTTTATGTATTAATGTAACATTTGTGTTATATATATATATATATATATATATATATATATATATATATACATATATATAATTTATACTAAAATAATTAAAAACTTAATATTGAAATAAATGTAAAAAAAAAAAAAAAAAATTCGTTTTACGTTACATAAGTATACGTTATATTGCATAAACTTTGTGATAAATTTTTTATTACGTTATTTTTCCTTTCAATGATTTAAAGAAATGTTTTATTATTTGAGCTCTTCAATATTTGCCTAAATTTTGGATATACTTCCTTAACATTATTTAATAAATAAATTAGTTTAAAACGCCAAAGGCAATTTTTAATGTTGAAAATGATGTCCTTTCCTATTTAACACTTAGAGGACTAAAGTTCATTAAGGGAAGAAAATAACAGAAAAATTACACAGATTCAATTTCAATTACAAGAATAGAACCAACAGGATGTTTATCAATAATAGCAAAGGTTATCTTTAAGGAAAAAAGGAATTGGTAAGGTTATAAAAGATTTATAAATCAGAAAAAATCCCATGTATAACTGGCACTTATTCCAGCATATTTAGCCACTATTTCACAATATTATCCATTGCAATATATAAGGAGAGTTCAACCTTATTTTTAAACTTACAATATTTGGTAATTAAAAACTAGCAGTCAAAGCGAAACTCTGGTCTTTTAGTAGTTTTATTATTATATATATGTTTTATATACATACACATATATACAAATATGTATATATATACATACATACATATATATACACTACTGGCCATTAAAATTGCTACACCAAGAAGGCGACATGCTACAGACGTGAAATTTATACGAAAGGAAGAAGGTGCTGTGATATGCAAATGATTAGCTTTTCAGCGCATTCAGACAAAGAAGGCTCCAGTATCGACACCTACATTGTGTTTAAATGAGGAAATTGTTCAGCCGGTTCCTCATACACAAATTGCATTTGAATGTTGTTTCCTGGTGAAAAGTTGTTGTGATGCCTCGTGTAAGAAGGAGAAATGCGTACCAGCACGTTTCTGACTTTGATAAAGGTCGAATTGTAGCGTACCGGGATTGCGGTTTATCTTATCGCAGTATTGCTGCTCGCGTCGGTCGAGATCCAATGACTGTTAGCAGAATATGGAATCGATGGGTTCAGGACGGTAATACGGAACGCCATGCGGGATCTCAACGGCCACTATCACTAGCAGCCGTGAAGAAAGGCATATTATCCGCATGGCCGTAATGGATCGTGCAACCACGTCACGAGCCGTGAGTCAAGAAACAGGGTCGTTTGGAAGACAACAAGTGTCTGCACGAACAATTCGACGACGTTTGCAGCATCGTGGTGAACGCACACTGGCAGCGTGCATTCGTCATCGTCATACTGGCCCATCACCTGGCGTGATGGTATGGGGTGCCATTGGATACACGTCTCGGTCACCTCTTGTTCCCATTGACGGTGCTTTGAAGAGTGCACATTACATTTCTGGTGTGTTACGACCCGTGGCTCTACACTTTATTTGAGTCCTGCGAAACCCTACGTTTCAGCAGGATAATGCCCGACCGCATGTTGCCGGTATTGTACGGACCTTCCTTGATACGGAACATGTTCGGCTGTTGCACTGGCCAGCACATTCTCCAGAACTGTCACCAATAGAAAACATCTGGTCAATGGTTGCCGAGGCACTGGCTCGTCACCAAACGCCAGTCACTACGGTTGATGAACTGTGTCATCGTGTTGAAGCTGGATTGGCATCTGTACCTGTACATGCAATCCAATCTCTGTTTGACTCAATGCCCAGGCGTATAATTGCTGTTAATACTGCCACACACACACAGAGGTGGTTGTTCTGGGTACTGATTTCTCAGGATCTATCCAACCAAATTTTTTGAAAATTTAATCACTTGTTATTTCTAGTATAATACATTTGTCCTATAAATATCATTTTGTTATCTGCATTTCTTCCTGGTGTAGCAAATTTAATGGCCAGTAGTGTACATATATATATATATATATATATATATATATATATAATGTAACCTAATGATCAGCTCAATAGTTGAAGGTATAAGTTCACCTCAGATATAAGTTCATATAACAGTATCGATTTTCATTCAGAGTTTATAATGCGCAAAAAATTGAATAATTTTGATATTATCAATTTTTTTTCTACGGAATCCTTTTACTTATTCGCAATTTCATCCCTTTGGATAAGATTGAATGGTAATTATTTATAACATTATATGCATATTGATATTTCACTATATATACTTATCAAAAAATAAATAAATAGCAAATGAAAAATTAATATTTATTCCTTTTGATAATTGTTTGATTAAGAATAGTGAAAATTAATTGAGCTAGTTGAAAATAATTTGTGTACCAATCAATGTAGTGTAGTACCAATGTATTGTTGTAGTGTACCAATCAAATATATATATAATTCATTTTATATAAATGAACTGGAATTAGGATAAAAAATTTATAAAATTAAAGTAATTAAATAATGTACCTCTGAGTTTTAAAACAAATTCACAATCTTCAGTCAACCATATAATATTTTGCATTGAATCTCATGAACTTGGAATTGAAACCTTTTTTTTTAGAAGTAATGTTACTCAAATCGACGGGAAAAAATTACGACTTTGAATTAAAAAGATTTGCAAATTTTAAATACACATGCATTCTAATTGTTATCTAGCAAATTTATATCACAAATAATGCATAGCAAGTTATGCTTTGAAATTTATGAAAATTAAAGTTAAATTATTTACTAGTAAAAAAGCTTTACGTAAGTAATTTTTATTTTATCCAAACCATTAAATTTACGTTAAGTCCAATATTACTAGGAATTAAATTATTGATTCTGGGCTAGTTTTATTTAGTGTACAAAATTTAAATCGTAGTACGGAGATTTACAGAAATTGTAATATTTAAAAGCATTATTAAATGATTTGATAATCTTTTTCTCGAGACAACAGTTTGGAAGTAATATTCTTTTTGTAAAATCTTAAACATTTTTTAAAATTAAGATTTTTCTAATTAGTTATCATTGATTAACAATTTTCATGTGACAAACACGCTGTCCATTATAGCAGCTGACAGCTTTTCTGTGTATTCCTGAGAACTGCAACTCTAATGAAACTCTGAAAACTTAGATAGAGGAAACATTTTCTTTGCAGAATGTACCTGAATGTACCTGCTCTTTGCAGAATGTACCTGACTGAAAGCAAGTAATAGGGTCGTATGTTCTGATGGACTTTAAATTTTGAGAGAATCCAACGGAGCCATCGTATCTTTCTTAAAATGTATAAGATTCTGGTGGGAGTATCATGAAATGGGGTATTTGCGAGAATGGTCAAAGGCCATGCTCTACGAGCATGAAAACGTGATGGCCTAGTCGGTTAGGGTGTCGTTTCCATTTAAAAGCAGATAATAAGTTCGAATCTCGGATTAACCGACGGTCCATCGTGTTCACAAAAGGCTGCTGTGGCATGTTAAATAAATCGTGATCACAATGTTTTCCAAGAGAAATGATACCTTTGGGAGTGGTAGGCCAAGCACTGGGGATCTTCTTTCTGATCGTATTGCTTTCCCTGCTTCAAAATTACGAAGATTCCACCTGACTGCTTCTATCTAACTAGTAGAACCCAACATAGGGAAGCATGCTGGTGCTATATTGCACTTCAAATCTGAGTTCAACGTATAATGTCATAGACGATAATGTCCTATCAATATAAATTTAAAGTTAATTTATACTTTGAATTCAACTAAAGAAACTTTAGTTGAATTCATTTTTAAAAACTATAATCATACACATTATTGTACTAGAAAATTAATGAAACAATCGGAAAGAGTTTGATATTTGGGAATGACATATATTTTCATTGAAATAAAAATCTGGATCTTAAAAGTAAAGGGATTTTAATTTTTATTTAATAAATGTTTAGGGCAACAATGAGTTTATTTATAAATTAAATAAAATATATAAAAAACTTTTTAAAGCATGCTAATATGTTGTTAGTTGTTGTGAATTTTTTATTAAAAATCAAGAAAAGGATTTTAAAAAATTATACATACACTTGCTCACAAAAGTAAGTATGCTACTCATAGCTTAAGTGAAAAAGTTCTAGTTCTCAAATAAATATAAGAAAAATATTATTTTGGAGAGTGTTGTTTATACATTTTGATTCAAGTCATAAAATAATGAAAAATAAACCAAATCATCATATTTTAAAAAAACTTTCAGAATAATTTTGTTAATAACTAGTAGAAATTTAAATCACAAAAGTATGTGTGCACTCTGAATTTTTTACTTTTAAATGGGCTGAATGAAACTTTTCGAGTGATTTTTCGTATTTCAGTGATAAATTTGGTTAGTTGGTTGGTTTGTCGCTCAACGGTCATTTTTTTGCACACGAGGGCTAATTAGACCGTGAGAAATTTAGAAGTTCTGCTACAAATCTTGTAAATTTGAACTTTAAGTACATCAACAATTCACCAATGCCTCCACGTAGAAAAGAATTATCAAAATATCTAAAGGATGCAATAATAAAGCTCTATAAGGAAAGCAAGTCCCAAAGACAAATCGGTAAATCATAGACAAAAGTTCTGCAACAGAGCAAAAAAAAAAAAAAAAAAAATATTGAAAAGTTCCAGGCTGAGTGAAATACTCTAAACAAGCCCAAGAACAGGACGACCGCCCATTTTCACGAATCGAGAAAGGCGAATTTGGGAATGTGAAAAAAATTCCGAAGCACCAATATTGACAACTGATGTGAAAAACAATTTTGCGAAGTCATGCAATCCTGATGTTCATTTGTCGCGCAATGGTAATTTTTTGCACACGAGGACTAATTAGACCGGGACCTACGGTTTAAAGTGGATTAAGAACCACTACAAACATCCATGCCCAAGATGGGATTCGAGCCCACGAACTGTTGAACTGAAGGCAAGAGCGCTAACCATTCAGCTGCCAGCACGGCCATGGAATCCTGAAACAATTCGCCGTGTATTACGGAAGGCAGGATATCATGGTTGAAATATGCGAAGAAAACCATTTGTTAGCAAAGTGAATCGAAAAAAGAGAATAGATTTTGCAAAAGAAAATGTAAAGTAGGACAGAAATTTTTGGAATTCACATGATTTTTTCGGATGAAAGTAAATTTGACATCCACGGGTCAGATGGACGCCAAAAAGTTTGGAGGAAAGTAAATGCAGCTCTAGAACCAAAGAACATGAGAGGAACTGTAAAACACGGTGGTGATTCGATTATGGTTTGGGGTTGCATGGCAGTAACTGGAGTAGAAAATTTAGTTATAATAGACGGAATAATGAATCAATATAGCTATTTGAATGTTTTAAAGAATAATCTAAGCCAAAGTGCTTCTAAACTGGGACTCGATGGATCCTTCACTTTCCGTCAAGATAATGATCCTAAACATACTGCTCAGATTGTTTGGGAATGGCTGCTATATAACGTGCGAAAACGGCTTAAAACCCCACCGCAGTCACCTGATCTAAATCCCATTGAACACTTGTGGGATTACCTCAATCACCAAATTAGAAAGCAAGAGATCAAAACTAAGAATGATCTAAAAAAAAGCCCTTTTGGAGAAGTGGCAGAAAATACCATCCTCTGTCACTCAAAATTTAGTGAAATCAGTGCCATATAGATTGAGAGTTGTTATGAAGGCCCAAAGCTATCCAACAAATTACTTATTTTTTCAAAAATTGTAAAATTTGCAATATTAATGTCTTTGTTTGCATACTTACTTTTATGATGCAAATTACATTCTATTTTAAGTTAAGCTCATCTTGCTAATTAAATATTTGTATTTTTTAAAAAAATATTTAAAAAATGCAAATCAGCCCCATTTTGCTGTAATCGAAATAAATTGTTAATTTGAGAACTCTTATCAGTTGGAATTATGTGACCAACAATTAGACCCTTTTTACAGTAGCAGGACAAAGTCTGGAATATAATTTTTTAAGCTCCTTGGTAAGCGTTTCCCCAAATTAACCAATCTTGGCTTAAAAATGGGTTCGATGATGGGCAGTAACTATCTTTGTGAAAGTGTATGTTCCACAATGAATTTTATAAAGTCTAAATATAGATCTTCACTGTCAGATACACACGCACTGCATCTGGCACTTACACACGCACTGCATCTGGCAACAACTAATATTAATGCTGATATTGAAAGGATTGTAAATGATAAATTGATGAAGCACTAATGAAATTTAACAGTTAAATAGTAACTATATTAAAGATCATTAAACCTTTCTTTAAAAAAATGTTTTTTATCTGTGCAGCCCTCCAATCTCTTTAGTAATTTGTATTAGCCCGGGATCAAATTTGGTCTGGACAGCCCTGACTTTAAGACACTGTCTAGACCTCACCTTCATCACAACGGATGTACGTCGGAACATCATTACAAGTGACTTTTTGAGCTTTAAATGGGGTTCTTTTTTATAGACATTGACTACGCATTTCTATCCTATGCAATTGTTTGCGCATCTCTCGAGATGAAATCTTTTGGAAAGAATTTTATTGATGATTTTTTTCATTAAAGCACAGTAAAGTTAATGTTCTGCTGTAAAATTCTTTTAAGACTCCACCGATTACGTTGTTCAAATACTGAGCTCGAACAGTACTGAGTCTTCTAGGAAAAAAAAAGTTTTGATTCCAATTTTTGAAAACATTTTATATAGTTTCTGTTTAGAAGACAGTGCGATTCACCACCTCCAAAATTGGGGTTTCTGTTTAACAATGCTCATCAATAAGCTTTTTTGAAATGCTGAAAGATCTGTCGTTTTTCTCATTTCACTTCATTCAGCGTGAAATGAGCTTTAAAACTATACTCTTTCTAATGACGAGTAACCGACATCATAAAAAAAATTCTGAACTTCATTGCAAGCAAGCATTTAAATGAAAATCTCAAAAATTTCTAATTCATTGGCTAATGCACCTTGCTTTAGAGCATCGTAATATAGACTTATTAAATTTAAGAGTTTCAGAAGGGATAAAAGCGTCACTTACTTATTTCATTATGTGTGAAAATTTAACTTCTTTTATACATTGTTATTTTTGGTAAATAATACAATGTTAATCCATTATACATTTCTTTACAAGTTATAAATTTTCTTATATTTCAAAATAAGTAATTTTTTTAGAAAACTTGTTGAATTCTATTCTAAATTCAAAACATGGATTGTGATAGTGATTAGTTTGTTAATATAAAAATGCATGTGGAACTCATTAATCCAAGATTCATAATAAAATACCTTCTTCAGTTGTGTTTCAATTTATATTCAACTCTTTATAAGAAATTTCACTGGTTCTCCCCCTGGAATAAATAAAAGCAGCTGAACAACTGAAGCATTGTTTGTTGACTCATCAGCTGCTTGAGAAGCGCATTTTATTTCGCAAGTAGCAATTAGCAATTGCAGACGTCATAACTCGAAGAACTGGGATTAAAGGCTGGATTTACACTGATTTTTCTGACCCACTTAAAGATAGGAATTCAAGAGGAAAAAATTATAATTCACTATCACTTATAACTCTCTCTCTCTACAGAGAAAATAGATAGGAGAAAAATGTTTTCCTTCCCTGTATCCTGTACTAAAGATATAGTCACATGGGACTGATAAAATTTTGAAAATCTTTTCGGAGAAAAACTAACCCCTTTATGGACACATTTTCTTGCAAACCATATGGTTTGAATACCATAATACCTTTGTACATGATATTCTGCCCTAATATTTTTTGTAATTTATATGTTGTAATATAAAAACACAATAATTGTATATTTTACTACAAATCGATTTTGTCGAAGTGATAACCTCTGAAATAGAATTGAAATTTGTTGTTATGACTACAAATGTAAGCTTAGCTCATGCATTTAAATAATATTTGTTGTAGAATGTACATGTGACGAAGGAGCGACAGCTCAAATATATTAGCTAAATTACAAGACCATACTTCAAAATAAGTAGACATCGCCTTGTAAAAAATTTTAAAATTCATGACAGATCATCGCCAATGACCAAATATAAAACTTTATACGTTAAAAATAAGCAAATTCAGGTACTTAATCCTAAAGTTAAGAAAAAATATTTATTATCAAAAAAAAAAAAAAAAGAAAGAAAGGAATATCAATTTTTTTATTTTATTTAAATTCTTTTTGTTTTATTATTTAAGTATTAATTTAAATAAAAATAAATATCAGAAAAAATACAAAATAACTAATAATTTCTTAGTGAAATTTCTAATGAAATTTTTTAATCAATTTATTAAAATTGAAAATGAAAAAATAAATTTTCCACCAGAAAGCAAATATATATATATATATATCATATATATTATAAATATATTTCTTAGATAATACACACACATTCAATAATATGTATCATTTAATCGCTATTTATTTACCAGATTGGAAGTCAGAAAAGTTTACAAATAATCAATTATATTCAAGTAACTGATTATGATTGTACATACAATTGTGTATACTAGGGGTGGGCAAGCTCCTTGATATTTTGAGCCATTTTTTTTCAATATTTGGAATTTTTCGCTAGACGTAATTAAATACATATTTAAATGAAATGCAAAATAAATTTAAAATATATTTTGCAGATTTTTTATTTATTGAAAATATATAAATAAAAGTATAAAATATGTATATTGAATTTATATATATATATATAAATTCAATATTAATAAATTTAAAATTTGGTGAATAGTTGGTGACAGCACTTCTCAGTAATTCTTTGAGATGCTGGTCAGTTAATACAAATCGGTGTTTATATTTCATAAATTTTAAAGTGGAATAAATTAATTCACGCAACCAAGTTCTTCCAAATATAGAAATAATTCGACAAGCAGCCTTTTTTATTTCAGGATATTTTGATTCTGGTACAAATTTCCAAAATTTAGTAATCCACATTGACTTATATTTTAATTCTACAGTGTGATCTTCTTGTTGTTGTGGTTGTGTACCAGCAACCCTACAACAAAACAAGGCCACAAGATCGGACTCCACAACAAAATATGGTTCAGTTGGAAAAGCTGCTCCACTCTTCCAACTGAACCATATTTTGTTGTGGAGTCCAACTTCCTCAGTACACATATGCCGTAGGTACCCGCTTATAGGTTAGGCAACCATTCACAACCCGTTCCTACAAGGAAAGAACAAGGACTGGTTAGATAGATAGAGAAAGTACATTCATATCCGTAACGGGATTCGAGCTCAGGACCTCCCTATCCGCAACTAGTCTTGATTTTCTTTCAACGAGCATATGAAAAAACTCACAATGAGTATATAAAAAAATAAAAGGAATATTCACAGAATTCTAAAATAGGTTTCAAAACGTGAAATATTTTAAATCGTCTCTTGATTTCTTTCTGAATCCATTTCAAATTACTCTGAATCCATTTTAAATAACATAATTCAAGATGAGTTTTCCAATTCCCATATAATTATGACGCAAAAAGCATCGGGAGAATTAGAATAAATTGCGATGCAAATCTCCATTAATTCTAATTCTCTCTAACGTATAAAAATGTTCAGGCAATAACAAAACTAGATTCAGCCACATTGCATTATTAGCTAAAGGTCAACAAAATTGATTGTTGTTTATTTAAATTTGTTTTTGACACAAGTTTATCTGGTCTTAATTTGGAATGTGGTGGATACTGATTAGAAAGCTGAGGATGTTTGGTTTGATAATGCCGACGTAAATTCTATCTTTATAATTTTTTTACTGTGGAATTACAAACAACACATAATGCTTTCCTGTAATTATCAATAAAAAAGAAAGTCCCTTCTCATTATTTATTAAGCATTTATTTTCTTGCTCGTATTTTCTTTTTTATGTATTCGTTCTCTGTCGTCATATTTTTAAAAGAACTGGAAAGCAATAAAGCAATTTAGAAAATAAAAATTTTGAATTATTGAAACAATAACAACATGTACTACGTACTATGAAACAAATTTTTTTTATAGTTAACTTACCAAAAGTTCCAGATTACAAATTATATCCTTAGCACGAAAGTATCCAATTGTTTCCTCCTGAGCACAGCGTCAATTATCCGTTGTGATGAGCAAGAGCAAATGCTAGCAAGAGAGTTATCAATTGTTTCTTCCTGAACACAGTGTCAATTATCCGTTGTGATGAGCAAGAGCAAATGTTAGCAAGAGAGTTACCAATTGTTTCTTCCTGAACACAGTGTCAATTATCCGTTGTGATGAAATTTTACAAATTCATTGGTCTGGGATCGATTACAATTTTCGTTAGCGCATTTTTCGATCAGTCATGTCATTGTCTGTTTGGATGGAAATGAAATTTGTTACAATGTTGCATTTATTCTTTCATATTTGTTATCAGTAATTTAAGACATTTTGAAACTTATACCGAACGACAGTAATTTCTTTTAAAATACAATAACATAAAAATAAAAATTGAACTCGAGTACATTTATCGAGAGCCACAAATAATCCTTCAAGGAGCCACAGGTTGGCCACCCCTGGAATATACCATAAGGGGCACTATAATAAATTCCTGTTTTATCCTTTTTTCAGTTGATGATAAGAACAACTACTAAAATCTACAATAAACATGCTATCTGAGTCCATGGTTGGTAATATTAACAAGCACTCTTATTGATTAATCCGAATATTTCTTCAAAGCAATATATATATATATTCATGTTTCAATATTTTGCTTATAGAATAGAACAATCGACTTATTTCATGCGGATTTCTTATTATTTTTTTTATTCAGAGCTCTTACAGGTGGACACATTATTTCTAATGACAGTCTCTTTAGAAAAAGGTATACACTATCTATCCAGTTATTGTATTTTGACGAAAAATATAAATAGCAGAATATATAACTTCGAATATTTTTTCAATATATATATATTTATTGCAAAAGAGTATAAATATTTTTGGAAAATTTTAAGATTACTTTAAGAACTATATTAATTGTACTGACAGTCAATTTATTTTCTGTCAACCAAAAGTTGATGATCAAAATTTTCATTGTGATTGGTTTATATTTCTTCCGATATTGAAACAATTGTTTTTTTATATCATCATACAATAAATTAATCTTATGTTAAAAAATTTTTCCTTTGAAAAATTTATCTTTAAATAAAAGATTGCTTTGCGCTGAAAAGCATGGTACAGAGATATATGGTACTTTTCGTAACATTTTAGCATTTGAAACTGCATCACATAGTACACAGTATAGCACTTTGTTTTATTTAAATTAATTCGATATCAATAAGCAAAATGAAAATGCAATTCCTGACCGAGATACAAACTAGGTGATTTCATAGATTGATTTCCACAAATCTACTGATACATTTTACTTGCCACAACAACTTAAACCGTTGCATATTTTGAAAACTTTTGAATTCAATTTACGTTTTTAATTGATTTTTTTTTCTAACTAATATTTTTTGGTTATGCAATATTTTAATCAAATCAAATGATCATTAGATTGAAATGCAATTTCATTTTTTTATTCAAACATTTAGAATGAATTTACCGATGAGAAGGAAATAATGAAATTAAATTGTACATTTTAATTACATTAATTAAATAGTTAGCTATTTATTAAAAATTTAAATTATGTCTTAATTACATTTTTCTATTCTCCTCCCTCTGTATTTTCCGCAATTTATAATAAATGATTTCTTTTTTTTTTAGGTTTCCATATTGACAAAATATTTTCAAAATCAGTCATCTTTTATTTAGCAAGATTCAAAATTAGTCACCTTTTATAATTCATTATGGTTAAAGAAAAGGGAAGTATTTTTAAGTATGTCACACACACATTTAAAAAACGATAACTATTTTTATTTAAAAAATTGTTACTTTATGTAAGAATCATTTTATTTTGAAAATTAATCAGTTTTTAAAATTAAGCTTGCAATGAACATATAATTATTTTACGAAGTGAATCTATTTTTAGGAAATCTAATAAATTAGTTTCTTCTCTATCTTTCAGTAAAAAATAGAAACAAAGAGTTTGAAAGAGAATAAAATTTCTTTTTTAAAGAAATCAGTAAAAAATGGCTAAAGTTTGGTATTTTTTTAAAAGATTAAATTTTTAAATTCGCAAGCACATGTAGATATTTTGTTGTATTAAATATATTTATTTATATATATTTATATGCTGATACTTTTTAATAATAAAAAGGCTTCAGCTTGTGAAATTAAAAAAATTATTTTTTATGCATTCTTTATTAATACAGATAAACGGGCTCTAATTTTAATTCATGAATTTATGCACAGAAACTTACGTAACAAAACTTTATGATTATTATCGAATTTAAAATTTAATCTTTCATAAGTTTAATATTTTTATAAATAAGGTTTATGCACTTATTCTTGAATAATATATTTAAATAAGTTAAGTTTTGTAAGCTTATTTGTCCTCTTTATAATTTTCAGATGAAAACCAAAAATAAAAATAAAGTAAAGAAAAACATAAAATTGTAGAAAAGTTATTAATATATCCTTAATTTTTATTACTATTTATAAGTGATAATGACTTAGAAAAAAAAGTTATTAATTATGAAACATTAAATTAATTAAAAAATATACAAGGAATTTTATATATTTGATTAGATGAGAATTTATCAGAAGAAGTTAGAATGCATAAAAAAATATTTCCCCCTCATAAAGATCTTTCGTGGCGCCATCTATGAAATAGAATGTTTACTACGACTTACTTTCTACTATATAAGAAAATAAGCTCATCTACAAATATAAAAAGTATTTTACATTGATACCAACAAAAAGAATCCTTAGTTTGTATGGAAAATTACATTTTAGAGGAAAATATACTTCGTACCCAAAATTAATGTAAGATATTTTGAGAAAATAAAATTTTTTCAAAAGATAAATCAGGTATGGGGGTTGATGGATGATTGATAGAACAGCCTTGTGAAACTGTCAAAATGCAGACCTCCGACCCGTTCATTTTCAGTGAAGGCATTAGACGGGGAGTGTTTCAGTGCAGCGGAACGGTGGAAACAGTCAACATGCAGAAATGTTCTAGATCACCGTGCCAAAGTTATGCTTTACATCATTTGTAACTTATCAAGACCCTTTAAAATATCATGAGACAGTTCAGTTGAATTGATTTGCTTACAATTTTCGCTACCAAACTGAAAAGCATGGCCTTAGACATGTGTTTGTCATTAAACCGAAGTAGACTTTCATATATACTAGTTATTTATTTATTTTTTACATTAATTCTAATAGCATCAACGACTGTACTTAGTACTGTTTCTACAAATTCTAAAGAATTAGGTTGTTCAAATGTGCGATATGCTTATTCGGACAGAGGTTTTAACAGTCAAGATGTACCTATTCGTGCTATTTCTGGTGAGTTGTTTGTAAATACTTCAACTGTCAAATATTTATTATGAGTATAATACTAAAATACTTATTCTAAGGATACTTATGTTTATTTCATATTCATTGTCATTGTTATTATTATATTTTTATTATTATAATTTTTTTTTATAAAACTCACATAAATATGTCTCTTGGCTTATGTTAATAATTAATTGAAAAATTGACTTAAATTGACATTGTTTCTGAAGTGAAAAATATTATCATTTTACTTGTAAACTTTAAGCTGTTGTATACATATTTATGTGTTGCAAACGTATTCATTAATTTAAGTAATTTCTACTAATACTATATCACTCTTATAAATATTAGCAAAACTTCTATTTGACTAGCTTGACAAATGAATATCTTTATAATTAAAAGATATTTATTTGCATGTCATAAATATTCTCTTTTATATGAAATATTTGAAAATATTTTCATTCTAGAATTAGAAGATAAAATATCGTTATCTAAAGATTATCCCTCACGAGTACAATTATTTTACCTTAAAAGAATATATTTAATAATGATGTTAAATAATATATATCATATTTTTATGTATAAGCACTTAGTACTGATTCAGTTTGTACATAAGTACTAAGTACACACACAAATAATATTAACATTTCGTATATATTTACTTTTATGTTGTATAAACTTTTAATGATATGTTTTAAATATATATATATATATATATATATATATATATATATATATATATATATATATATATATATATATATATATATATATATATATATATGTTTTAACATGAATGCTGAGCAAAGCTAATAGAATGAACCAAAATTTTTCCCTGGTATTTTCATTGCATGAATGAATATCAGCTTGGAAAAGAATACATTTTTCCCTAAAAGGGAAAAAATTTGTTTATTATGTAGTGATTGCTATAATCTATTATAAGCACTACTCTTTTCCTTGTGCTTATTTCATATAACTTATTGTTAATAAATACATAAAATTTTCCATTGTAATTTTTCAATCTAAGTCAAAATTGCCAAAATCATTTTCAATCATTAGATTTTTCCCCCCTTTGTTTTATGTATTTCTTTTCCGTTATTTTCATTTAAAAGTGAATACAATTTATTAGGGTGTGACGAATTATCAAATATGATTCTAATGCATGATTTTGTTTCTAAAACCTACTGCATAGCAATAATATAAATGCGAAAAAATTCTAAAATTAAACTTAGATTTTATATTGGATTGAATTTGAAGATAAACTGAAATAGGCACATGGAAATATAATTTATTTAAATCTATTATTCAATCTTCTTTTATTTCTAATAATATAAAATATTCCGGAAACGCTTTTAAAATTATGTAAGTTAATCACTTTATTATAGACTGATTCCACATTAATCATTCTGATTAATAATGCATTTAACAGTATTTAATCCTTGAAGCATATAAATAAAAATATATGTTATTATTGTGCTGAAGTATATTTTACAAATATAATGAGAGAGAGAGGGAGAGACAACATCATGAAACTGATATCTTAAACAATATGAATATAATTGAAACTTTACCCTATAATTTTCACTGATATTGATGCAATGATTTTATAAAATTAAATCTTAAATATATAATTTTCTGAGTCGTATATATTATTCTTGAAAACATTCATTTGGTAACTATTCCCAAGGTGGAAATATTTTTTTCTCGTGTGAAAATGCCCCATTAAAATTAACTTTTATGGTGGGTACGGAGAGGCGTCAGTTCTGAGGACTAGAACCTCTATTGAGAAACAACCATCACTCAAAAGGTTTCCCAACCCCATCTTATTCAATGACTGTGGGCGTATTTTAAAAAACCAACGTTCCTAACAATGGGGGGCTGGCTGGATTCTCGAAACTACTGGTTAAATCGTTATACACTCTTAAAACGCTTTCCAATAATCCATCTCTTTCCTTACTGGGACTTCGATTCTTTCGTAGTGAAAAGAGTGGTAGTACCTACACTTCGAAAATTCTAAATGAAAATATTTTCGATTTTTTTATGTGACTTTATCGAGAAGTTCATTGATATTTTACATGTATATTATTATTCATGGTTAATTTTTTGTTTCAATTTTCCAAAACGCAAAAATTAAGAAAGCCTTGTTCTTCAAATTACGTAATATATTTCCCGTAATAGAAAGGATGAATTGTGGAAGATTGGGTTGTTTAAAATGTCATTGTAGGAGTCAATTTTTAATTTCAATAATTAAAAGTACAACGTTAAATATTGACCATTGTATATTAAATCTGAGATATATCCATAAGGGGATGACTCAGATTTAATTGTGGAGACATTTTATCTAAATTCCTAATTTACAGGGCCTTACTTGCTCTAAACCCCTAGATCCCTCTCATCTGTTGTCATCAGATAAAAGTGAAACAATAAATAAGAAATAATGCTAGTTCAGTCAAGGTATATACTTGATATAGTATCATTCGATAAGTATATTTATGGGAAATAAGTAAGACATTAATCTGTACTTAAAATCGTCATTATTATATTACTGTTCAAAATTTTATACTTTAGTTTCGTTCAATAAAATAGTCTCCACCAAAAGTTTGATCCCCCCCCCCCACCTAAAAAATACAATTTGGATAAGTATATTTTTTAAAAATAGTTTTCATCAGCCCTTTTATCTTTAAAAATAAAATACATTGATTTTCTTCTCTACAACTTCAAATTTTTATTATTTATTTGAGCAGATTTACTTCGATAAATTTTTTAATTGCATTTTAAAATTTGTCGATTCATGATTGTTTTTATTTGATTTGTTTGTTCTCAAATTATTTAATAACGATAATGTTATAAAAAAATAAGATTCCGGAAGTAATTTATATAGTACACTATGCTCTTTATGATATCAAATAATGTATTTGATATATGTATTATAATTTGATTTTTATTTAAATTAAATTTTCATTTAAATCCATAGCTGAACATGAAACATACACGATTAGATAATTTTAATAATACTAATTTGATTAATATAAATCAAATCATTAATATCATTGTAAATTGCTCTTAATCATTTAAAATATTATTTTTCCCGTTATTATGTATAGCGTTTACTGTTTTCCACATTTTTTTAAAAAAACATGTAAAATATGTTAGTGAAATGAATGAAACATCTAAAACTTAACTGCCTAAGGACTTTAGTTTTTTATAATCTAATCTCTATAAATTTAATGCATATAATCCAGTATCTAAAATTTAATGTATAAGGTGGAAAAAAAGTTTCTATTTGTTCTAAAAAATTATGAAATATTAATTTACTTAAATAAAAAAAATGGATTAGTTAATCGAAAAAAACAGTGCTCTAGTGTTTGTTATCCTTATTTTTCGATAAATGAAAATAATTAAAATATTTTTGTTAAATCCTAATAAATAAGTTTTGTTGGATAGTTTTATATTAACATATTCAAATTGTTAATTATTTGTGATTTGCAAACTTAATATTGAAAATGATTTTTTTTAATTCTACATGATGAATTTCTCTATTTCATATTATGTAACAATTTAAATTTATTTAATGAAACTGAGTAGTAAGAAAAAGCTTTGTGATGAAACGATTCTAATGCAAGTAATAAATGTTGTACGAGTTAGTACTATGCAATACATAACAAGATATAAGAATAACTTATTTTATCTACCTTTATTTTATAGGAGTTTCAATATATCTACAGTTGAATTTCATAAAAACAAATTTTATTTGATTTGTGAAATCAACTAGAAGTGTCGAGATTTCGTTGTAACAGAATATGTGAATTCCTAGTGTGAATGAAAAATTCCTAGGTCTTTAAAATGTAGTTATTTATACTCAAAATTTGTGTTATAAATAATATTTAAATGCAGGTATTAACACCTGTAGTGTATTGGTTGGTAGAAAAAAAAAATTTTAATTTAAGGTGTAACGTGAAAGAATATTTTCAAAATTTTATAAACAGTATTCATGCACTACATCTCTTTTAGTTTAACGCTGCAAACTTATTTGTTGCTTTTAATTTATATTTAAACACATTTCTGAAAAATATTTAGAAGCTGAAAAACATCTTAGGCATAGTCTCTTCTCCTAATATCCTGTTTCGCTTTTTCATTTTTTTGAAAAGCAAAGAAAAAATCTAATTTTAAATATTAATTTTTTTTATGCACCAACTAAATTTAATCTTTTTACTTCCAAAATTAAATTTTTATAACTTTTATATTCTCCTGTGGCTAAACTTCGTTGGTCCAAACTTTATGGGAATAAGCATAAGTTTGACGAAAACAGGCTTAGTGGGAGCGTGAAATGCTCCTAAGGCACAGGTCTGAGTTTCGATCCTTGGGCTGGGCAAGGTCCACTCAGCCTTTCATCCTTTCAGTGGGTCGATAAACTGAGTATCAAGCATGCTTAGGAACTAAACGCTGGGGGTTTCACATGAGGCTGATCACCTGACTGGGACATATGCTTCGCACCCCATGGCCCTCAGTCTTGAAAATAGTTATGGGCACTGTAGGCCTTGGCCCACATGGGCTGTCGTGCCACGGAGTTTATCTTAAGACTAAAGCAAGCTACTCTCAGTTATATTATTGCTCAATATTTTGGTGTACATTGTGTGATAAAAAGTTTTTGATTACTCTGTACTGTTGATTCAAAAGGTATTACTTGTAAAACTGACAGAATATCGTGCTTAATTTTGATTTTATTGCAGTATCTACTTTTTAAAATATTTGTTACTTTCCGAAAACTGTTGACAGAATTGTGTTCTAATCCTTCTGCAGTTCAGTGCACAGTTCATGTTTGATTTTTTTCGAGGGAGTCAGTCACGCAACCGACACTCCGATCCATTCTGAATTTGTTCCATTCATGTCACGTCTTTGAATCGGTCTGACAAATATTTTCATTTAATAATTGTTAAACTGCCACACGATAGCACATGTTGTATGAACAAAAGCATTTTCGTGTACATACAAAAAGGAGTTGTCCCAAACTGTTGCTACACTGTCAGAAACATGCTATTGCTTAAAATGTCTACTTGTTCATGGATGTCATTGAGCAGTTTGCTAAAACTAACTGGTCAAACCAGAAGGAACAGCTCCTGAAAGGAAAAGTTATTTAATGAATTTTGGATATGTAATGTTGATAGAGTGAGATTTGAGTGGAAAGAAACTCTGGCCAAATAATTAAACGTGATTCACTCATAATCTACTAGATAATTTGAATTTTCTTCTTTCCTAAATTAATCACAGAATAGGGTGATAATTCTTGAGCCTGAATAAACCTATTAAATAATATTTTTAATGCAGATCTATTTCTGGTCACTGAAATATATCTGTCGTTATCCAGTATATAGTTTTTGTATAAGAATGCGATCAATTGGATTGATTCATATTAGCTGTGCTATTTCTAATTTTTCTGTTGTTCAATTAAATTTATCGATACGTATTATCAAAATATTGTAATATGAAATACAAATTTAATCGTACCCTGTACACAAAATATTTTAAGTATTCAAATTTTATGTGTATAAAAAAGTTTTTGAAATAAATTAATTTTTTTGATACATTGTCCCAAAAATTTGGAAAATTTGAATAATAATGTGGAAAATACTAAATTAATAATTAACATTTTCATTCATTATTATCAAGTGTGTGATAAATTTCTAGTGGCGGTTATAGTATGGTTGATTAAGGCGTCGTTCTCATTGCTAAAGGTGATGAATTCGAATATCGACGTAACCGGAGATTCGTCACTGTTGTGGCACATTAACAAGGTAGTAGTCGGGATGTCACTGTCCAAGTGAAATGATTGCAAAGTGGCAAGTCAAGTGTTGGGGTATCTTCTGCTTGATGCTGATTTCATCAAGCAGATTCAAGCTGATTTCATTCATTTGCTTGCTTTTGCTGTTTTCAAAATCACGAAGACAATCACACAACTGATTTATTAGATCGGTTCAGGAAAATATGCCAATGCACACATGATAATTTCTTGGGTAAGAATTTATGGCTTCACCAATTGAAACCACACACGAAGACAACCTAAAATTCTGTTGGTGCCACATTCAATGGATTTTTTTTAAATAGTCCTAATAGAAAAAGGAGTTCAATCATCCTGAAAATGATTGATGTTAGGTTTTTCAAGTTTTTATGACAAGAGTTTACGATTCTGTACTCAGTAATTTTATTTTTTATCAGTGCGTAATATTAGTATAAATTGTAATAACTAAATATATTAACATGTAGCTTACATTTCGGAACAAAAGAAATTTTAAAAGAAGAAAGTTAAAAAAGTGCCCATCATTAGAGCATGATCAACAAATTAAAGCCTCAACCGAGGATCAATCCGTGTCATTAATTCTTGACTAAGAGTTTTATATTTTTCTTTTGGAGTTCTTTTCAGCCGAAACGAGCCTAATTATTTTAGCTTATCTCCACTAAAAATTCAAGAACTTTCGGCTCGTGTTGGAAGATGATAAGAGCTGTAATTTTTGTTTATTTGCAGAAAAAGGTAAAAAAAAACTTTTATATGCCCATTGCTAAGATGATTACGATGTTTTTGTTCTTTTGCACGCGATCTGTTAATGATTTGTAAGATCAAAGAATAAAGTTAGCTTACTTTTCTTTTTATTCATATTTTATTCACTTAATTATATTGGTAAATAACTATGATAGAAAGAGAGAAAGATCCATGCAATCTCGCTTAAATGATAGCGCTTTATAATTTTTTTATTTGAAGAAGTCAGAAGAGAATCTAAATAAGTTTTCTTCGTTAATTAATTTTATTATTAATGGATAAAAATTTAATCAATATTCGCCTCTGCACAAAATAAACTATAATTTTATCTGGCATTAAAATATCATGTATTATCATCTTAAATATACCTCGGAAAATTAGTAAAATATTCCGAAATTAATCAAAACTTCTAATATGTTCAATACTTTTAGATACTTGCATTTATGATTCACACCTCTGTATGATTGAGTCCGATTTACCTCAAAAAAATTATATATTTAAAAGTAGTGTAATTTTATTATTAAGTTACTCATTATTATGGCAACCGTTTAAAAAGTATGGCGACTGTTTAAAGGAAATATAATAGAATTAAAAGTGTTTTAGACTTGTGTGGTACATTGTTAAAATTTTGATTTGTATGCAGGATGTCCCAAAACGACCGCATAAACTCTGCGCAGATTCTTCGTTGGAAGTACATAAAAACTGCCGAAAAAAGCGTTCCTGTACCATCTATAGTTTACGAGAAAAATACGAAAAACAAAGTATGACGTCACTGCCGGTGCAAGAAAAATACTTTACTGGACATATCAACAACAATATTTGCATATCTTTTCAGACGACAATGCTTAAAACCTTCGCCGCGCATATCGCGTCATGCATGTGCCCGCGCCATGGACGCGCACGTAGTGACAAAACCAATGGACTAAGTTGCTCGTCTGATTTCCACTTCGGTGGATCCCGCGATGCTACAATGTATGATGGCAGCCATTCCACGGAATGCTCTAGCCGGCTTCAACATGCACGACGGATACTTTGAGCATCTGCTTTAAATTGGGCGTATGCTGTTGATATGTTCAATAAAGTGTTTTTTTCTTGCTCCGGAAGTGACGTCATACTTTGTTTTTTGTATTTTTTTCGTAAACTATGGATCGTACAGGAACATTTCTTTGGGCAGTTTTTATATATTCCCAATGAGGAATCAAGCTGGGCAGAGCTTATGCAGTCGTTTTGGGACACTCTATATAAAAGGCTTCTAATGGCAAAGTTGATGTGATTCAGCTTGTTGTATGGTTTGCGTATATCTAAACATTGCTCTTTCAAATGCAAACATTTTTATATTTAAAAGAGTAAAGATTTGCGGAGCAAGCCATGGAAAACAAAATTTCATTCTTATTATTCTTGTTGATAAAGATTATACTTTATCAATTATAGGTTATTTGAAAATATTTGTTATTATTCAAACTGGCTAGGAATTAACATGTTTATGTAAGATGAGCTATAATAAGAATTGGAAAACTGTTTGTTCTTGATAGTAGTGTTTAAAAGAAAGTGAATACGTTTGTGTATTGCTCTAATAAAATTATTACTGTCATTCAGTCTTAATATTTAAATATCAATGACATTCATATGAGATGAAAATTTATGCAATGACGGTAAATTAATAGTGCATTCATTTAAGTGTATAAAGCAGAATAATTTAATATCAAATAGCTCTTTGAAAAACACCAGTAAAATTATTTTATATCTTTTCCATCACCTCCAATTCGCTTGTCACTCTTCACTGATGTTTCTATTTGCTGATTGTATGCTGATTACCTTTCTGGCTGATGATAAGATCATTTCAAGTGAATTACCCGACCAGTGGTGGCGGACGTAAATGTGGTTTTGGATATAGACATCCAGGTGGTTTACACGAAACCTTATTCCGGTTCAACACGAGCAATTATTCCGAAAGTTATATTGTTGTACCAGCTGTTTGTGCGTGGGGAAGATCAGCGAGTCTTTGACCTGTTTGTGGACGGACGGGCATGGAAAAAAAGTCACGTGACCTTCGTGTTCTAGTCCACTTGCGCCAATTCGGGACTAAAGTGCTTGCAAATCACGCCATCAAACTTGCACTCCAATTGGCCTCGGTTACATGTTAATGGACAACGTGCAATTACAGCGCGAGTCTTCGTAGTGCACGAAAGATTCCGTCTTCGCTTCTTAATGACTTTTAGTAGTTAAGCCTATTATTTCGTAATTGTTTTGCTGAAACAATAACGCAAGAAAGATATTGTATGGTATTGGCTGTTTCGTTGTTTTTTTTTAATTTTAGAGAATGTACGTAACAGGATGAGGGTGTTGTTCAATCTGACAAACTAGTTATTTTTAAGTTATTAATGGATGAGGGTGTTGTTAAGTCTCGTTGACTTGTCGACAGTTATCGAAGGAAATATTATATTTCTTAAAACCAATGGATTAGCATTCTCCTGTTAATTTTTTTTATAACTAATTTTTTGATTTCGAAAGATCGTGTAACATTATCGCCCTATAACAAATATCACCTTCATTTGACTTTGCTCGTTACTTCAAAGTACTATTTTTCCCTCTCATCGTTAGACAATAATGGAAAGCATTTGCAAAGGATGTCGTATTTATTTTTGTTCTTGAAAATATAATAATGCGTTGTTATTTAAAGATTGGGTTTATTTATTTTTTCTTAAATGAATTTCATTTATTTTGATACAAAATGTAATAATTTTACTCTGTTTTATGCAAAAAAAATTAAAACTGGGATTTCTAATAAAAGAGGATTTTAGCGAACTTAGAAATAAATTGAACATTTGATTCTAGTTGAAACATTGTCATTCTAAATCATAACAAGAAACTAATGTAACTTGAGCCTGCAGTATGCTCTTTTCCTTCTTATTCGAATAAATCAGCCGATTTTATAATAAAAGGTCTTCTGTAGAAAAAAAAAATCGTTTGGTCCACACATGCCCTTTCTAAAAAGCATGAACAGGAATAATGTTTAACGAAGGCACATGATGAAAGTTCCATGAAGGGGAGGGAAGAAAATAAGGGGCGAAGAAGTGGGATTTCCTGTTTGTACTGTGGTTTTTTTCAGCCCAAGTAATGAGGGGTTTGCCATGCCTTCTGCTTTCAAAATTGCGTCCTTGCTTCTCCTCTTTCTAGTTCATCGTCTATTTTGAATTATATTACATTTAGTATATGATTTATTTGTATTTTGTGTGGTAATTGTGGTTACAGAGAACTGTATGAATGTGATGACAGTTTGGAAGACGGTAATTTTTTTTATCGTCTTTCCCTTTCTGTTTCCGGTGAATAAGTTGTTTCACTAGATTTTTTCCGCATCAAATAAATAAATCTTTACATATATTTGATTCTAGAAATATCTATGGCATATATATGTGTAAATTGTTCCTTGTTCCCCTGATGAAAAGAAAAAAGCATTTATTTCCCTTTTCTTCAACATTTTCCTGTTTATAATTTTTATTTTAACAACTTTTTTTTTGCACGTTTTTTATACTGTTTCTTAGTGTTTTTGAGTATTTATTATATGTATAATGAATACTCAGTATTACTGGAATCTTATTTAAACGAGAAATTACCCAGTGATTTTTAAAACATTAAATGTGAGTTTAAAAAATATAAAATCACTCGAAATTCAATATTACTTAGTAGATATATACCCATTTTAACAGTATATAAAGGGTATCTCTAACCATTGAAATTTATAGCAAGTGTTTCTTTTATTGTTTTATTTGAAGAATTATATTTTATTTACTGTTCTTTATCAGATTGAGCTCATTCAAATATATTTTTAAAAAAATGAGTTACTAGTCATTTACATTTCTGCATCAGGAAGAAATGAAAATAATTAAATGATATTTAGGGAATACTAAGTGATAAATTTTGAGATTTGGAAGCATCGCTTGTGTAGAACCAGTACCAAGACAATCATCTATGGCAGCAATTCCTTAGGCATTGAGTTAAAGATTCTGAATGACGTGTACAGCATGTGCATGTAATTTCAACATGATACCACAATTCACTGAATGAAGTTACTAACGTATTGCGACGAGCAACCATAAATCAAACGATTTCTATTTTGTTGTTGCACCAGCATGCTTCCCTGTACCTAGATCTGAGTTGGATTCTACCAGTTAGATAGAATCAGTCGAGTGGAGTCTTCCTGATTTTAAAGTAAGGACCAAGCTGAAGACCCTCAATACTTAGCCTGCCACATACGCTTTCTTTTGATGACAAATCTGAAGAATGTATTGTCGAATACAATTGATAAATTTTTTTATAACAAAAAAAGTTGGGGACATTAGGCAATATGCGATTGTTCACTATCCTGCAAAAATGTAACTTTTCACAGCTGGAGTAAAGGGTGGAAATACGAAACTTAATAGAATTGTAACTAAAACTTTTCAAAATGGTTTGTGGAACACTTCAGATGGTGAACCACCATGCCATCACTTCAAATGGTATGATAATATAGCTTTGTCAAATTTACGTTGGCAATTTGGAGAACCTACACTGCTAGCGTAAATTTGACATCATTTGCCGGCAAATACGAATATTATCTTCTTGATCTGTTAACAGAAACAGGATTCGTCTAAAAAAATGAGACTTTGTATCATTTCTTGCTCCAGGTTCACATGATTCATATCTGATATATCTGCGAGATGATGAAACCGATGCATAGTCGCAGAGCTGAATCTAGTATTACAAACATAGAATTGTATGTTTGTTGTCTTGCTTTCGACTATATTTCATGATACAGGAGTCGTGATTGATTATATGATCTCTTAAGGGCCATGTAGATAATATGCTTTATTCTCGATAATAGTGCGCTGCTTAAATCCAACATAGTATTACTTATTATAGTTCTAAATCTATCGATTCCATATCTTGTGAACAGCAATAAGATTTCTACCAATGTGAACAGCAATACAATGATACGATAAATTAAAATCTAGGTAAGATATAATGTAATTTTCATAAAAGGCAGGAATAATAAGCATTTTCTCTTTTCATACTAGGCCAGCTTTTCACTTAGCTGCAACGTTGAAATGCAATTGGTGTATGAGAATGCTCTTAGGTATATAATTTATTTCCTTAAACATAATGTAAGAATTGCCCAATTTGAATTTATGTGAATGTTGGTGTGTAAATTTAGTTTTAATGACCAACATTGTGTAAAACCTATTAGCAGGAGTGATTTCTATGATGAAAATAGCATTGATTTCTATCTTAAATGAAAAAAATTCAGAGTTTTTACAGTAATATTATTTAATTCTAAATTCATTGATTATAAATTTTGTCATCTCAACCCTCATGCTTCATTTTGGAGCCTTACTTACATCAAAAATTTTATAACTCCAAACCTTTTAGGTTAAGTTAAAGAGTGTACTCTTTTTTGCAGGACAACATAAACTTAACACACAATTGAAATTTAAACAACGCATTTAATTTCTTTGGCAGCTCAATGAGAATTTTTTTATTGCAGAAATACTCAAAAAGAGATATTTGTACTTAGTAAGTCGTTATTTTTGTTAACAGATACTTTCCATAAGTAACATATTCAAGCTGAATAATTTTATCACCAGAAGCTTCCAACTCGTAATATTTTAAATTAGATTTAACTGTGACAAATTTTTTAGCTTCTTTTTTGAGCGAAAAACGAGGTATTTTCTGTAAGAAGTCTAGGTTAATTTAATTAATTAATTTTTTTGGCAAACGATGAAACCATTGTAAAGTAATCAATATTGCTTGAAATCCCACAGAAGCAATTATCACCACCGTTAGTTTTGGAGACATTTCGAGAAAGAAAATTTTTTATAAGAACTAAGAATTGTTTGAGATATATATCATTTGGAAATTGATTTAGGACGGGAGATAAAAATTGACTGCTGATTGTAAGGGTCACAAACAGCGAAGAATTTTATGCTTTCAATTTTTGAATTAAAATCAACGGAATCAACGATTTTTGCAAACTGGTATGCATTTGCTTCTATGGAGTATCTTTTACAACAATTAAGTATCCTACAATTACGGTTACAAACAATTACAGTTTAAATTGCTAACTAAACTGCAAGAGAATTCAATTAACAAATCATTGGATTAGTTCGTTAGAAGTTCACGTTAAAAATGTGGTCCGTTACATTTCTATTTTGTACCCAAAGTATGTGTGACTCAAAGATTTCAGATATTTCACCCCAAAGCTGAGAAAAATTACGCTAGGGCTTAATCTGAAGTGAAATATCACCATTAGACGTCGAAAATTCTACGCTTCAAAGGTGCAGAACAAAGTGTATTCTAACGTCTCGCCGAATTATATAAATAACTCAGTGGGCTTTTGAAAACAAAGACTCTCTTCCTCTTCTTGTACTCCCATCCATCCATCGGCATTTAAGTCTGCCTCCAAAACACCAAGAACAAGAAGAAAAAAAATGCTTAAAGAAAACTCGCGAGAAATTCGGCTTCCGCTTGGTATTCGACCCCCTTCCCCCTTTTTGCTCAGTAAGTTCTTCGGCTCCCCTATCTCTCGGGTAACTGCATGTCTAAGTAAACAAAAATAGCAACTTCTCTAAACTGTCATTCCGAAAAGGTTTGCAGATCTTAAAAAAATAGAGGTTCAGCGAACTTGAAAAGGTGTCACTGATGGTTTTGTCACTGGAGTGTTCGGATGTTAATCCTAGGTGTTTGGTGGAAGTTATTTGGCTTGTTGATTGTTTTGAGCATACTTTGGATGACAGTGTCTCATTCTTTTTCACGAAGCATACGATTATTTTTGAAAGTCAATGGTAGAATTCGTCTGTTATCATTAATCTTAGATATTGAAATATAATGATTTTTAAGCTAGTAGTTCTTTGTTATTTCGGGTGTAAGAATCAATTCTTCATAAAATATTCTTGCTTAAGAATATCGGAATTTTCTGGGTTCCTCTATTGCAATGCTTCAAAAAATTTTGACTCATGTGTACCCCTTCTATGATTTTCGCAACGCTGATTACCCCTCATAAAAAAATTGATGTATTTTAATAACAATCAAATATATTATTTTTTTCTTTTTTTGTGGCTTGCAATTTTTTTTTTTTTTTTTTTTTTTTTGTTTTACTTAATCTCTAAAAATGCTAAAAAAAGCGACTTCACATAAATATAAAGTTGAAAAAGGTAAGATCTATTTCAGAACTTTTTCTGTTAAGACAGGATACAGATGTGGTATTTGGAACCAGAATGATTTTTAAGGTATACTCCCTATGTTTAATTTTCAAAAATCCGTCTGAAGCCAGTTCCAACAATTGCTCTTCTGCATGCGGCAAATTTTCTGGCATGGATGTTGTGTTTATGTTAAACGGATCTCTTATTTATTCAATATTGATTGAGTTTGACTTTCGCTTTTCTCAGTTATACCCCCATCAAACTCTTACTGTACTCTTAGGGTACATGTACCCCACTTTAGGAAACTCTACTGTATTGTGTTATTCGATTCTATGTGCATTCAACATCACTTGACTAAATTTTTGTATCATTTTTTATGTAATATTATATAAGAATTGATTCATTAATATCCGTTTTTACCTCAGCTTATATTTTCAATTTTCAGAGAATCAAATTTGAATACACTGGCAAGTGCTTAAGGCTTATATTGTACCATGCTTTACAATAAATATCATAAAACAATTCAGCTTTTATTAGAAGCTTTTTAACAATTGTTTCTATATTTTTTATTCTTTACATTTTGTTACTTGTAAATGAGATATTTAGACATGAAAGTGAAAAACATTTTGTGATCTGGATGCTTATATTGATTGAGGATAATTTTAATTCGTTTACAAAAATTATGTTTTCCAAAAGTTTATAATCCAATTCCTGATTTTTTTTCCTATTAGGCGTAGGAAAAAATGTAGATTTAATGAACATATATGGCTATGATTTTAACATTATTTATTTATTATAATAATGTTAAAATCATAGTCATATAATTTGTTCATTCAATTTTAGAGGAAATATAACCTTTCACTTATTTCTATGTATAAATTATCACATTTATTTGTATCAATTAGTATTATTCTCTATTTCAAAATAAAAATAAGGGAGATACCACCTAATAGAAATTCTGTTTTTTTTTCTCCCCCAATTTAATCTGTAATTATCAGAATTTTCTGCTACTCAAAAATAAAGTAATTATATTTCCTTTCTTATATTGGATAATTTTTTTTATTCTTTGCTGTTGTTCATAGTTATTCTTAAATATTCTTAAAATGCAGTGCTAGAATAATGTGGGAATTATGCATAATTTGAGTGTTTCTTGTTTTCAGTTCAAATTCTTAACATGACAGAGATACTAAGCGATTGGTTCGCAGCTGTTTTGTGTTTAAGCTGCAAGAGCGCTCTGAGCAGCGTGGGTTGATTGGGAAATGATATTAATCGAAAGCAGGCGATCGCTCAAATCCGCCTGGCATATCCAATTATCGCTTGTTTCATAGCCACTGCCATGGTAACCAAAATAGTTTAGAGCTCTTATGATTTGGAAGGTTGATGGCCCCTGTTTTTCCAATTAAATTAAACAAATTCTTTTACGTACTTCAAATTTATCAAATAAATATTTTCAAGAGCACCTTCAATTTTATAAGTTCGTTTCGTTGCGCACATGCATTTCACATTTTAATGGAAAAAGTAGAAACACATACTTATTAATGTTAGTAACTATAAAAATAAGTCATTTAACATTTGAGTCTTTAAAATATTCACAATTTTAATTAAATTAATTTCAGTATTTCGGGGATTCACTTAAAAATATTTAAATATAAGGAAGTAGCATTAACTAAACTCTCTAATCATGTTTTAAAGTTATCTATTATATATTCCTAAAAAAAAAACACTCTTACATAACTATTATTAATATATTTAATCGTATTTCATATCTTAAGTGAATAGTTAAAAAATATGAAGTACATAAATTTATAATCATTAAAAAATATTTCAGAGGCACTGAAACTGGATTTTCTGAAAGATTCAGTGACTTTATTCTTCTGAATTCTTAATAAAAATATTTGAATATAATAAATTAGCAAGCACTAAACAATTAAGTTGATCTAATTAATTGATATGATTCAAATTTATCTAATAATTATTTTTTAAAAAATGTAACTTATTCTCTTATTTAAGAATATTTTTACAAATTTAATTTTTTCTAATTTTTATCATGGTTTTCTTTTAAATAGTTTAATTTTCAATATAATTTTATTTAGAATTCATTATTGCTTATATCTCAAACACTGAATTTTCAATTAATTTAAGAAAAAATAAGTTAAAATTATAATAATTGATCTGTTATGTTTTGATTAGAAGATAATGGTGTTATATTTTCTTGAGTGTTAATTTTTTTATATTACTGCCATGAAAGCATTCTATTGTTTAAATCATTGTTTTCCAATTTATATCCTCTATTTTATTATCAATTCATACTCTATTTCAATAATTAAGGGAAAAATTGGGGTGTTAATAATTTAAAGGGATAATTTATAATAGGGGAAAATTTAGAACACTCATTTTAACATATGCCGAAATGTTCTATGTCGATGAATCAGCTTGTTTCGTTAACACGAAACACACCTGCGTCAAAGCTTATACAATGTGCAAACAAATTTTCTCTGTGGCTGTTATACAATGCCTTCGATAAACAGAAATCAATCTTCCTTAAACTGTAAAATATGGTTTTTCTTCTTATCTCCCCATATTGGGATAACCGCATATCTTATCGAATAAGGAAAATTTCCCTGAAACTTAAAAATGTCTGTGCAGATATGGAAAATTCTTGATAGTATAGCTCAAACTTCTGTAAGCCTCGTTTTGGCGCCATGTTGCCACTGTGAAAAAAAAAAAAAAAGAATACCCCAACCACTTGTTGACTCTTCGTCCGAGAATTTTCGATAAGGTTAAGGATTTTCGCAACTACCTCTGCTTGCGAAGGCTCAACCTAACCAAATGATTGAAAACCAGCTGTGGAAGAATTTGGTGGGGGATGGTTGGAAAAAAGGCCACACGGGAGAAACTGTGTCCCCCCCTACTCCGCGTCACTACCCACCCTACGAATACAAGACGTGTTTTACTTCATGCAGCAGAACTCAAACTGGAAAACAGTATTTTTTTTATTGTGATATCTTTACGAGGTATTGAAAAGTAGGCGGGGGAGATTGAGGGTATTTCAGGGGTGTAATAATTTAGTTTGCTGACTTTGTTAAATTTTTCATGTTGAGGTTTCGGAGAGAACATTTCGTTTCGGTTGATTATGAGAAGAGATTTTTTATGTTTTTATATTTCGATAACACATGCTGAGGATTATCTTCATGTCATTGTACTGTAGATGTTTTGAAGATGTTATTTCGATTGAATAAGAATTTAATATATAATAAACATTATTTTACTAACATTTTTTATCTTACAATGCTAATCTTTCAATTTCAGTTTGAGCATTTTACCAATGTTCCAATTACTAATTCATAACCCTGTGATTTTTTTTTTTTTTTTAATATTTTCATAAATACAAAAATAAGTAATTTCATTAAATGAAATTATTGGAGGAAAAATCAAACAATGAAATAGTTTTCCCAAAAAATAATCTTTTGGAAATATGTGGTGTAGAAAATTTTCACTAAATTGCTACTTTTAGACTATAATTTTCAAACAATCAGCAGTCATTTCATTTTTGAAAGAGGTCAGTTATCAGTCATTCCTATAATTTTATTGTCTTTTACACAAGTAGACGGTCAATAATAAATGAGTGCGGTTTCAAAAATTCTCAATGATACATGTAGGAGTAGGATAGATGAAAAAAAATGATATTACGTTGTAGAAACTGGATTATTGATGCCCTTATTCATTTGAATTCTTTATATACTAGTTTTTATATCGATATTATTGAATTATTTAATGCAGCTTTGAGAATTATTATCATATATATATATATATATATATATATATATATATATATATATATATATATATATATATATATATATATATAGCATAATTAGATTTTATATGGTGCAGAGATAATATAGCGTCAGTAAATTGTGTCATAAAAGCCAATATATTCATTTTAAATTAAAACCAACTTCTTAATGCTACAATTACAAAAATTTATTCAGTTTTTTTATTATGAATTATTAAAATATGTTGCATTAATAAACTTAGACTGATTCACAATTAACTTTATTGGCATATGAAAAATGTGTTTTGTGGTAAATTAAATACAGGTCTCATAACTTTTTCCCGACGACAGAATTTTTGATGACTATTTTTTGTGATTACCTTCAATTACAGTTGTAGTAATTTAGTAAATGAAATTTGATTTTTTTTATTTTGTTACATATGCAGTCACGGCAATGTGTGGAAGTTTTATGTATGTTTGAAAATTTGAATTTTCCCTTTTTGATAATTTATGATTCAAATTTACTTTTTTTTTTTTTTTTTTTTGAATTTATAGAATTTTTTATAACATCTTTGGCTTTGGCTTCCAAATTAAGTTTTAATACTAGAGTACAGCTGTCCCAAAGAAGGCAGCTGTTAAGCAACAGCTTCACACAATTTTATTTGACTTTGGAGTTAATTGAGTTCAAGAGTTATGTAAGAATGAAAATATTTTTCCTTCCTAATCAAAACTATTTGATAAGTAATAAAAGAAAATGCTAAGCATTTTAATTTAATAAATATTAAAGGTGGCATGATCGAAATTTTGAATGGCAGTATATTTAAGCTTTGTTCATTAGAATATTTTTATAAAAATAATTAAATGTTTTAATTCAGATTTTCAAGAATAAAATGTAAAAATATAAATATTTTTAATTGAAAGGTGTTCATGAAGCTTAAATTTAAAATGATGGTTTCATTTTTTTTAATCCATTCTCCATACACAAGGAAATTTCAGTTATGATTTTCTGTCAGTTTTAATTTTTTTATCTTCTTATCACTATTTACGAATGATAATCATAACATTTGTATATGCCGATGTGCTACGTCAACATGCTTGAATATCTTATCAGGTAACAACTCTTTTCACAAAAATTACTTATCCTGTGTGTGTGTGAATAAATCGATTACTCATTCTTATTAAAACTATTAGTTAGTATTTTTGATTTTAAAGGAAATTAATATTTTTCAGTAGAAATTAACTTAGAGATTTTTGCATTTAGTTTCACTAAAGTAATGTAAAAGATTAGACAGTACGTTTTCTGCTTAGTACAGTTTCTAAATTATTTTTATAAATGAAAGACACTTATTTTATCTCTTATTCTTTTTATTAATCTTCTATAGAGTATTCGTAATCCTCTAAAAATTGAGAATCGTTTAAAATTTAAACTTGGAATAAACATTTAGGTCTTTTCCTATGTCCGAAATTGCTCTGTTAGAATAATTTTTTATCGAAAAATAACTCATATAATATATAAGGACACCACATTCCTAGATTTGCATTTTATTTAGCTCAGTTTCTAAATTATTTTTAAGATAAAAATTTTTAATATTTTTGCTTATTTATTTATTTATTTTTTGACTCTCAATAGAGTATTTAAATTCACAGTATTGAAAGAAAGCCATTTAAAATTTGATTTTAAAAACGCTTAATATCTGTTCTGTTCTTATTAATTTTAAGATAAAATGAAAACAATTTTTGTTATGCGTTTGTAGTATTGTCTCCCTAAGCATATTAGTTGTCTCGTTTTTTCTCAGCTTAAATAAGCCGACATTTGAAATTGACTGAGGATTCACGATGGATCATTTTTTTAGAATTTGTTAGTTTTTCTGATACAATTATCTGATACCTTTGTTGTTTTCCCTGACATGGCATTTGCGAGACCATATTAAATATATGAAAGTAATCTTTAGTCATGTGTCAAGTGCTGGTGGCCACGTCCGGGCCATCAGCCATGCTTGCGACCGTTAACTGAATATATTGAGCCATCTTCTTTTTTTAACCCAGATATTAGACTAGTGAGCGCTGCCATTACTCTTAAAGTGACAGGAGGCATTCTCTCGTTGCTTATGGAGCTGGACAGCTTTGTTGTCCTGACAGCAGTTTCCTGATTATGAAGACACAGGAGAGTCACTCTCTCGGCCTGCGAAGAATGTGACAAGCTAATGAAAATGGACAGGCGGATGGAGTGACTCTTCGCCATCCATCCCTAGTCCAATGTCTCTACAACCACAAATAAGTTATGGATCACTCCATGTTACGGAAACCACTTTTCTGCTTACATTTCACTAAAGAGCTAACATTTATTACTTCGGAAGTTTATTCTGAATTAAAAAAAAAAGATGAAAAGAAATTAATCGGTTTCTTATACCTGCATCGAACTTTGAGTCAGTAGTAACGTGATATTTGTAATACGTGTTATTTGTAACGGATATTGTAAACAATGATGCTAAAAAATAAAAATAATGGTTTAATAAATTTTGTTCCATATTAATTTATTTCTGTTGTTTTTTTACATTTCTTGGTGGCGCTGTATATTAATAATTTCATATTTATTATGTTAACTTATTCAAATAAATTGCATGAAATGATTTTTCAAATAAGTTGTAGAATTGCATTATTCAAATAAATTAATTTTTACTATATACATTTCTAAAATTTGGCGGCACAGTGATTGAGAATCACTGATTTAAATAAACCCATGAATATAATGTTTTGTTTCCAGTTAATCAATTTTTTTAAAAGAGAAGTATAGAAAATTAATTATGTTATACAAAATATTTCTTGGTACGAATATATCTGTGTAAAATAAATATAAAAATCTTAATGCAAAGTAATTCATACGATAAATATCTCAGTAATATATTATCACATATCATAGTATTTTCTGCTTAATTTTGTGCACGTGATTTCAAATTTGTTATGATTAATCATATGTATTAAATAATTACAAAAACTATTGGAACAAATTTCCAAAAATTAAATTCAACACTCAAATTAAGACTCAAAGTTGGATTGCGGTGAAATATGTTCTTCGACGAGAAAAATACAGAATTTGATCCTGATCAGTATAGAACAACTAAAAAAGTTTCCGTTTTTTTTTTAGAGTATTTCAACATACTAGAAGATTTCTCACTTGTGATAAATGAGTCTCACGAGTTAAATATCGTAAAGGAATTTTCAGGTCAAATATCACAAATAATGGAAAATCTTTCTCGAAATCAACACATGTAAATACAATGTTTAAGTAAATGTATCACAATTTTCAACTCTTAGACTATTTTCTCTCCATAGCCAAGTATCTAAATTAATATTTCAAAATAATGTGGAATTACTAAAATTAAAAACTAAGGAGCACTGAAATATTTATGTCATATTTTCCTATAAATAACATAAAAAAATATGACATAATATCTATAACTTCATGTTTGTGGCCTGTCAAACCAATCAATTTATATGAATCAAAGCTCCTTACAATAGGAAATATTTGAAACAATTTGATTTCCGGGGCGATATATACTGATTTTCGGAATAAAAATCAAGAATAGAAATTTTTAATGTTATACTATATTAATTATGTAACATTTAAATATGTTTATTAACGTTAAAATAAACAGTTTAAAATATAATTCCTTCAATATAAATAAAAATTAAAAGAGTATATATATATATAATGTATCTTTAAAATATATTTATTGAAATAAAAACATAAAATTAAGTATTCCTTGTGAATAAAGTTAATAAAATTTAAAATTTTAATGTGAATCTTGTCTCTAGATAGTTTTTTTTAACTAATATTGCCATATTAATTGGAATGACTTATAGAGTGATATAAAATGCAATTTAAAGTTGTACCCTGTGCCGTATCTGTCACGGATGCCTCATATTGCCGATACTCAGTATAATTCAATGAAGGATTTAAGATTATAACTCTAATTACAAATGGAAGTGTATTTACTTAAATAAATTGGAATATAGATTATTTTACTTCTTTAGATTTCTTACTGCTGAATAATGGACAATTAATTAAATCCTCTTCCGATATTTATTTTAAACAAAGTAGATAGAAAGAATGAATTCATATATGAATGATTTTTCCTTAAAATATATTATTTCGTTGAACAGTTAAGCAGTGGATAATTATCAATATTTTTAACTCTTCATTTATTCCTTTGTAACTGCAATTACACTTCTCATTTATGTATTCCTTTAATTAAGGGAAATTAAAGCATCGAAATATTCCCTGGAACCACTGAAATTTCCCTTTAATGACCATGGAATTCGACTAATGAAGCGTCTTGTCAAAGAATAGATTATGTGAAGAGGGATTTCAACTTAATCTCCAATGAAAAGTTAGTGTGGCGGTTCTTATTTTTCTTAACAATTGTCAACTCAAAATTCACGTAATCCTTTTCAGTGGGATGAGTAATTGGGTAGCGAAGTCTAAATTGAGAACTTTTTTTAATCTCTTCGCGACGAATTTTAGGAATCAATTAATTTAAGATTAAGAGATTCTAGATTTTCATTGTTTTATAAATTTTTTATCTTCGCTACGCTACTTTTACTCTTTAAAAAATATAAGTCGATATAAAGAAAAAAATTGTTTGTAAGTACTTAAATTCATTTCTTACCTTTTTTTCCTTAATTCTGTTAAAAATTATTGTTTTTTACTTTTTTAAAATGGCAACGCAAAGATATATTAATTGGACTCTTGAAGAAGACAGCAGAATAAATAAAAGAGAGAGAAAGAAAAAAAAGCATTAAAAGGAAAATAGTTAACGTAATGTATTTTTAATTAAATTATTTTACTTTTAACGAGAATATTTTCTGTAGATTTTAAAAATTTAATTACGAGATAAAAAAAATTTTTTTTAAAGAAATTTGTCTGATTGTTGGATTATTTCTAACTAGTAATTTCGAATCTAAAATTATTACATTAAAATAATTTATTTCATTATACAATTAAAATTATTCATTTTGAATAGTTATTTCTGTCAGCTTTATTACATTAATTATTACTTTTGAATGTTGTTTTCATTCGGAAATAATAATTTGCTTTCATTGTAATTAATCGCTTGGTGAAAAATTACTATTAAATTTATTACATTGCTTCTTAATAATTGTTTTACGTTTTTTTAAATTTTAATTTCTATCTTAATTAATTATTTATTAAATGAAATTTTAATTGGTTCTCAAATATTAATGTATGTACGAAACTTTTAAGTTGTGTATAAAATTTCTTTAGTAATTTAATTTTAATTCAGTTGTATGAATTTTAGAGACTGTTGGTATTTATTTCAACGTTAAATGTAATTGAAATTACAGCTATTATTATAATTCTAAATATTTAAATTTCAAAATTATGTTTAGTTAATTAATATTTTAAAGTTCAAATGTGATAAAATTTCACGAGGAAAATTTTATACTACACCGCTAACATTAAATAAAGTTTTATGCTATTTTATTAACAACTAGCTTCGTTTAACGGTTGATTTCTAATATAAATTTTCTTATTAGTAATAATTACTCAACAATTCAATTATAACTTTTTCATTAAATTTATTAATTTCTTAAATTAATGAATTAACTGATAATCATCATATCATCTTTTATTTCATTTTTTTAGAAGTACATAATGTTGAATTAGTTAAATACTTAATATAAATTTTTTTGTCATTTGTTTTTGCATATGTTTTATAAATTCCTCAATATATTTTTATTCAAAGCATATTTTAATTCACTTTAATTTTTTTGAAGTTCCATGGTTTTAAACTAAAATTTTGGTATTCTTAGAATTCTTTGAAAATAATTTTAACTAAAATTGCTCAATTCTCGGCAGCATTTTATTTGGATTAGTAAATATTAGAAAACACTAAACTTAAAAAACTGTTATTTAGTTTAGTTACATTTTATCCCGAATATCCTTTCGTTGTAACATATTAATATGTCAGAAAAACATCTTAAAGACGTCTTAAATCTACACATTTTCAAAGATTCAAATATAGTTATTTTGAAAATGATATTCATCTTTTTATTTATGTCTAACCGTAATGCTTATAAAGAACTCATTAAAATATATTACTTAGAAAAAAAAAGGAAAACTAAGCATTTTAAATTAACGAATAAAATGTCGATGTATAAAATATTTTATAATATTATATTTACGATTAAATTTTTTTTACCAACAAAAAACTCAGATAATTATTTTATGTGTCTAGCCTTATTGATTTTATTCAATTTAATAAAATCATAAAATATATTAGAATTTAACAGTTTATTTTCCCTTTTGACTCAAAAGCTTACTTCTTTCTTCAAGGTGTTAAAATATTAACGGATTTAACACAGAAAATCTTCTATTTACATATTTTTCAAAAAATAACCCTTTGTTCATAATCGTCTGACAAAAGAAATTCCGCTTGATTAATCTCAAAATATTCCTTTTACTACAGAATATTCTTTATGTATATATGCATAGATAGATGAAAGATAAGCAAAATACACCAGATAACTACAGTTTTAAGTGATTACCTACAAAAGCTACTTTATATTAAATAAGTAAAATAAATGTTGATTTAATTCTAAAAAAGCATCTGTTTCTCCTTGCTTAACTCTGATTCATTCGATAGTCTATTTTTTTATTTTTGTTAGAAATTGAATTTTTCACTGAAATGTAATTAAATTTAATAATCTTCTTAATATAAATTTTTTTTATTAATATAAATTTTTTATTCTTAATATAAATTTTTTTATTTTTTAAATTTTTCTTCTTAATATAAAATTAAAATTTTTTAATTTGAGAATAATAAAATTTTTCACTGAAATATTTGAGTCATAATTAAACTGAAGATAATATTCCATTTGATTGATTACGTCCTTAATTTAGTATAGTTTTGTTCTCATAGTAAGAAATAGTTTATATCTTAAATTTTGTGTGTGTGAGTGTTTAAAAGTTTTTTAAGTATTTATAAATGAGACTTCTGTTACCTTAAAAGTTTGTTCATATAATTGTGTCTAGAAATAAACTTCATATATTTTCAAATTATTCGCTGATTTTTTTCGTTATTTACATGTTAAATCATTTAAAATAATCTTCAGCGTGCCATTATCATTTTATAAGTTTTCAAAGGGGAAAAATTGTTTTACTTCTAAAATTAAATGATTGGATGTATTTTTATAAATAGAATTGTTAAATTCAGTACATATTCATTCACATCATTTTTTATTTTAACTTAATTATTTCTTGAGAGAACGCCTCTATTATTAACTGTGTGAAATGTTCATTATATAATTTTTTAAGAATTTATCTATTTCTCCCTCGTATTCACATACTATTTTTGTCTTATTTATAAAATTGGCTTTATTCATTTAATTGAATTTTTACACATTAAAAAATTTCTTACGCGAATCAATGAATCGTGTCACTTTTAACTACCCTGAATCATTTTTCAGTTGCATTAATTATAAATGGACTTATTAAACACAAACCCAATAAATGACAAACATTTCGCAGACTTTATTTCCTGTATTTGAGATGTAATACAGTATAGTAAAATATGTACATTTAAACTTTGAAGGCGAATTAAAATATAGTATAGCGAAATATAGTTATTTTATTGTCTTTCTTATGAAAAAAGTCCTTTCTTAGGTCTAAGTAATTAGCTTAAAAAATTGACAGAAAATATTAATTAGAAACGTAAACTTTGTTGACATATTTCTTAGAAATTGCTTTTATTAAAAAATCGACTCATCATTTATCCACATCTCCAAGTGACTAAAAAAATTTCTTTGATACATCGTCTCTCTAATCTCTTATATAAATATAAAATTAATAAATTACTCATCACCACACTCTTTACAATCGTTGATGTACGTATTTAAGGAAATATTTCCCTAAATAGTCCTTATTTAGGGAAAATATCCATATTGCTTAACAATCAGTTTAAACTTACATGAGTAAGAATGTAATTTCCCCGAGACCCCTCTCGAAGAATGCTTATGAATGGGTTTGGCAGGAAGAAAGAAGGCGACAATTGCTTCGTCTCGATCCGGAAATTAAAACGATCTGTGTGTTGATAACGTGATTCATGCCCTGTGCATAGGAACAATTTTTTTCCGCAGTAGGCGAGGTCACTGAGTTTATAAATTTTCCCATTGGTAAGCGATTTGTCTCGTGGCGTCAAATTTATTCGTTTCATGAGCGACTTTTTTGTATTTCTTTTCATGGCCTAGGTTTGCTTTCTTTCTGACTGAGAGAACAATGCTTTTTTTTCTTATTACCAGGCGGAAGTGGTTTGCTACAATACCCTCTCAAGTTCTTGAGACTGCCTTTGATATTCGCTGCAAAGCAAAACTAATAAGTCGGCGAGATTTTTTTAAAGTATTTTGAGTCTTATTTCATTGTTTAAAACGAAATCTCTCAATTTCTACGAATCTTCAAGAAATTCGTGTTTTTAAGAATTTAGAATCTTCCATTTCTTTTATAGAAGATCAGTTATGTAAATGACAGCACATATGTTTAAAAAGTTGCAATAAGTGAAAGAATAAGGTTACAGTTAGTAAAATAGAACTTGATTATTAAAAATTAAAAGATCAATATCCAGTGATATTTGCAGTTAATTTATAAAACCGTATAATGTGAATACTTTTTTATATCTTGTTATTAATTTCTTATTATTGTGACAGTAACAATAGGCCGTCTTTATATATATATATATAAATTTTGATAAGCTGGCAATTTTTAAAAATTTGTTTTATAATACATATTTTTTTATTTATTTATTTATTTTTTTCAAATTTGAGATGTTAGCATTTTATACATGTTAATTTCAAATGAAACTTTTGTAAAATCTATTAAAAAATATAGTTGCTGCCCTTTTTAAATTTGTAACATGTTATTAATTCGGAATACGATTTGAAATACAAAAATATTTGATATTATGAATTTTTCCAACCTACGTAAATTAAAAATTATGAAGTTAAAAATAATGGCACGCACAAGTATTTATTACACAATTATTCTTATAATGACACATAATGTAGAAGTTTCATTAAAGATTTTTCCTTACTTTATTTTTTAAATAATATTTTATTAGTTTTATAGTATTGTTTAAAATTTAGAGAGAAATAGATTTTTCATATATTTCTTCCTTTTTTAAATGAATTTTTAATCATTAAATAATTATTGATGTTTATTATTACTGATATCGTCATTTTTTATTGCTGTATTATTAATAAATTTGTGAAACGATTTATGAATTTAAGCAATAAATCATTTTACAAACTTCTTAATTCTTTTAAATACATTTTATATAAATATTTTGTTCCCTAAAATTATTTTCTTAAAAGTTTTCTTTATACTTTTTCTTTAACAGTTTTGTATTTGCATAATTCATGTGACGACAAATCTATTATTTTTTTAGTTGAGTTTTTTCGTGGATTATTAATTACTAAAAAATTAGAAACATTTCTTTCGCATATGTATTTTATGCTATGAAATTTTAATAAAACAAAATATGAAACGGGAATGCTTATTTATTAGTTCAGAAATTTAATAAAACTATTTTTACATTTATGTATTGTCACGTATTTTATACTGGTGTATTCGTGCTTGATAAACATGCATATTTTGTAATATCGTGATATTATGTGAATATTACTTATTAGTGGTTCTTCAAATATACAAATTATAAAACATCTTCAATTTTTTATGCAATTGTTTTAAGTATATTATTGGAATAATTTTCTCATTTGTAATTTTATGATTAGAATATTAGCCAATATATATCATATTTTATAATAAATCCATATTTCATACATCCATAATTTTATTATGCATGTATGATCCATAATGAGATATGGAATAAAATTATCATACATCCTACAATACATCCACAGTTTTATTCCATATATTCATTATGGATTATTACAAGTTTTAAGTTTATTCCTTATGAAAAATACTTAACTAAGCCTTTTTATAAGGAAGCCACATTTACTGTCAACCACCTGCCGTTTTTCATATTCCATTTTCTTGGCAGTAAAAATAACTTCCTTGGGCGAATTACAGAGTAAAACTTTCAGCTCACCTGTCACTGCATTCGTTAAGCAGCCTTGTTGAAAAAGCCACAAAATGTCAAATTCATTCAACCACTGACCGACAGCTGTGCTCCCATTGACCGACAGCTGGGTAACTGGCAAACGATGTTCAAAAGGCTTATTTGAAATGAAAGAATATCTTTTGCGTTTAGGAAAAGGCTTACTTTCAGTATGAAATGCTGAAATTTAGTTGGCATGAATTTTGTATTGTTGAAATATAAATGCTCTTAAATGAATCCTTAATCCTGTTTACAAAAATGATATACTGAAAAAAATAAATGATATTTTTTAAATATTATTTTGTTTATTAACAACATTAAAATAATATTGTGTTATTTATCAAAAAGTCTCTATATATAATATTATTCCCTAAAAATTAATATTCATGAAAATAAATATTTTGTTTAAATTTTGCTTATACGAAGAATGCGATATCCAAACATTATCAAAAATATTCTCCGTCTCGAGAGTTTTAATTTCAAACTTAATTTTATCATAAAGAAATTATATATTCCTTTTTTTTTAAATCTAATTGAAAATTATATTCTTGAAAAGAAAAATATAAATGCTTGAACTATTTTTATATTTATTATGTTTTATACGAATTGTATGTAAAATAAAATAAATGGAAAAACATTTGCAATAATTTCAGAGTAAAAATCTGTGACCAATGTGTTTCACATTAACAATTAAATCTTAAGATAGTCTGATATTATTTTGGATAAAATTTATCTATAAAAATTTATTGACTTAAGTATTAAATGTGATATTTTACAATTACTTTTGAGACGTACGCATAATTATATTTCTTGGCGTTATACAGAAATATATAAATACATATGTTATTTTGAAAAGGTAATGAAATAAATAAAGTGTGTTGTCTCCAATATTGTCTATGAACACGGATATTATCGCACTTTTATGTAGTCATTCAAGTTATTTTTATTTAAAAAAGATTTAAAAAGTTATTAGTTTTTCAGAAAATAGATTTTTTTTTTAAATATTGTCAATAAATTTCGATTTGTTCAAAAGTCAATTTATATAGTCAAGGGCTCAAAGATAATTTTCTGTTTTGTAGCAAAATCTTACCAGGCATTTTTTGATCTTGAAAAATATTTTGAAAATTATCATAATCATCTCTATTTTCTCCAAAGTAAAAATTAAATATTACAGAATCAATTGCAGTATGGATTTTGAAAGACATTAATACAAAAGAGTAAAAACCAATGTTTGCAATAACCAAAACCTAACATTAATTTCAATTACTGCTTTAGAGCATCCATTTTAACAGTCATTAATACATTTGCGCGTGTCATTTTAAGGATCATTAATATTCCTCCGTTTTTAATGGTACGGCTGCATATTTGTTTTCGAAACCTTAGTGATTTCGGAAACAACATTTTTGCTGCATATTAATTCAATTTTTGTGATTGGTGAGGACATATTTGGGTTCACAATCACGACAGCGGAAAGTGTCAATCGATAATATTAACGGTTGCTTTCTATGTCGCCAAATTCTGTTCTGCTAACCATGAAATAGAATGTTGTACTGCTCTTAATTACTTGAAGTAACTTTAATTAATCATGTACTTTGGTATTTATGGGAATGGAAGTCGACAGTAATTGAATTTACTTCGATGGAACTGAAAGTATGTGTACCATTCAGCAACATTGTTGAATGTGCTGGAAATTCATTTTCGTTTCGAAGTTTAATGTTCTGAAACTATTTTAGAAAAAGATTTCAATTTTGAAATGATATTTCAAAATTACCATGTTAACATATTCCTCATAATTTACACCAACGATTTGTTTCAGTTTATTTATAATCGCTTTATATTGCATTGCTTATTTATATTAAAACCAAAGTGTGTTTTTTTAAAGATATATTTCGTTTTGTCAGATTTTTCATGTTATTTATGTGCATTCAAATTACAATAATTTAAAAAGAGAAGCAACTTTTTTGTTTTTTTTTTAGAGTACTTTAAATAATATTATTTTTTTCTGATATTAAACTAACTTAAAAAAAACTGTAACACTAAAAGTAAGGTGGTACATAAATTAATTTTAGCCAATGCAGATCACAATGTGGGCAGGAGCTATTTGAGTAGCATTGCATTTTGGACACAGGAGATAAACTTTATAGTCGGTCACATGACGTTATACACGATGTCACATCCAGCAATAGATCAAATAATATGCTTGTATATCAATAACTAAACACAGTTTCAATAAAAATCAGACAAAAATTAAAATATACTTTATACATTTTATACAATTGCTAAGAAATCTGAGAAAGTAACTGATACATTTCTTAAGCATTCTAAATTTATGGTTCTAAATATTTTAATTAAATGAAAAAATAAAAAATTAAAATGATTTGAGAAATAAAGGCAATTATCAGCTCATAATGAAAGGCAAATTTTTCTGTCTTGAAATCAAAGAAAAATCGATCATCACCAAGAATTTCTATGCAGAAATTGGTAAAAGAATATCTCATAGAAATGTTTGTTGTTATTTAAACTCTGAAGTAAATATTTATTGCTTCTTTTGATAGGAAGTAGAAAGGATTCCCCAAACCCACCATACATCAAGCTAGGAATGCTTACTACTAGTCGCCACAAAATGAAGTGAAATAATTTTCTCAAATTTGAATCAATCTAATGATGAATTAATTTTTCTTAGTTTTTTTCATCTTTACGGTCTTTAACTGCTATGATTGTCTTATTAGCTTCCAAATCAGATTACTTATATTTGACTTTAAATCACTCCTCATGGTCACTTTGTCCCTTGTGTGTGAAGGTACTTTCATTGATTTTTTCAATCTCAAATCTAAAAATATACCAGCTATCACGCTCTGACAAATTCTTTTTCTTCTCAAATATTTTTAGTCATCCACAAATTTTCTATTTAATTAAATTGTTGTAAATCATAGATTTTTAAAGCATCTAAATTCATTTTCCTTAAAATTTATCATTATATTTTTATTTCGCCTTCAGAGGATTCTTTACCCCTTAATATAATGAATTCAAGTTGATGTAATCAATTCAAGATAGAATATTTGTTAACTTTTCTTTAATTCCCAATCTTATAACTTGTGTGACTTGAATTTAATTTAAAATTCCGATTCTACATTTGTATGGAATTTCAAAAAAATAAATAATAATAATTACTTTAATTAATTAATTAATTAATAATTATGATATCATGATTATTTAAGAATGATTTAACTCGATGATGATTTTCCCCTCCTCCTAAATTTTTTTACTAAAATGATGAAATAAAAGGATATATATGTTGATTTTTTTTTGTTAAGAGCGAAATGTTTTTCAATTTCTTATAAATTGATTTATATTTATTAATCTACTATACTTACTAATCTATTTTAAATTTGAAGCGGATATCTTATAAATTTTGTTTTCTATTCTTAGTTTTGAAAATGGTAAATCTTAAAACTTGTTTTCGGAAACTTTCTCTAAAAAGTGAATTTTTCTTGTATTAAATCAGAGTCCATTCTATTTATTTTCCAAGTTTAACCTGGCTATTAAAACGTAAGACTTATTTCATGCATTTATTTTCTGATGGATCAGTGCCCTACTTTAATCTCTTTGCTTTTTATTGGTCCCTTTTTTTATATGTATATTATCAGCTTTATATATAACTATTGAGATCTTGAATCTCAATATCTAAAATATTCTGTTTAAGTGTGATATTTTGTCATGCGCCTGCAATTTCATCATTAAAAACGTTGAATAATGTAGTATTTCTTATTCAGTACAATTTAATGCTCATTTCAATGCCTTTTTCAGTTACTTTTTTAAATCATACTAATTACTTACTTTTACAAATTAAAATTTCTTGTGCAACTACTTATAGACTAAATAAAAATCCGCTAAATAATCTAAATAAATAAAAAACATTTTAAGTTTTTTTGGCACATTTTTTCCTAATTAATTGAATCAGATGTTTTTAATATTTTTTATATGATTACATAAGAATTGGAAGACTCAGTTTTTTTGGAATAATATTAACATTTAAATTATTAAATTTAAGAAAATGTTATTTAACTTTTTATCGCGTTTGAAAAAAAAAATTCATTTGCATTGATTTTCCACAACCGATGCATCGTCCAATATTTATTTGCTCATTTCATTAATTTGTGAATACAGTAATTCCCACCTATAAAACGGTATAAGCTCTTATAACAAATTTTCATATTACGCGATTTCATGTCCCTCTTATAACGCTTATTTTCCCCTATATAACGCATTGATTCCCCACATGTTGTTGCTTCAAACCTCCGATTGGTCCGCAAAGCTAGACCAGATCCATGATGCCACCACTAATTCTTAAAAAGTCTAAAACGAGTAAATGTCTTAGATACATATCTTCCCGAGAAAGCCCCAAACAATGCAAAATGTGGTCGGGAGAGGCCTAGTTAATATTGCACTTGGTGCAGATCAGGAAAATTTTTACACCATTAGAAAAAGACAGTGATCTGATGTGGGCGGTGATCAATCTACTTTTTTTTTTAATGTTATTGTTTCTCCACATTATACTTCTGTACTGCGAAATTTATGACTTGCACATTTCACAATAAATGTCCCTTACATTTACGTATTATGTTCTTATAAAATTAAATTAAATTATATTATTGATGAAAATTCTGTTAAAAAAGATGTCGCTATTTCAGAGAGCTCCTACAGCGAATAAACATGTAATAAAACTGTTTTTGGAATTATTTGACGCATTTGAAATTAAGAGTTTTTTAATTATATGAGTTTTTTTTTATTTAAAATGTTCTTAATTTGATTTTAATAGAACACTCACATAGTTCATAACATAGTTTTTCCTTAATATTCGATTTAAATCCTTTTTAACGTGAAAAGTTAAACGAGAATCATTTGTACATAACACATTTACGAGGTTAAACGAGCGCGTTTTACGATAATGCTTGTAGAATGCGTTTTCCTATAACGCGGAACTATAATATACCGTGTTATACTGGGGGGATGATGACTAGCTTCTTTAACGCATAACAACTACAATTAAAGTTTATTTAATTTTAAAACTATTTTGTCAGTAATGAGAAACGTTTGAGTTATTTACCCGTATCACAATAATAGAGAAATGTTATTTACGATTTTTATTTTTGACATTTCTATGATGAAGATTTTAAATTAAATTTATCAATATTTATAGATTACTAATTTAAATAAAACATTAAAAACACATCTTTAACAATAATTATTTTTATTTTATTAAATTAACTTTTAAAATCCTTCGACACGCGTTTCTCTTTCTTGTTTAACAGTTTTAACTTTCTATTAGAGATATATTCAGTTGACAAAAAATTTTTAACAATAAAATTATGTGTTTAAAGTAAAAATTTAAATATGCATTAAATGTGCTCATATTATATATATTTTTAATAATCTAACAGCTGGTGGCAAATTTATCGTCTTAAAAATTTTAACGAAGGGGTTTTGTTTTCCTTTATTGTGCTCAAGGAAACGGTATTCACAATAATTGTAATAATATTAAATCCTCTTTATTCGCGATTTCACGCCAAATCTGGCGGTTCGACGAGTAAGAGGGAATCAGTATGTAAATGGGACTCGAGTATGCATTAGAAATCGCAACGTTTTCCTATTTTGTCACATACGTTCTAACATTTTCTATTCGACGACGTCTGGGTAAATAATAAAAAAATGAATAGACATCGAGCTCTGAGAATGGTTCTATTTTAGCAAATAGAGGGGGGTTCTGAGAATTTTTCATGAGTATCTTTTATTCAAGCACGCAAAATATATCTGTAATCCACTAATATTTTGCGAAGAGAAATTTAGAGTAATATTAATTTATAAAATAAATTTTCGTCATCAATGAGTGCTTTTCAGAAAATGATGCTTAATTGATGTAATTAATATACGGAAATTTAAATTAAGTTCCCATTTGTTATTAATGTGTCTTTTTTCGATATTTAAACCAATCCATTAATATGTTTTACCCATTCTCTTTTTAATTTAATAAATTATCTTCAGCCCTTTTTTGTTTAAATATAAATTAAAGCAACTGTTATTAAGTGTTTTATATTTATAGTGAAAAACACAGAATTCTTATTAAAATTCTCCTGTTATTTATTTAAGTATAAAAATATTGCTGTGATATTGATTTAACATGTGTTGCAAAATTAGGATAAGTAATGAACTAATCTTGTAAAAATTGCATTTTTTGAGCTATCATATGTATTATAATCAATAATTTGAGAAATAAAATTTATATTATTATATATATATATTTTTTTTACATTTAACTATTTTTTTATTTAATTAGGTCTTCACATATATTTCACTGTTTTACTCTATCAGTGGTTGTATGTAAATACTAGTCCAATTAAAAGCTAGTTTTGTTAAATTTGATTAACACTAATTACCGATTAAATGCATTTTAACCAGCAGCGATACACAAAGAGCATTGGGAAATTGGTTGAATTAGATTTATTCTAGTAGCAATATACGCCTTTGTGAATTTATTCTCTTTAAAATTACTTGATACAACATTATTAACAGCTAACATTGTGAAATACTCATTATTACGGATTGCAAATATATATTATGTTAAGAATAATTCGTAAATTGAGAAGAATATTAGTTGCCTAGATAAAATGTTCGTATTATTTTGATTATATTATGCTTTATAGTTTTTAAAAAATTAATTTTTTGAAAATGGCTTCTTTATTTTATTGAGTTTTTGTGTTTAGAACTTTTGCCACAATAATATTTACAAACGCTTCAATCCAAAAATTTCCTCTATTTGTAAGAGAATTAAATTTTTTATGGTTAATTTGCATTCACACACACATTATCTGTATCAAAACATATTGACTGCTGAAAATATTGATGTTAATAATTAATTTCTGTTGCATGTCCAAAACAAAAATTTCAAGAGGTGAGGGCAAATGAATTTTGTACTTCCTTACGAATTACAACTTAATAAAAGTGAAAGTTATAGAATGCTTTCTATGTTCTCTTTGGTCACAAAGTATTCACATATTTGTAAAGTTGATTTTATTGTTGAAACTAAGTTGGCAGTTGAACAAGTTTATCTCTTCCTGGGTTCAATACCCACCTGATCGATGATTGGATGTTTTTTTTTTTATTTTTTAGTTTGAAATTCACTTTAATGATCTTTAACTCTAGATCGGATTAACTGACGTTTTCAAATAGTAGTTATAGAGCTTTGAGCAAAATTCTTGTTCCTGAAAAGTTACTGTGACCTACAGAAAACCCTGCTTGTTTGAGTGTTATTGTAAACTTTATAGCAAGGTCAATTATGCAACTATCAATCAACATTGCAGCTATTTCAAGATGTACATTATCAATCAGAATTGGTGATTGATAAAGTACATCAATCAAAATTGATGATTGATAAAGTACATCTTGAAATTACTGTCTCCTTCACACTTTTTATTTACTTTTTAATAAAGGTAAAACCATAAAAATTTAAATAATTTTTTATAAAAAGTTCACAGTAAAAAGTTTTGAAAAATATGAATTTTATTGCTATATTATATTTTATCTTTTTTTTATCATCTAGCGACCAGTAATGTTTGCGATAAATATTTTGAACGATATATTTTGTGTGCTGTTGCAATAGTCCTCTAAAAATGATTCTATGGCTTTTCCTTTATTGACAAAAGTGATTTCGACTTGCTCCAGGGCAGGGTTGTGGGTGGCGGAAATCTGCCAGCTCTGCCATTCTCCTTTGTAATTTTGTGTGGGACAGGAATAAATTCCATTCCAGGGGCGCCACCCCCACCCGCTACGTAATCCGTTATTGGTGTCCCTGCGGCTATGATTCAGGGTGTTGAAGAAATTGCAGGGGGGGGGTGTAATTTTTTTAGAGACGAGGGGAGGACCTCTCGCATTTACGTGGCAATATTGTATTTACATAATGATGGAAAAGGGAAGGAGAGAGAAATTGAATTTATTCCTAAATTCCCATTGTCGAAAGTGACAAAGGTTGAACGGTGTAGTACATCTCTCCTGTGTAAATTGTTAAAAAAAAAAAAAAAAAAAATCCATTTTCACATGATGTGAACACTACTATATAATGTTGATATCTTTTGGTTTTGTAAATAACGGGGAAAAAAATTGGATTTTCACAAATACAGATATTTCTCGCTTAAGCAAGGATGGATCAGTGTCTCAATTGGCTTGTGAGTTCAAAAACCTTTGTCGAACTGTTCATATATGAAAAATAACATTAGTTGACGAACTAAAATATAGAAATAAATAAAAATAAAAAATAAAAAAACAGAACAAGTTCTTGTTCTGATTTTTAAACAAAAAGGCCTATAAAAATTATCGTATAAATCTCAAGTCCTAAATATCGTCTGATAATAGAATTAATGTATATATATATTACTATCAAAGTACATTCATAACACATCATGGTATTTCAGCACCCTATTCGATGCTTTTGCACACATATTAGCCAACAATAATAATCTTAGCAACTTAAATTGCTAATAGTTGGCTGGGGGGTTTCTAGCGAAATCTAAAAGCTGTAAATTATTATGATTATTTGAATTTTTTTTATCATAATACGACGCTTCTAAACATATTAAAAGAATAAAATTCACCCTCTTGTACAGCTTTATAAATGTTTTTTTGTTTACAGGCTTAAATACCTTCAAGAGATCACCTCTTATTCTTCCAACGCTTGTTCCAAATATCTTAAAACGATATTGAGTGCTTACTGACGATATGAGATATTGTTGTGCTTAAATACCATACAACGATATTGCTGTTGTAAGGTATTTGAACATCCACCAGAACAATTTACTTTCTGAAAGCGCTTTTTATAGGTCATGGGCTTATCTGACTATTGTTGCAAGGAAGAAAACCCTGAATACACCCATCCACCATAATGGTGCATGGAGCAGAAGTTCAACTTCGATTGTTTACCTCTGAATAGATATAACGTGGGGCATTTCTGTAAATTAAACTACAGCGAACATTTCATTGCACTTTTTCATTTCATTCATATTTATGGCTTCCAAAACAAAATTGTTATCAGTTATCGTTTGTAAAATTTTTATTCAGATAGAACATTTAAAATACTGAAAATAAGAAACATATTTTCCATGTTTATATGTAAACACCTCGGTTATAAAACTGCAATAATAAAGAAAGAATCTTCATTACTTTGAAATAAAACATAGATGAAGAAATAAGAAATAAATTCTAATTTTAAATAAGAGTTAAAAAAATTATCGCTTGGAATTTAAAAAAAAAAATCAATGCTTTTATGGAAATTACATCTTATGTGTCGTTTTGTATATGCTATGTTAAAACTCATGCAGTTTGGAAAGAAAAACACCCTTGTAATAAATAGTTACGGTATGAATAGATAACTGTAAGTAACTCAACATACAGCAAACAATATTTTCATCTGTAACTACCAAACACAAAATGCAATGAGGTATTAGGTGTAAACTGATTTTGTATGAACAGGGATGGATAGATGCCCTGCTGCTATTTAAAAACCTTACCTCAAAAAGAGAATCTTTGTTAAATCACCATGGGGAAGACGGTGTATTAATGTCATTTGACACCACAGTGTGCATTACTCATTCATAAGTTTTTTGATTGCTAATTCATCCATTTTTTATCATTACTCTGGTGATAACTATTCTCTGAAAGTTTTTGATCAAAGTGGTCATGTTACAGTTAAAAAAATGTTGCATTAAGAAAAAAAATTCCTTAAAAAAATAAATAAATAAAAAACTTACCTGAAAAAATTAGTCATCATACGTTAGGCTATTATTCAAACTAATTTAATGGGAGTTTAAAACTTTTTTTTTTATTGTTAACGATTTAAAATGGGCGAATATTACGAGTACGACACCCAAACATATATTTCAATGCAAAGCATATCATTTTTTTTCTTGTCACTGTCTTGGAAAGTGTTGATTTACAAGTTCGTTCCGTTTATTCTGGCAGGATTTAATGCCGCGATCTTGGAACAGGGACATTAAATTATACACGCCTTTTATCAAAACTTGCTTGCTTTGGACGCTGTTGTTTTAATGCGGCGACTTCCTCGCATTACTGCCTGCTTGGCATGGTCAATTACCACATCGCATGCGTTTAATCAGATGAAAAATCTGTCTCGGTTAAAGAGGCATTTAAAAAGAGTTCTTGTTTACTTATTTCCCTAGAGGAGTATTTAGATATGGTAATGAGACACTTTATTACGAATCATCCTTTTAAAAAAAATTACTGTCCGCCCTTTTCAGTCTTTGGAGCTCTAATTCTTACTATAGGATGCTATCGTCGGATGTCTTAATGGCGCTGAATGATTTATGGCCTGTCACATAAGATGAGCTTTTTCTTCTGAAATGTCACTCGCCACAGATACTTGTCGTCGTGGGAAATGACGACTTTAAGCGCTTTTTTTTCTATCATTCCTAGCGAAGTTTTGAAAGACATTGATGTCTTGATTGTGACAAAATCTGTGTTTTCTTTCCAACTCGATTGAGAATCCAATTTCGGGAATGAAGATTTGATGGCGAAAGTTCTTTGCCAGCTCTTATTCATCATCAAAGATAAGGGCATTTTTTTGTTTTGAAATATTAGATGAGAGTTGTGAGGAATTTATTATTTTTTTTAATCTGAAATAAAATTAATATGCAAACAGAAAATAAGATGTAATCCTTGAAAAAAAAATTACATCAATGCATCTTATTTATTTATTTTTTGAATGTCCATGCTATTTATATATACATGCGTTTTTCTTTTGGGGTTTTATGATATTTTCGCAATATTTATCGTTGGCACGATTTATTTAAATTAAAAAATATATATATGTTATCTCAAATATATATACTTGCATTTTAATTTAAATAAGTTCAAAGCAATAGCTTGCAATTTTACAGCAATGAGGTATAGTGCTGAATTAGAATTTTCTTCATTATTTATAAGAATTATAAAACAGGTTAGTCGTGGCAAAAATGAATTTGTATTAATGAAAAGTAAAATAATAACTGAATGTTTTACAAACTTGTATCCATTGTTCTCAGTGAAGCATGTACTTTAATATTTTCCTTCACGTGGATATGAATATTGAGAAAAGATGAAAACAATAAATTCATTCAAAGGTTTTGAAATTTTCAGAAAAATCCAATAAATATGATAAAGAAATGTTCAGGAATCATCCTAAAGAAACTAATTGGTTAACATATGAAGTAGCTATAATTGTTGCTTTTATGGAATAAATGAGTTTTAAGTATTCATTCATTTCATATTTTAACTTTTTTTAACTATCATAATAAAGTGAAAAGATTTTTCAACATTGTCTTTCAATTGAGAAATTGATAGATATAAATTTAAAGTGGTCATAACTTAAAAAATATATCTTTTTAATATTATATCTTTTTTTTTCTAAACTTAAATACTTTATCCTATATTTAACGCACAGCAGTTTCAAGTCCTTTTATTTTATAATTATTATGGAAATTACCAACTTACTGAACATAAAAATTAGGCTTAATATCTTACGTATTAAACTTAAATTTATAACTTATGCAATGGTTAAAAACCATTGGATGGCTGTATCTTTTAAAATGTGTAAGCGTTTGTCTTCTATCTCTATCATGTTAACATATATAAGCAATTTCAAATAAGCGCTGGGTGCACGTGACTAATTCTTATTTACTCCTACCTATCACTTAAGTTAAATTTCTTAAGATGGTTATATCTTTTAAAATACGTATACATTAGTCCTCTATTTGTATCATGTTAACATAAACATTTTCAAATAATCACTGGATGAATGTGACTACTTCTTATTTACTCCTACATATCAATTAAGTTAAATTTTTTAAGGTGATCATCATTAAATACATTATATTTTCCAATAAAAATAAAAAGTTTATTGAAAGATTTATTTGTTGGGGAATGCTATAGGATTTTCTCAATTTGTTGGCAGATTATTAGTGTTGTGACAGCTCACTCTTAAACAATAACTTTTAATCTCAATTTATTAATACTACTGAACTTTATTGTTGCATATTCTTCATAAAACTAAGAGTGTGAAAACAGAAAATAATTTATTATTATCATTATTCTTTTTAATATTTTGAATTTTTCTTTGTAAGAGCATTAGAATTAAGTTCCGTGTAAAAATAACGCGTATTTCATAAAAATATATTTAAAATATGTGATAACAAAACTCAACTTCAAGATAATTATGAAAAATGAACTCAATATTACAATATTTGCTTGTGCATTTCATAAATGGGATTACTTTAGAAATAAAAATGATGTAATTTATTTTTTCCTTTACATTTTTATGATAAAATGGTTTCATTGCTTAGCATGAAATCAGTGTATCTCCGAATGCCATCTTGTGCCGAAGAAGATTACTAGAATTAGGGTATGTTGTCACATGCATGCAGTTTTAATCTAGCCCATAATTCAATGCATACATCCTCCCTTTCCTAAGATGTTGTTTGCAGATAAGTAATTGCACAGGATTTCAGGCTTAGTGATTCCTAAGTTAAAGATTAATCCGTAAGAACGGTGAAGTTGATGAAATGCGAATGTGCTTTGTGCTGGGGAGTCCTCTTGGACTTTCCTGCATTAACCCCACCGATCTCCAAACCCCTTGAGTCACGAGACCAGGGAACTAGGGGCTGCTCTAAATGAGTTCTATTTTTTGGAGGTCACGTGGCGTTAAAAGAAGGGTCCTCCATCCCCCACCTAACCGACAGAGGTTATAAATGATCACTCATAGTGTTTTACTGTGAGCATGGAGCACAAAAGAGTTGAGAGTGTCAACTCATAAGAGTTAGATGAGCCGCAAACTGGAAGCAATTTAATGGAGAAAGTGAAGTTGTTCATCCACCCCCATGATCCGATACCCCTCCCGAGTTTTATATATTAAAAAAAGTAACCAATAACATAAAGGTCGAATTAATAATGTTATGAAGCCTCCACAGAAAATATCAATCATGAAGACCTCGATTTTTAGTATTTATTTATTTATTCCGCTCTTTTTCTTAGCGTGAAATCTAGGAAATTTGATTTGGGGTATATTTTCTTATATTCTCACCATTGTATTTTATTAAGTAAATTTCTCATTTAGAGACAGTTTTTAGAGTTTTTTAATTATTTTTTTAATTGTGTTTAATTGTTAAGCATTTTAGCAAATAGAAATATTGTTTCTTTTTCTTTTTATTTATTTATTATTATTTTTTTTTCAGAATATTTATACAAATATCGGTGAGACGGTGTTCTTTTGTTCGAAATTTGACCGACTGTCATTTTCAATGAACTTATACTTGAAAAGTTTAGTACTCATTCATTGTTGCTTAAATATGAAGAATAAAATACCTGTTTAGAGGTCATTATCGTTTCTTAATCATGGTTCAAAATTTTGAAATGAATGGGCCACGAGCAGTGACTCCTGTTTCCCAAATGTTAACAATCAGAAAAGCAACTTAATGATATGAATAGTTTTTCTTATTTCCTTAATGAATGGTATTAATTCACTGTAATTTAGTGATAAAATGGTGTTCTTAACGGAAGAGTCTGGACAACGCCAGTCACTTATAAACAACAAGAGATGGTTATTTTGACACAATATTGTGTCAAAATAATGGATGATTGGGTCATGAACAGGGACTTCTGTTTCCCAAATGTTAAGTTCTGTTTCCCAATCAGAAAAGCAACTTAATAATATAAATAGTTTTTCTTATTTCCTAAATGAATAATATTAAAATCACTGTAATTTAGTAATAAAATGGTGTTTTTAAAAATAGAAGAGGGAGTCTGGACAACTCCAGTCATTTATAAACAACAAGAGATGGTTATTTTGACACAATATTGTGTCAAAATAATGGATAACAGTTATTTTACGACTAAAGACTTGTGACAAATTTTGGCACAGGTCCCGTATAATCCATCATACCAAATTCTGAGATTGGCGATTTTTTGGCGGATTTTCTTATGTATCTGGCAGCCTCGTTTTCATTACGTCATACATATGGGGACGTATAAGGATTATGCAGAAAATTCTATTTTGGTAACCCTAGTATTTACGTCATCGCGCATTTCAAGAAACGTCATCTTGGCAACATTTCTTCATTGCCAAAAAAAATTCAAAATTTGAAATTATGGATTGTACGGCACCTGTGCCCAAATTTTAATATTTATAGCGTAAATTAGTTTCTGGGAATTATTTTAAAATTTATAGTTGTCCATATTCACATATCGCAAGAGAAGAAACCCTTAAAACTCCAAAGCAACTACCTCGACAGATTGTACATGCAGATGATCAAATCTAGAAACTTGATGGAATGTATGCGTATTAAATGTACAAGAATATTTACTTGCGATATTTAAATTCGGCCTTCTGTTTATGAAGATACTATACATCAGAAGGCAATATGCTTGCCTCGGCCTTCGGATTCATCTCTTCGTAATGTCAAATGAATAAACTTATGTGTGTGCATTAAAATGACAAACATCACACCAAAAGTGGCGGTAAAAGGTTCAGATTTCATTTTAACCTTCAAAATGTATAAATTTCAGATAACATTTTACATATATATTTTTTTTTAGAATTAATGTGATTAAAATAAAATTTTACTGTTGGGATGAATGAAGTAGGCGTTTCGAATGCTAAACGTTTTTTTAATATTTTTACCATTCATGTTTCTTATCATTTCCAAGGACTGCAGTAATGTTTTTCCTGGAACTTATGCTGCATTTAAATCACTTAATCGTTGTGTGATTCTCTGTACCTGAGAATAAAAATTTTTGAATTATTTTTTAATTTTCTTTGAAGCTTAGGAAATTTTTTTTCTTACAAGCAAAATGAAAATATTAAATTCACTCATGTAATTTTTAATTACATGAGTTTTTTTGTTTTAAAAAAGTTATTTTCTATTCTCGTCGTTTACTAGTTATGAAATCTTTTATTGCGTCACATTTTATGCAATGAAAAAATTAATTTATATATGCGTTTTTACTGTATTGAAATGTATGTTCAGATACGCTTATTAAAAATCTTTTGTTTGAAGTTTATGTTTCTGAAGTATGTTCTTGGATTATGAAGTTTCCGCCACTAGGTCAAAGAGAACTGGTTCTTGACGTCATATTCAATTTTAAAAATTATCTGCCTCATATATTATATAAGAATACGAATAGCCTTAAATGTATGTTTTTTATTCCTGAATTTGTAAAAGAGAAAGGTACATAAGAAAGACGTAGTGTTCAGTTTAATTACGTATCTTGAAGTTTCAATACGTTATTGTAACTAATTTCTGGGCGCCTAGCAAATATTGACAATTTATAAATCCAAAAATACACAAAAAGTCTAAAAAACAATAGAAAACCCTGAAAGACCTCGTCTTATTTTAAAATCCAGGCAAACTAAATATCGTCTGAGGTCACAGTGTCAGCCCCACACAACTGCTACTTAAGGATGATATTTTAAGGTTACAATTTACTTCTATTTAGATTTTTTTTTTTAATCTGCTAATTAGATCACTATATTTCTAAATCTTATACACTACTGGCCATTAAAATTACTACACCAGGAAGAAATGCAGATAACAAAATGATATTTATTGGACAAATATATTATACTAGAAATAACAAGTGATTTAATTTTCAAAAAATTTGGCTGAATATATATATATATATAGATCTTGAGAAATCAGTACCCAGAACAACCACCTCTGGCAGTAATAACAGCAGTTATACGCCTGGGCATTGAGTCAAACAGAGATTGGATTGCATGTACAGGTACAAATGCCCATGCAGCTTCAACACGATGCCACAGTTCATCAACCGTTGTGACTGGCCTTTGGTGACGAGCTAGGCAACCATTGACCAGACGTTTTCTATTGGTGAAAGATCTGGAGAACGTGCTTGCCAGGGCAGCAGCCGAACATGTTCCGTATCAAGAAAGGTCCGTACAATACCGGCAACATGCGATCGGGCATTATCCTGCTGAAACGTAGGGTTTCGCAGGGCTCGAATAAAGGGTAGAGCCACGGGACGTAACACACCAGAAATGTAACGTACAATGTTCAAAGCACCGTCAATGGGAACAAGAGGTGACCGAGACGTGTATCCAATGGCACCCCATACCATCACGCCAGGTGATGGGCCAGTATGACGATGACGAATGCACGCTGCCAGTGTGCGTTCACCACGATGCCGCCAAACACGGATGCGACCATCATGATGCTGTACACAGAACCTGGATTCATCTGAAAAGATGACGTCTCGCCATTCGTGCGCCCAGGTTCGTCGTTGATCACACTATTGAAGGCGCTCTTGCCTATGACGCAGCGTCAAGGGAAGCCGCAGCCATGGTCTCCGAGCTGAGAGTCCATGCTGCTGCAAACGTCTTCGAACTGTTCGTGCCAAAACTTGTTGTTTTCCAAAAGACCCCGTTTCTTGACTCACGGCTCGTGACGTGGTTGCACAATCCATTACAGCCATGCGGATAATATGCGTATCTTCTCGGCTGCTAGTGATAGGTGGCCGTTGAGATCCCGCATGGCGTTCCATATTACCGTCCTGAACCCATCGATTCCATATTCTGCTAACAGTCATTGGATCTCGACCGACGCGAGCAGCAATACTGCGTTAAGATAAACCACAATCCCGGTACGCTACAATTCGACCTTTATCAAAATCAGAAACGTGCTGGTACGCATTTCTCCTTCTTACACGAGGCATCACAACAACTTTTCACCAGGCAACAACGTTCAAATGCAATTTGTGTATGAGGAACCGGCTGAACAATTTCCTCATTTAAACACAATGTAGGTGTCGCTACTGGTGCCTGCTTTGTCTGAAATCGCTGAAAAGCTAATCATTTGCATATCACAGCCCCTGCTTCCTTTCGTAAAAATTTCACGTCTGTAGCATGTCGCCTTCTTGGTGTAGCAATTTTAATGGCCAGTAGTATATATACATGTGTGGGTACGTTCGTTCACCAATATAATTATATTATTTGGACAAAAAATATTATTCAAGAAAAGTTCATTTGATTCGCCAGTTGCTAAGCCTAAAACTGTGTTGTTGAAGTAAAAAGAAAACCAATAAAAAACAATGTGCGATATTTTTCAATGCGTCTTGTTTTAACCGTACATGGGATTTACTCTTTTTGTAATACACATGGAAAAACCTAAGCAAATTCCATTATCTTATAAATTCTATTATTAAAAGATTTTATAGCCCTACATTTTATTAATAATTTTTCTTTCTAAAGTTTTGTTTTATATTAAATGAAAGAAGAAATTTCCTTTTCTTTTTTTCGAAAAGTTAATATAGTACTCACTTATAAATATGTATCTTAATTAATAATTTAAAAAAAAATTTTTTTTCGTATTAAATGACATACCTTTGGAGTAAAGAAAAAGTAGTATTTATCTTAATAAAACTAAAAAATATTCACTTATAAACATATTTTAATTGAACTGTAATATTTATTCGTTTACTTAGGCATAAACATTCAATAAGAGCATGATCTATATTATCTGTTACCATGTATTTCTTCACAACTTAATGCATCTGTTTCTGACTGATCTATCAACAAAATCTGGATTAGACAGTAATATTGTTCAGAAAATTGTATGAATGAATATTTCTGATTGTGTAAAGCAGAGACCGTAATTTTGAGTGAGCCTATGCTCGTCAAATAAAGTAGAGCACATTATTTCATAAAAGGTTTGGTATAGAATGGAAAATAACTTATACAGATCTCATCACGTAGCTTGTTTCTAAACTAGTTCAAAGCTTGGATTTAATTCTCGTTATAAATAATGCATTTCTGGTGTTCCTCGTTATGGCTCTCGTAATGTTTGTGAAAACTTCAAAATACCAAATATCGAGATATCACTTAAAGAAAGATATGTTTCTGCACTTCAGTTTGACTGGATATATAGTTTATTCTCAGTTTAGTGAAACTGAGTACAACAAACTTTTCAATATTAAGTATTGTGTTCAAACGTGAATTTACTATAATATTTATCTTTAAACGTAACTTTTAGTAATAACAGAATTAACATAGTACGAGCGAGTTTTGACAGTCCTTATAAAGCTCGATAAAACTTTATAAAGACTGTTGGAAAACAGTGAAAGTAATATTAGTACAAAGTTCAAATTTTATAAAATTTCGTCTAATGATACGTATATTTCAAATAGGTTATCTGTTACATATTCTTTATATAAGTCAAGATTCGTATAACCATTATTCTAAGCACTTGTAAAACTGTAGGCAAAAATGGAGGCGAGTCTGCAAATTTTACCGTCGACATTATACAACACCCGCGAGAATTGCATACCGCCGGCAGAAGCAAAAAAATAGAGGAAAGCGCGCGCAAAACACACCGGGTGTGGAACATGAAAACTAGCGACTTTATCACCGTGAAGAACGTCAGAGTGAAGCGCCGTTATCACAAATCACGACAAAACCTTTTCCTTGCTTTTCCCTTGTCCTGTGATATTTATTCTCTTGCTTAAGTGACAACGACGCAAAGTTGTGATAAGAGAATCCAAACTCAGATTCTTGTCTTTCATTTTTTTTTAATGTTTCAGTTATTTATTCGCCTTGTCTTTCTCTTTCACCGAAATTAAAACTTCTCATCCGTATTACCGGGTGTTGTGTCTCTGTCACTGAAACAGATAGTTCGTTGATAGATACGGTCACAGTGGATGCAATCTCGTTTCCAAACGAAGTTGCCAAATGTTTTAACTGTCGTTTGGTTCACGCGATTTGAATTCTATTCTCCTCATTTACTGCATTATATAAATATCGAAGAATATTTTTATGTTTTGTCTTTAAGTGAAATAAGTTATCCGTTCTCTTTTCTATTTTTATTTTATTTCTTTTATAAAACGATACATTTATATTTATTTATCCTTTCATTTGATTTCCCGTTAAATTCATTTTATTGATCTAGATATAGTAATGATTCTGAAAGTCTCCATCAAGGAATCATTCATATTTTAATATATATATTTAAAATAAGTCAATAGAGTAATATTTGTAAAATTTTCATCTTTTTTTGTACATATTTTTTGAATTAAAAATTATTTACAATTTAATTTTCGATGAAGTACTAAAGCAAAGAGACTTTCTGAAAACACTTACAATTTTAAACACAAGCCTTTTTCTGTTAATTATTGTGAATAAATCCAAGAGAAATAGTTTCATAATATCTAATTTAATCTTTCCTAAGTCCGGTAATTTTTCCAATCGTATTTAAGAAATTCAATACATTTTTAGATTAGAAATAGTGCTTAGACGAAATTACACTTCTCTATCTTAAACAATAAATTTTCTTAAATCATTCATGACTTTAGTTTCTTGTCCAATATATAAATTTCATGATTATCAAGTGTCGAACTTATTGCAATTTTATTATTATTTTAGTGTAAAATACTAATGAAATCAAACAGTTCCTGCATTTTAGATACATTTATATATTCATATGTTATTCTAAAGTAATGTTTTGCAAAGATAAAATTTAGAATAAATATATTCTAGAATGATGCAAAGCAAAAGAAATTACACACTAGGAAAATTGTTTCAAAATGGAAAAGAGAAAACCTCTCTACTTTATTATATATATTTATATACAGTTTGATTATATCATAGGTAAATTTTGCAAAAATATAGAAAAGTAATTTTAAAACAATCATAAGGCATTTTTGTAATATTTGAACAATGTAATCACCATAATTTTCTGCCAAATGTTCAAATTGGCAGTCGAAAAAAAGAAACTCGTTTTTAGTAAACATTTACATAGGCACTTTAAAAGGCCATTAAACAAACGAGGGTGGAAATTATCTGTAATATAACTATATATCTTTGCACATTGTTGTAGATTTCTTCAGCTCTTTGTGAATATAAAAAAAAATTCTTGGCTAAATTATTTTCCTCATTTTTAATTTTTGTATTTGAGACTTGACTTTTTGTGAAAATATGCAGATGAATAATCTAAATTTTTAAAGAAACTTTCAACTAACTACTATAATATTTAGTTAATAATGTAACCGAGAATTGCTTATTACTTGATTATTTTGATTTTAATTACAATGTGGTTTATATTTCTATTTTTTATAGCCGATATCCATGCAAAACAAATTATTTTAAAAACAACAAACATTTCGATTTATTACTAACATCGCAACCATTTTATTATAAAATAAAAAAATTTTTTTAATAAAATAACTATTTTACCAAAAAATAATTTCTTAATTATTTTATTTTTTAAATAAAGTACCCCTTAAAAAAAACTATAGATATTTAAATAACAAAAACAATTTGATGTTTTTCAAATCTGTGATTTCCTCGTCAATCACATGTAATTAAGATAGAAGTTTTTTATTTTTAAAAGTTCCACTTATCAAAGTAATGGTAACATTTTTAATTCATTTTATCAATTTATATTTAAAATATTGCCACACAATGCAAATCTCTTCTTAAAAATTTCACTGATAGTGTCTCAAATTTTGTCGATTTTTCTCATCAATCTGCCATTTTTCTCATTATTTCATATTTTGAAATTTCGGTTGACTGATAACTGCCTTCGAAATAAATGAAGAGACTGGCACGAGCGCTATTTATGGATGCTATAAAAATAGTAAAGGCAGCTTATTACGTCGACCTAATAAAGCTGGGAGTCGAGTTCAGAGAAAAAGTCATATATGATTAAGTCAATGGATACTATAACATGATAAAAATAAATTACAGTAACAAAATGAGGTAAGTGGTAAATAAATCATAAAATCAATTATGTATGGCAGAAGTAAAAAATTATCTTTTACTATAATGGTACAATATTATAAAATAATGGAATAAAATTTATTCATTACTATATGATCTTGTATCATAAATTGCGTCATTATTTTAGCTAATATAACTAATTATCTTTTGCTTAGTTATTAACCAGAAAATTAAGTTAAAAATGTTTTTTCAAATACAAAATAATTTTTAAAATATGATAGAATTAATTATATATTTTTCTCATATAAATTTGCATTTTCATGTGAATGCTTTTCTATTTTAGCTTTCTTAACTGCAAACTTAAATTAAATTGTATTATTAAAAATGTATCAACAATATTCATTGATTAAAATTGAATTAAAATGATTATTTTTGAATCAATAAGCTATATATATTATGAGTGCGATAAATAAAAGCTATATATATATATATTGAAATCATAAGTAATATATATTATGATCTATTAACATATATATTCTATTAACAAACTATATATAAAGAAGATGAGAATCATTAGGCACTTGTATTTGCTTCATTAAAAGTTCCTAATAAAAGTATATAAAGGAGATGTTGCAGGCTTCATAAAAAGTAGGTGTTACTTTAAATGTTTATATAATACAAGATTTTCTAAATGCAGTAGGTCCTAAGATTATGTTAGAGCCAAGGTATTAAATTCTGTAGTGTTTCTGGGGCCATAAATATTAATACATATAAGGAAAAAATCATGGATAGAAAACAAAGTGAAAAAATAGCATTTAAAATTAAAAGTCTTTAGCATATTATTGAATACATGATTTTAAATCACATAATTTGCGGAAAAAATCGAGCTGTAAGCATTGTAAAATATAAGCAAGTTTAATAGTGCTGTATAACTATATACAGGTGCAATCATTTATATTCTATTGTAATATCAATCTTTAATGCTTATTAGTGCTGCTATTTTTAAAGCAACAATTAGAATTAAAAAAAAGTTGAATATTTAAAACATTCTTATTTACATGTTATTGTGTATTTCGTAAATTCTTGACGGGCCCTTCTAAACGTGCTTTGACAACCAGCTTTCTAACTAAGTATGGAAAAAAGACCAATGTCTCAGGGGAATAAAATTCCATCTAAGTGAGGGTGGTAGGAAGAATAAATCTTCACAAAATATAATAATAATAAAGGAGGAAAAGAAAATAAACCTCAAGAAAGGGGAAAGAAAATCGAAAAAAAAGATGAGTAGGAAAATATTATTTATATTTTTGCCTTAGGCCTGACATGGCGTAATTAAAGGTGGCTGTGCTTTGAATGACTCTTTACTGTAAGGATGTTTGGGCAAAGGACTTGATAAACCTTTACCTAAACTGGCCCCAGAGTAGGCGGACTTGCGAAAATGGCTGCCTGTGTATGATACCAGGAAAGAATGCGCCTTGTTAGTGTTGCTTTTAGAACACAGGGGTCTTACATATATTACAAATAGCAAATATCTAGGTATAAAAAAGATTCTTTAAATTCTGAGTTGGTTGATTTGTAACTGAAAAAAGATCTTCATGAGGTTAGTTTGACTGAAACCCATAGCTTAAAGTGACACACTACAAACATCAAATCCTGAGATAAGAATCGAACACATCAACTGTTGAATCGAAGGTCAATTTTTGATTATTCATTGTATGCATTATTTATTCACCAATTTTGGAAATCAAAAGTAAGATATATATGTACATCTTACATATCTCTCTTTATATGTGTGTGTGTTGCACCTTCTGATGTGTCACTGTTGAAGAAACAAAGATGCGTGTTGTGTTTTTTCTTTCTTAAACTGAGGGTTGTTGATTCAGTGTTTTTCGAGTTTTCTCCTTTGCAATATGTTAATATGGTCATTCATTATCTATGAAAATTTGACCTGAAAAGAAACACTTCGCGATTGTTTAAATATTTTACAGCACTCTTCGTTTGTTTGACTTAAGCTGAACAATCACTAATTTCTTATAATTTTTTTCTGTTAAATTGTTTTCACAATAAATGTAATGCAGTTTTATGAAAAGAAGAATTTAATTATTGATATATTTAGCAGTAGCAAATATTTTTGTTTTGCGTTTATAACAAATCGCATTTCTTATAAAATCATTGAAAATAAGATTATATATAAATTGCATTCTTTCTTAATTGATGGTTTTATAAAAATACCATGTCATTTAATTTAAAAACTACGATTTTTTATTATATTTATTTTTGTTTCATAAAATAAACAGGGCTTTTCTTAAAATAACTTGCTTTTTCGAGAATTAATTGGCAAAAAAAAAAAAAAAAAATACCATCGATCAATGTCAAATTTCCATATAATAATTCTTTCATAAATTGTAAATTCTAACTTAAAAGTTTTGATGCATGTTATTTTACGATAATTGCTCTAATCCCCAATGCATAATCTTTAAATAAAAAAAAAAACAAAAGTTATATTTAAATTGTGAATATTTTCTTTCTATTCAACGCTGCGTGCTCTAAACAATAAAATTATAAGGAAATTTTCCAGAAAAAAAGTAGCTACTCATTAGAATTTTTTTTTATTGTAAAAGAAATGAATATTCACGATATAAATTACATCCATTATATCCTCAGCTAGACAATTTTCCAACGAATAATCAAATAATTTTCTGAGATTTGTCATGCATGTATATAATGATGTAATTTCGTAGACTATTTAGTGATATTTAGTGAAAGATTTTTATTAGAATATTTAAATATGTCGTCATGCTTTGCTTAGAATTATGTAAAAAAAATAAACAGAGATAAAATCTGCATTTAAGCAAATATCTCTCAATTTTCTAAGTACTTTTCATTTTATTATATTTATATATTTCCTTACAGTTTTCGCTAATATCATTAAGAATTCTTCGAAAACAATATATTTATATTTATGTGATGCTATTCTTCTAATTATTAGATTATTATTATTTTTAAAAGTTATTTCGAAACAGTCAAATGATTTTGGTATCAATAAATTATTGCTAAATATTACAATAAAATAAAGAATGTAGAAACAAATTAGAATATATATATATTTAAAGTTGCTATTTATATTTAGGCATTTAGAGAAAATTTTAATTTCTTAAAAATTTATATAGTAATTTATTTTTATGTAATGTCAAATTTTCAAGACATATTTAGGTGATAATCGTCGTAGACTTTTAGTTAAAAGTGCTTAATGTTCAAGGGTACATATATAATATTTTAATAAACATTTTCCAGTCTTAGAGATAGGAGAATAAAATAAAATAAAGTGCATAATTTATTGTTAATGAGTGCTATATTGTTTTACTTATATAGTCAGAAATTTTTTTATTTATACGATCTACGTGGAATTTAAATAATACTAATTTGTGTTATAACCCCTGATCTAGCACATTCCCCCATTTGTGAAGAGAACTATGGAATACTATGGAATCATATGATCCTTTTTCTAATACTTTTCAATGCATGTCTATGAATTAGGTAGAACTTTGATATTTCTTCTTTTCATAGAATGCAAACAATTTCAGGAACTCGAAGGAAAATCGTGAAATGATTTCATAATTTCTTAAGTAAAATAAATCATCAATTTACTTATATGCTTCGATTTCCGTTCTTTATATGAAACCTATTTCCTCCAGGTACATTTAACACGAAGAACAGCTGCGAAGCCGACCACCCTGTCTAGGGATCAAAGTGCCTGGCTGCGGATAGGGAGGTCCTGGGTTCGAATCCCGATTCGGGCATGGATGTACTTTCTCTCTCTATCTATCCTGTCTATGTACTTTCTGTGTATGAATGAGGTGTGAATGGTTTTCTACCCTATAAACGGGTCCCTATGGCATGTGTGTACTGAAGCAGTCGGACTCCACACCAAATAAGGTTCGGTATAAAAAAGGTGAGCAGCGCACCCCATATTGTCAGCCAACACTGGCACAAGAAAAAGGAAAAAAACAGCTGCGAAAACTCTTAATTACAAAAAAATGCAACTTGACGAAAATTTCGCTATTCAGATACCAATAATAGTGTATTTTGGTAAAATAAAAATAATAATTTACTTGTGCTCTACCCATTGTTGATTAGATAGTTGCTTCTCTCTTTCTGTTCTTGTATAATTTCATTTAAGATTCTTACTAGTATCTCTCATTTTCAAAATAACTGTTTGTTATGCTTCACAAGGTAATGATTTAAAATGTATATTTTGAAAAAAAGATGGCACATAATTGCGATAAACGGAACAAAGCAGTTCATATAAAATTGGTTTTTAGTATTGTTAAATTACTCTAGATTTTTATTTTTACAACATTTAATGCGAAAATCTCAAAGTTTGAACATAAGCGCTTAATATCATTAATTTTTTTTTTAATTCACTACTATATTAACTAACAACTTACAGTTTTTAATTATTATTTTTTATTGCATTCTAAAGATGTTATCCTACTGCTTTCAGTTGTACTTTATGTACTTTGAAAATCTAAAATGGGTTTCGAGAAATGCAACGTGACAGCTTTCATTATAAATGCTTCAGCAATCGCATATTACAGAATCGATAAATAATATTATGCGTCAATTTCCTCATCTTTGGAGGGATAAAGGGCTTTTAGGAGCTATTTGATTTTACCGTATTATCTACATTATAGATAAAACGAAGAAATAAGTTAATCACAAAGATAACACAAACAATAGATTATTATACAGAACTAAAATTAGTGTCATATGAAAAATACATTACAAACTTCCATTTCCTAATAATATAATATTACCATTCTTCACTTAATGGTCTTAAACACTGTAATTTTTTGGTAATATCGAAATTATTGAAATTATATGAAGAAAAATTATAAAATTTCTTCAGTGATCAAGTAGCTTAAATGGGTTATCTGATTATTATTTGTGATTCATTTTTCAAAAAATCATGACCTATAACGACATGCTTTTTCAAATACTTGACATAATAAGGCAGTTGCTTACTGTGAGATTGAAATCAGTAAATCCTTTCTATAATACTTTAATGCATGATATCTCGAAATAGAGCCGAAAATGGTGTATATATAAGTCACCCAATATTGTGAAATAGTAAAGTTGTGAAATAGTAAAGTACTTACTAAGAAGATAATAATTAATTCTAAACTGTCCGCTGAAAATATGACACCTTTCATAGCAACCACTGACATTTCTATTTGCATGAAAAATCCCAAACTTTAAATTAATTTTCAAATATCTTAAATCGAATTCAAATTTCAAAATTTTCTTCAGTTTAAAGTAAAGATTCTTCAATGTAAAAATCATTTCTTTTGTAAGCAATAAATGAACATTATTTAGTCTACAGGGGTTGGATAAAAATACGGAAACACCTTGTAAAATGCATGTTTAGAAAGAAAGATTGATTTTAATGAAATATGTAGATGGCGCTGGCATTTTCGCCTGATGACGCCATGTATACAACTTCGTAAATGCGCTGCACAGTTCAGTAGTTGTTGGAACACTGTTGTATGAGGTTGGCATATCATTATGTCAGAGTTAAAAGACTACGAAAGTGGGCGAATTTTTGGAGCACATATAAAAGGTGCTTCCGTAAGCAAGGTAGCCGAGGTGTTTAGTGTTTCAAAAGGTACTGTATCGAAGATTTATTCCGCATATTTGAAATGCAGGAAAACATCTTCAGCTAAATCACAGCGCGGACGAAAGTGTGTGCTGAGCGATCGAGAGAGGCGATGATTAAGGAGAATTATAACGAAAAATATAAGAAGACCACAGCTGCCAAAATTACTTCTGAAATGAATGTCATGTTACCAAGCCCTGTGAGTACCAAAACAATAAAATGGGATCTTCATAAACAGGGAATTGCTGGCCATACTGCAATTGAAAACCATTCATCAGGGATGATAATGCCCATAACTGGAAAAAATAGTGTTTAAGTCATAAAGCCTGGACTATAGAGAAGTGGAAGAGAGTAATATGGTCTGATGAGTCTTCTTTCACTTTGTTTCCCACTTCTAGCCAAGTTTACGTCTGGAGAACGCCATATCAAGCCTATAATACAGACTGCTTGTTGTCAAGAGTGAAACATGGCGGGGGTTTTGTGATGGTTTGGACAGCCATGTCGTGGTTTTCTTCTGGCCCTTTGCAGGCCAGATTACTGCCAAGACTTATGTGAACATTTTGGCCGATCAAGTCCATCCCATGGTACAAAGTTTGTTCCCCAATGGTGATGGTGTCTTCCAAGAAAACAAAATCCCTGTTCACACAGCTCACATTGTCCAGGACTGGTTTTCTGAGCACAAGGATGATTTGTAACATATTCCCTGGCCACCACAGTAACCAGACCTGAATATTATCGAACCTTTGTGGTGGGAAAGTACGTTCTTGCTACGCCAAAGTCGTTATCTGAACTTGCCACCGCTCTGCAGGAAGAATGGTACAATATTCCTTTGGCAAACATACAGGAACTGTATTTGTCCATTCCGAGAAGATTGCAAGCTGTTTTGAATGCCAACGGGTTTCCTACACCATATTAGGCAAGGAAACGTGTATTTTTTTTTTTTTTTTTTTTTTTAAAGGTGTTTCCATATTTTTGTCCAACCCCTGTATTATTTTATTTTCAAGCATGCTCGTAACAGTGCTAGACTTTCTAAATAGGAAAAAAATATTTTATTTTTTTAAATTAACAAATCTCTTCGAAGCACCACACTTGGCATTTTGACTGTATATTGCTGTTTTTATTGAGTTTTGATTTAATTAAAATTGATGAATGGAAGGTATATCACTACTTTGACTGCATACTTTTTTGGTAAGTTCTTAAAATAAATAAGGGCATGTTTTTGATTTATTCCTGATAAATTGAAGAATATTTAACTGTGAACTCATAATATATATATATATATATATATATATATATATATATATATATATATATATATATATAATAAATTCTGCATAATTCACTTTATATAACACTCCATTACATTGTAATACAATAAAAGAATCAAGAGTTCATACATGCAGAATCAAGAAAGAATGAAAATGGATTGAAAAAAAAATCTGTTTTGAAATCGATCAAGTTTCGAAATAGATGTATTTTTTATGCGTTTTTGAAACATAATGCTTTCGCGTAATATATCTTCCAACCTTGAATTCGACTTTTCCCACAACGCCCTTCGCCTCATCAAGTGTGGACATCCGAGGAAAGAGGACTTCATTAATTTCATCACTTCCACGCTCTATCTAGCTGTTATGCATTCCAGCCATACCGGACAGAATGAAAGATCTAAAAAAAATTATAAAAAAAGCCCATTTTTTTATTTTTTGCTTTTATTATTTATACAGAATCATCTTCGAGCTTGACCTTCACCGTGTGTCCAAAGAGAGGCGGTCTCCGACAAAGGGATGATTACAGGGTTCGGCTCTTTTTCGTTGTTGCCACCCCCTGCCTAATTTCTCCGTTCCGCTTCTCTTTATATTTTGCTTCTTTTGTTCTTTTCTCTTCTTGCGGTCCCAGTTAACGAGATTGTAAAAAGTCCCTTCAGGAATGCGGGTAAGATCATATTATCACCTGTGATGATGTTTTAGATCATGACTCTTTTTAGTGAACGGGTGAGGAGTACGGTTGTGGTCACCATGATCATGCAGCCATGTTTCTATCAGTTATATATTTTTTATTTTTTTACCCTGAGCGGATTAGTTTTGAAATGATTAGTGATTTACATTTTACCACCCACGTTGAGTAGCTTTCTGCGTGACCATAATTGTGTTTCCTTAAAGATAATATTTAATTAATTGAAATATTGTTATTCTAAAATGATAATCTTGTCGTAAAATAAAATGTGAGTGCAGAGTTAAGTACAAATTTAAATATGTGAGAAAAAGGGGGTTTTATTTATATATTATTAGAAATTCAACTATAATTTTCAAATCTATCTAGTTTTCACAGAAATCTCGCTGACTAAATTCCCATTTTGAAAATCGGTGTTAACCATCAAATGTTTATTTAATCATTAAGGAAAGATTACAATTAACGAATTACTGAAAGACTTATAACGCAAGAATTTTCAGATAAAGAACAAATATTGGAATTGAATTGAATTGTACATAAAATTTCTTTAGAACATTTGTGTTTTCAAATCAACTTTTCCTGTATCTCTGTAAGTGATCCTAATTAATGCTAAAATAGGTTTAGGAAGGTAAATAGGAATATTTTTAGTTAACACATAGATTGAATCATGAATTAATGCACACTTAAATGAACTCACATTATATGAAAAATGAAATCACAAATCTATGAGAGACTTTACCGCAATCCAGAAAATGTTTGACTAATTTTCCCAGAAATATATTAGATAAAATTAATGATATTACAAAAAATTATATCGTTGAATTTAAACACAAAATAATGGTTAAGTTGATTAATTACTTATTTGGACCTGGTTTGATATTACTGTCAACCAGGATAAGTCATACCACATACTTATTTTTTAGGATTTTCGTAGGAAATCTTTTCATAGTTTGGCCGAATGTTTCGAAAAGAGTTTCGAATTTACGTATTTTTTTTCTATATGGGAAGTTTTCTGTTTGATAAGTCATCGTTGATTTCTTAAAGAAAAAATTACGTTTAACAATCTATTTTACTTTAGGCCTAAGAAATGTGGAGCGGCTTCTTCAGACTTTTTCCCTACACAATTAAATTCGCCAACTAGCCACAAAAATTCATTTCAGTGAGGTTTTAACAACTGAACAATATTTTCAGTATGAAACGTCAGTATGAATTTCTCAACGTCAGCCTACATCCGGCTTATTGCCAATCGATCAAAATCCCCTTAAAGCAACCTCCCGTACAATGGTATCATCTTTGCTACGGATGCAAAAATAAAACATGAAGAAAAGGGAATGGAATTGCATTTCCGAATAGTGTTCGGAAAGAAGAGTTTCAGGCTGCGTTGCGCGTGTCCCATGTGCTCTGCACGTGTGTTGCCAGATTACGTATTGGGGGACCTGCTGTTTTCAGACGATAACAAATTCTGTTGAAAATTGCGCGACGCCTGCTGCTGTGTCCCTCTGTTTCACCCCAGTATCCTTTTCTGGAGAAAATGAGGCACAAAAGGGTAAGAGGATGTGCGCGCGACTCGAATATCGAAATATTTTCGTTTCGCACGATTGAACGCAAGCAGCAATCTGAAAAAAAAATAATTTTCACAGACGATTCTTTATTTTCGCTCCGACGGGAGTGTCATCTCGAATGCTAGCAAAACATTTGCCAAAAGTGGAAGGGTTCTGAAACTAATTTATATTTTATCAGTTAAACTTGTTTTCCTGACGTAAATCATACATCTTTTCTTGTTGCCATTAATGCATAAAGAATTTTTTGTGAAATGGCACTATCGACCAATCAGAATTTTGAAAAGGATCATCTCCTGTTTCATATGAAACATGGAACAGTTCTTCATCCAAAAGGTAATAAAGGATTAAGAACGACGTAACTGTTTATGCATTTTTCGCTTTTCATTCAATTTTCCTATAAAAAATATTTATTCGCGGCATTTTTATACAGAGAATGAGATACTTCATTTCTAAAGTAAGAATATTTGCTTAAAATAAAAATGTGTTATCGTTTTTATTATAATATGCAAACGCTAAAAAAGTCCTATGAACAAAATAAGTAATTTTTCTGTTAAATAAAGTAAAATTCAAGTGCTTTTTTCATCATGGATCAAATGAACTGCTTCGAATAACAGAAGTTACATTATATAAATGATATTTTACTTTTTAGTTCATACCATACTTTATTTTTTATAGGGAAAAATTATGTTTTTAAAAATTATATTACACATTTTTTTATTTATTGTCGTGGTATCATTTTATAAGTAAAATTGTGATATAAATTTCATTTTTTATGTATTTATATTTATGATCAAATTAACATTTGGAGTTAAAATCTTCCCTATTTTTCCTATTTCTTTTTTTTTTCTTTTTTGTTTGATTACACATTTTTAACTTTTATGGATTTAAAATTACAAATCGCTTTCTATTATTTTGATAACAACATTTCGTCTAACATTTTTCTTTGTATGATATAATTTTTCAAAATCAAAGATTGTATGAGAATATCATAATAGTTGTAAAAGAGTGTAAAACATGGTGTTTTCCAACTAGCTGAAATCATCCAAAAGATTTGGTGCTAAGTGTAATTATTTATATTTATCTATATATATTTGCAGCAAATGAAGTTCCCCTAATCCATGTTATTTTATTTGCACACAATTCAATTCTCCTAAAAAATTTTGCTTCTTATTTTGAAGGTGTGCAAGATATATTTGCTAAATTGAAGATGTATTTGCTTCTCATTTGAAGTTATCCAAGCTGTATACTTACCTTAGATCAAATGGTGTTCCACCGTCATCATCAAAGAAAACATAAAAACAAAAATTACAATACTTTTGCAAAGCAATTCATATTTTCTGATAACTGGATATCATCTTAGAAAAGACCTTCTCTAAATGATTCGCTCTCTTCATACGCGCTTGATTGTTGAAATATCATTGGCTTCAGATTTCATGTTGAAAGTAACTCTTCAATACTGACTTTATTTTGGGGAGTAATCTCTGGCGATCTAGAAGATAAAATCTTAAATCTGGTGATTCTAAATATTTCTCAAGCCAGTAGTGATCGATATTGGCTTGTTCTTGTCATTTTGGAAAATTTCTTCTGCATTTGGGCACATGAAGCTTGTTAAATAACTGAAAAAAACAAACTATTTTTAGTCAATGATTGATAAATTTATCCAGAAGACTCAGTCTATTTCGTGAAAAACAGCCCTCATCATTATAGAGCCACTATCAACTTACCTTTGACAAGTCTGACCCTATAAAGACATGTATCTAAGACTACTTTACTCATAGTCTTGGATACACGCCCTGATAGAGCTGGACTTGCCTCAAAGACTATACCTCACGCCAATGAGATATAACTAATTTGATGGAGCAACGTTTTTCAAATTACATTCAGACTGGCAGCTGTGTACATTGGTAACATTTTGGAAATCACTATATAAGTATTAATATATATATATATATACATACAAATTTCGAAAAATTATGCTTGACACTTTTGTAATTAAATCGAGCAATTCTCTCCTAAAAATATTATATAAAAATTTTGTTGCTAATTAATTCAGCATCCTTTTTTTACAAAGGAGGATGCAAAAACAAAAACAAGAATTATATTTCTGATGTGCAACTGTTTTTGAAGTCTATGAATCTTTTATATTTAAAAACCAAATAAATTTTTGTATTTTTTCTTCAAAATAAAAATGTGTTACTGAATATCAGGAAAAAGATCATTACAGTGAAACTACGAAACACATATCATCTTTATGGAACGCACTCCATAACCCTACTTCCGGTCGAAACGTGAAACCAAGCTATTCTTTCCATTTGAGGAGACAATTTTTTTTATTCATGGCCCTCACCTGCCCTTACTAGGCTGGGCGCCTTAATTACGTCATGTCCACTTACATTAATCTTGAAAATGAACTACATAATAAGTACTCTTAATTCCTTTGTAACATGGGATTTTTATCATTTAAGAAACCATTTTCTCTTTCGTCAATTAAATGATGAATGGATGCAGTGCAGTGTTTGCAGCACTTATCAACTTACCTATGCAGGTAAGGAAGCGCGGACCACCTGCCACCCCGTGTAGACATACCTCGTTAACCTAAAACCTTACCCTCGGTGGAATTTTCCTCCTCACCATTGCCAAACTGGAAAGAAAAAACAAGTAATGCAAAATAATTGTTCTGCCTCACCGCCATTTTCTTTTTTGTTTTCTTTTTCTGGCCCAGAACGAACCGCTCAAATGCAGGTAGGAGAGCTGTTTGTTTTTGAAAAGCCATTCATCAACAAAGATAGTTGAGTGACGTGACGAATTGCATTTTGGGTAGTGAAAGCTCCACCTTTAATTTTTTTCCCTACATTTCTCCCTGTGCCATCAAATAGCTGCGGTGGATGACTTCATGAGTATTTAATTGTTACTTTTATAATGCGATGACAGCGATTTCATTTATTTTTCAGTCTTTCTTGGGTCTTGGCGATTGTAGTCGGGGAATTTGCAACGCAACCAGTAGTTATCCTCCTGTGATATGCCAAGATATTTTTTTCTCAAATCATTTTGTTCTTATTATTATCGTAAATGTTGCGATTCGAAATTAATAGAGGCAAGTATAATTATTGCGCTTTCTTAGGGCTTTTCATATAAAATTGAAATCTGACTGAAACTTCTGGCAAATTTCTTCAAGTTGGTGAATAGTAACTTAATATTTTGTTTGAAGGGACGGTTAACTTATAATAAGAAATAAAAATAATTGTTATAGCACACTATTAGGCAAATACATTTTGTGGAAGGGAGTTTCTCAAACAGCTTATGATTAGAATTATTCACTGAAAATATAACATATGGCTCTTCACCATCAAAAGGTTCAACATAATTTGATTCTGGGTATCAGATGTTTGTTATTCTTCAGGCAATATTATTACCTTTTCCTTTATTCTGTTGATCATGGCTATTATTTATTTCTTACTTTTCGAATCAGCTAAATGCCCAATTAGATGCTAAAGTGTGCATGCCATTATATTTTCATGTATTTTCCTGACATGATAACCACTAAGCTTTGAAGTTGACCCATATTAAAGAACTCTTATCAGAAACTAAGCTCATAAAATATTTATGTAAATAGTTTAATGAAAACAGTAATACGAATTTCTAATGGAACTTTATAAATTTGTAAAATTTTTCTTTCCATCTGTACTCAAAAACTGCATTAGTGTGATCAATATCACATAAAATTTAAGTAAGTTCTTAAGAACTTAATAAGATTTAATGCTAATTAACTAATTAATGCTGTTGTTACGTGTGACACATGGACAAGACAATCTCTGCATGCCATTGGCTATGCGAATTTAAGTCAGAATAGTGTGTCTCATTTAACCAGAGCACCACGAAGTTAAAAGTACGACCTTTCTTTAAACTCCTCCGATAGATGGCACCACCAGAGGATCCACTTCCTTAATTTTGACATTGATCTGGAGGGAGAGATTATTTTATCAGACCATTACAACCATGGTAACTGCTCACCGATCGACCACAGGACTTTCGATTCCATAGATTTAACAAGCACGTATATCGCCTGTACCCGGTGGGCCTTTGGTGGCATTGGGAGTCTAACCCAACCATTCCGGATGGAAGGCCGATACCCTAACCACTAGTCTACCACGGCCCATTTGCTAACGTAAAAATGACACTTTTGAAATTTGTTGTTTTGAGCATAACATAATAAAAATATAAGGAGATGGGGAAAACTCTTTATAAAAATAAACTCCTGATTTTAAAGCGTGCTACCGCGCTTAATTTTAACACTGCTGCCGTGCGAAAGAAAGTAATAATTAATTCTGATGAGAACTTTTCAATGCATCTGCTTGAACCTATATTTGAATTGAATATATGATTATGATTTTAAATAAATCTCATCTGAAATCAATTCGAGGTTAAAATTTATTCCAAAACAATGAAAATTAATGATGGATATGATATTTAAGATTTGAGTAATGATATGATACTATGCATTTTAGCTATATTAAAAGTACTGTGCATACACTTAGTGATGGTAAAATACTGAATCCTTAATTTTTTAATACAAATTCCTTATATTATTACCCATCAGTATCTCAACTTTATTTTCATGATGTGTAATATATTTATATTGATTCTTCATCTAAGAGACAATGCCTCATAAATGTATAAATTATTATTCTCTCATTAATTTATGAACAATATGTTAAAAAAAAAATTGTTAACTTTTTTATAACAATTTGTAAATCAAAACAAGTTATTAACTTCTTTTAAATTAAAATTATATGTTATGAAAAGTTTGTAAATTACTGCCATTATATAAAATTTTGAATAAAAAAAATTTTTCCTTTTAAACATATCAGTAAAATTTTATTTGCATGAATTATAAAATGTTAAATAATTAATGTCGTGTAAGGAAATAAATTTTAATAAAAAGTTAATTTTACAAAAATAATTTTACTTGAGTTGGTTATAGTTACTATAAATATGTTTATATAACCAACTTTAATGGAGAGAATGTTATGACATTCTCTCTACATATTTTATGTCACTTACAAATAATGAAAAATTCATTCATAATACCGCCATTTTTCATTAACAAATTTTATAATTTATAACAATAATTAATGTGAATTTTTTATTTTAGAACTAAATTTTCAATGGTTTGTTCACACATTTAAATAAGCATATTATTATGCGTATATTTTTCATGTTATTGTTCTAATCTGGAAAAAAAAAAAAACCTCTTGCATGGTTAAAGAATCAGATGAGATATAATGATATCAAGAGCTCCATCAATGCATTGATCATTTTATAATAAAGCCATCACCTGAACCGTGACGGATTAATATACTAAATTAAGAAAAGTGAATATTAATGACCGCGATGATATTCCATTTCCTTTGTCCGTCGCAAGTGAAGCATATTTCTATTAGCCAATTTATACTTATCTTTATGGAATTAAGACCATATATCGAAACAAATTTTGTATTCTCCACAGCATATTTGTGTATACAATTAAATTTTATGTTCATTTTTTTATATTGAATTTAAATTGTGGAATTCTAATATTGTTTTTCTTCTTTTACAGGTAAGTTAATGTAATTTTTAAAACTTTATTCAGTGTCATCACTATAATATAGTTAAAGGTACGTGTGATCAATGTTTTAAAGTAAATATTAAGATAAATATATGCTTATGTTTTTTATATATTAAATATCTTGGTGAAAGTTAAAGATATGAATTTAGGCAAGTAAATATGTATAATTTATCTAATAAAATCGAATAATTTATATTTAATTGTCAATATTTAACAATAATATATATATATATATATAATGATGTATTTCTTCTTAGGCTTGCTTTTCTTCTTCTTTAAGAAAATAGCATTATCTTATCTTTATAGCCTTTTATTTCCGATTAATCTCAAGAAATTAATTGTATATATTTCCTTTTGGACTTGAAGTATTAAAAAGATAATCATTTCTTTCTATAAGAAATCATGAACGAATGATTATAAATATTTTTCTTTGAAAAGTTGGAATCGTTTATCTCATCCATAACTGTTCCCCCCCCCCCACCACCATGGTTAGAAATATGGTGGCTATTTCTACTGCCCATAAATTATGGGCTACTTGTGTATAATTTTAAAACCAACAGTAAAAGAAAAAACAATCATTTTCTGTGTTCTCAGTATCTCGATTCCAAGTCATAAGATATTTCGTCACGGCCCGTTACCTGCCCACAAAAAATAGAAGTGCTATTGACGAGCCTTCTTTACTCGTTTCACAAAATCGCCTGCTTTTCTCACACTGCTGGTGGACTCGAATGGAACGGAATTTCAAAACCTTGTTCTGCTACTGATAGACCTACATTCCTTTTTCTTTATCGCTTTTCCTTTTTTTTCTTCTTTCGTTTGTTTGTTTACTTTCTTCTAAAGATACAAGTTGACGTGTGTGCATGCTTGCGTTATGCTATGTCACGTCATGCTGAGGCGTAAGGCACAGGTCGTTCGGGTCAACTGTGCAGTGTTTCAGAAGATAAAAACAAAAAAAATTCAATGTCTCGTCTCGAGTTGTGGGCTATAAAAATGATTTACTTTTCCTATAAATAAGTAAAAAAGTCGGAATAAAATTGTGCAGAGGAATAAATTTTGTTATTGTAGTGTATTTACAAATAATATTCCTGCTTTTAAAGTAATATTAATAAGGCTTAAACGTGGATGTGATGATTAATATAATGCTATTAACTTAAAAGAGAAAATAGATCCCAGTTTAATCTACATCAGTAATTTACTTAAAAAGTAAAAAATATTATATCGCCACACAAAACGGTGAAAATTTGTAAGTAATCGGTATTTTTATCACAAACTACTATATAAGTTTTTCTGAGAGACTGATTGAGCTTTAAATAATGAAAATAATTTCAATGCCGAACTTCTACGTTTTTACTATGCTTTGATGAGATTTAATAAATAAATTTAGTGACTATAACTGATTTTGTGTATTCAAATTACGCTTAAATAAAGGATCTTCAATAACAACAGCAACAACAAAAAAAAAAAAAAAAACATTATCTTATATTATTCACTTTCATTAACTCCAAGTAAAGGAAATAAAACATTAACTACGATTGAGATGAGAAAAGGATGTATTCATCTACTTTCATTATAAATTAAAACCCGAAATTTTGTATGTGGATATCTAATTTGTATATTGAGGGATAATTAAATATATTAAAATATAAACAATGTTTAAAATTTCAAACATCAAAGATAGAACATTAAAATAAAAAAGTACATACAAGAAAATATATTTATTATATCAATAGAAAAGATAAGCCTGAAGAAATAGAATGATTATAATATGGATGATTTCATTTCAAATATTTTTCGCTTTGATTATTTAAGTAAATACTGTTCATTTGTACACAAAATTAGTTGATAAATGATAAAGATGACTTTAAACACTAAACATTTTAAAACATTTAAACACTTTATTTATTTTTTAATTAGGTTATTTATTTTTTATTTAGGTTACACTTTATTTATTTTTTAATAAGGTTACATTAATTTAATGGCATAAGTGCCATTAAATTAATGAATTAATGAAACTCTATTAAGTGCCTTAGTTAATAAAACATTTATTTCTTAATGATACATTTTTGATAAATTCACTAAGACAATTTAAGCTTACATTTTGGATAAAATATTTAATGTTTTCTCCCTACATGAAAATTGTAATAATTTTCGAATGATAATCTTTTTCAAGATACTTGGATTAACTTGGATTGCTTTAAAACACTATTATTGTTGTAAATTATTATCAATTATAAGGTTAGTATGAATGATAATGTATAATTTTCGACAGATAATCTTTACAAAATACTAGGCACGGAGTTTAAGAAACTTCTTTAAAACTATTTAATTTGCTATTTAAAACTTTATTATTATTGTAAAAATTTATTAGTATCAAAAAATAATTTATTTGTTTATAAAGTCAAATGTACCCGTTTGGGCGAGTTTTACCACGATTAGTAAAAGATGAAATGTCTCTTATTAGTTTCTACTTCATTTTTCAGCTATGGCAACATATCGCATTTTCAATATCAATGTTGGGCATGAAGGGATCATTAGAATATGTTTTCTCGTTTTTAATAGCTTTTTCCATCTCATCTCTTTGTTCTACGACATTAAACACAGACGCCATACTGACTGTTTTCCAAACATCGTCTGCTCAAACTGGATATGAAGTGAATAAAAAAAATTCACAGCTTGTAAAAATGTGTGTATCAGTTTTTCTTTCACTCGTTTTCTATTTATTTAACGAGCCATAATTTCATGCTGGCATCATTTCTTGTAGCTTAACTGAACTCTGACGTTCTTAGAAAAGTATTTAGCAGTTTTTTTTTTTTTTTTTTTTTTTTTTTTTCTCCCGCGTCGTAAAATTCATCTTTTTCCCCTACCCCTTCAAACAAAACAACAAATAAAAATTTAATGCGCTGAAGAGGAATTTTTTTTAAAATGTTGTTAGTTAAATGTTTTTCTCTTTAACAACCACTCACTTCATTTCAGTTCCGCAAACAAAAATCGTTTGCGAAAGTAATTTTTAAGTAAATTTTCTTAAAGTCTGCCTCATTAAAAACTCTTTATGCAACAGCAGGTGATACGTTGATATCTTTTTAACACTTTGCTTATTATTAATATATTTTTTTTTCTCTTTAACGCAAATGAGAAGTTTTGATTTTTATTGCTAAAAAGTGTTGTTAACAAGTTTACGTCATATATTTTATGAGTGTTTCGTAGTGTAATGAAAATGACGCAAGGATGAATAATTTACGGGAAAAATGTATTTTTTATATAACATCAATATTCACTTCGTTACATTATCCTGGTTTTCGTTTTCCTGTTAATAATTTGAAGTAAGAGCGAAGAAAAAATTTTTTTATTAATATATAAAGGCTAATTTTGACTAAATAGAGCTGTGCATATTTGTTCTTAGTGATTATATCATTAAAAATGTTATTTTTTATGTAGGCACCCATAAACACAAAAAATAGGAGTTTTAATGAGGGATATGCCCACCTTTAACTTTAATGCATCGACTTTTCATGCTGCCAATTAATTTGTTTGTTGTTGAAATTGGAAGGAATACCTGTCCTTTAGTAAATTGTTTTCCAGTTCTGCTACAGACTTTTTAGGAAGATTTAAAGCAGCAACTTTTCTACCAAGACAATCCCACTCATCTTCCATGGGATTCAGGTTTGGAGATTGAACTGGCTATTTCATTCGCCCTTTGAATGTTTGTACCATGATCTTCACGATATTCCGCAACATCTACATCTTTGTGAGGTCGTACGTTATTCATCCATCAAATAGAATATTTGCCAACTGCTCCGGTATTTTGGCTGTCATATGGATCAAGGATCTCATTCCGATATTTCACACCAGTCCTTGTCTCTCCCTGGAACATAAGCTGGTCATTGTGACCACCGGGTGAAATTCCTACCGAAACCATTATTCCACCACTGTGATGATTGTGTATTTCCACAGTGTTGCATTGACGGTATCTGGTGATTTTTTCCATTGTTATGGTTGTCGCGTGCCAGCTAAGCTGACATTATGGGGTGCGCTGCTCCATTTTTCCAACTGAACCATATTTTTGTATGGAGTCTGACTTCCTCAGTACAAACATGCCATAGGGACCCGTTTATAAAGTAGGCAATCATTTACAACCCATTCATACAACGAGAGAACAAAGACAGGATAAAAAGTACATCCGTGCCCGAACTGGGATTCGAACCCAGAATTTCCCTATCCGCAGTCAGGCACTCTGACCTTTAGACAGGGTAGGATGCATTTTTTCCATTCAGATCAGTGTACGTCCTGAATCGCTCTCCCATGTGAATCTGGACTTGTCTGTAAAAAGTACACTACCATTTCTATCCGTCCAATCTACAGCACCCTGATGAATCAGGCAAATGTGGTTTCTTTCAAACATTGCTGAATCCATCCGATTATTGTCAACGAATCTGTTAACAAATGTTGAATATCAACAAAAATTACATACGCAATTACGAAAGCCTGATTTTTTAATTTTTTTTTTCACTCGCATGTATACTTGTTCTTATCTACCAAAAATAAGTGCTAGTATTTTTGCATACATTTATATAGATTCGTTTTTATCATTTATGTAAGCTATAAATTTCACTGTTAGTGTCACTTTTATTATGGTAAAATTTGAAAAACATGCTGTTCCTTAACTTTTGGAGGCCAGTGTGCATTCAAATATGAACTAGAAGGTTAATGAGTTTGGAATACTCACATATCACCAAGCGCCTCATAATTTTGATCCACGGGCTCGTCACGTGGTCATACCTAAGCTGGCACTATTCTCTCCACATTATTGTACGTATATGTGGGTGTTTCTGTCTTGAGAATTTATAAAATTTATTATCGATTTAAATTATATTTTTGTAAGTTAATAACATAAAAATTTTAATCAATTGGGTCACATATTTTTAATTAGGATAGTAGTTATAAATAAAGTTGTCAAATAATAAAAACAATCTAATATTCGGTAGCTCTGAGAAAGTGCTAAGACTTGCCGGGATGCAATTTCGTATTCCTACCAAGATTTCAATTTCCCGCTGCGTATTATAAATGCCGTTCATTTCTTAATCTGGCAGGTACACCCCCGCTCATCTCGAGGGGAGGCCAACATGTCAGAATCGAATAAAGGAGCCGCCGTGAAGGGCCCCTGCTGAACATCCTATTGGAAGGAGACGCCACATTATACCCCTGCTGAGAGTTCTCGCACAAGCACCCCTTAAATTATAGAAACCCATCAAAAAACTAAATAATAATAAAAGTGTACCTACCACTTTCTTTATATTTATCATTTACTTAAAATAAAAAGCATCCACATGTTTGTATTGCCGAGAGATTTACATCCGCTCCACCGGAATCTGGCGGAATAATTTATTGCCCTTACCTGCTCGTGCTTGATTTAATCTCTTTATAAGGAATTCGCCACAATTTGTTTTCCCCGAGATGAGCTGGCGGGAGAAAATAAGAGAACTGAATGTGCTGAGGGAGGGATTTTTTTTTTACCCCTCTTGTCCGTTTTTTTCTGCTTCTCATTTATTTATATTCCCTTTCCTCCCCCGTAGGTAAGGTAAGAAGGTTGGTGTGCATGCCTCTGTAATTTAATGGCTATTTGAATAAGTCATGTATAGAGTAATTGCTGCCAAGCTTATTTGTTTTGTAGATGCGGGTGTATTCTTTATTTTTCCCTCGCTTTTTCCCCGTTTATAAATCCAAAAGATTGCCTGTTCAATTATAAAATCCCTCTCCCAATGTTAGTTGCATGTTTCGAAACAACTAGTGTATTAACTAATAGAGAATACATAGGAAAAGTTATCGATATTCCAATAAATATGAATAAGCATTTTTATTTTGAAGTTATGTAGAAAAGATATTTAAAGTTGAATAAAAAAAAAAAAAAAAAGATATTTATTATGGTTATTTTTGCAAATTCTTCATGACTTCAAAGAAAAGTAAGTCGAGTTTTATGAGCATATATAAGGAAGTTATTTAACAAATATATAATATTTGTTGTATCAACAATATAATATAATTTTATCCTATTTCATAGTTTTGGTTTTGTTCTGTTTAGTTCTATAACAAAAAAAATTTGGTTTATGATAATATTGTGAATAATAGTGAGAATACAAATATCATTTTATATTTTATTTACTGATCAACTTATCCCAGAATAAAAAGACAGTAAATACGAAATTAGAATATTTGGATTTATTTCTTAAAAGATTACTAAGCATAATATCATATTAATTGCAATAAGGTATATAAAAATTTTTTTAACTCAATTTCTGCTTAGGTCAACAAAGAAAAATATTATTTACAATGAATGATTATAAATAATCATTCATTGCATTAGAATGTGGTGGAAATTTGCTGAACACTTATATTGAGCTCTGGCTTTTCAACTTGGTTTTCTCAAACTTTATACCTGTATTTTCAAATGCTACTGTGTGCAAAAATGTTATATTTAAATCTTGCAAATTTTATTCTCAAGATATGTTTATTTGCAATCTTGGCAGTTATTTTGAGAGTAAAGCTCTATTTCTTTTGAAATTTCGACTTCAATATTCGGTTAGACAAAAGTTATCTGCCATTTATTGTCTTAGGAGTTTATCGAAAATGATGTTTATTTTGATGTTTTCTTAATGGGGATTGGTATTTTATTGTCTTCATCGAATAAAAGATGACAGAGATGAAAATGATCTTATAGCACATTGGTAAATATTTTTTTTAAAAAAAGTAATAATTCGAGACAGTTTGCTTATGTTTAATAACTGAACCAAGAAAATAACATAACAATAGGCATATTGCAGGAAGGTGTCTTAATGATAGTTGCGTGTGGACAAAGGCGCAGAAGTGCGAATTTTGGTAAATCTAGGTCATGAAAGTAGAAAGCATAGACTTCTCGTTATGTCACGTGATATCTGCAGTTTCCCGAGAAAGTGTTAAAAAACGAAACCTTCGTGTTTCATGTCCGTAAAAGGGAAAGAAGAATGAAAACGATTTGATCTAAAGCACCTAATAAATTCCCATACCCGTCCCTCTCATTATCGTATACATCTGCTCAGTCCCTGTCCCAGCTGCCTTCAGCACGATGATTGTTCGTAGCAGCAAAAGTTCTTGCACATTTCTAAATCTTGCGTAATTTATTTTCCTGAAAATGTTTCTTGACCAAGTTGGTCTAAAATCAATGTTTATTGCCTATTAGTACTATTTTTTATTTTTACCTTTTCCATGCGGGATTAATACTTTATCATTATTCAAGGGGAAAAAAAACTATTAAAAAATATTGTTGCTAAATATAAAAAATAATTTTAAAAAATGCGTTCAAAATAATTTTAATTTGTAAATATAATCTCAAATTTCTTGCCTCATAAAACTGAATCTAACTTTTTAAGCACTTACTGAATTTATCTCTGTTGGAAAGTAGTAATGGAAAAATATTCGTAATCATTCATATTTTGTTGTTGCTCAGTTCACACATACATTTTAAATTATTACTAATTTTGATACATGTCCTTGAAATTAATTAAACATTACAACTTGTATTTCATTATTAATTTCAAACTTCTTTCAAAAGGCAGTGATTGGATCTTGTCAAATTGTGTTATATCCACACACCATTCAATTATCTTGTGGCTCTAAGATATCACGTTACTCTACAGTCTTATAAAATAATGAAGCATTTAAACAAATTTACTTCCATTTTTTTAAATTAAATAATATTTTTGTGATACTTTGCTTGAATATATTTATAAATTCCTTAAAAAGTAACATTTAAAAATTTTAATCACACACACTTAATATTTTTTATATTTCATCCTTACTTTAACAGACAAAAGAGACCGCACGAAACTGAATTAATCTGGACTGATTATGAGAATAGTATAGAATTATTCTATATACTTTTTCAGAGTGACTTAAGGGAAAAAAGAAATCGAAATATATAAATATTTTTACTATGAAATGTGTATTCACAGCTTTACTTAATCCTGATTTGTCATTAAATTCTTAAAATTGAATATCACATTCTTTAATAACTCTTGAGAACTAATATTCCTCAAATGTGAAATCCCATTACTATTTCCTTGTTTACTTGCTTATTAGACTTCTCCAAGAGTTTTCGCTTTCACTTTGATTTGATTCCATAAGTTTCATTTAATTGCTGCTCGTTTACATAATAAGTGCATTTGCTGTGGTCTGTAAATGCCTTTATCGAATGTCAACATTGTCTACCGCGGGGACTGCTCGTCCCCGGAAGAGGGTTATGTTGCAATGCGATTCCGAAATATTATTTTGGCGAAATTTTGAAGTTGCAAAAGCTCTTCTTTAAGTGAAATCTGAGCTATATTTATTATATTAAATAATAACTTCATATGAGTAAAATTGTTTAGAAAGGGTATTATATCAAATATATATATTTTAATTTGAATGCGAATTTTGGATTAATTGGATAAGTTAATGATTAATTTTTGTTTCATAAAAAGTAATTTGCATTATCTGTATGAAGTCATTTGTTCTCAGAATATTTTAATCGGGTAATTAATTTAAGCAAAAATGATTTAATTTCTATACATTTTTAATATAAATGTCATATTTATAATAATTTTCTTCTACTATAAAAATGTCATAGTAGAAATTATGTCATTCATTTACATTGATTTATTATCAAATATTATATTTTATTCACGATATCGAAACATTTTTAACAATAAATTTATTTCTTTTATGAAATTTACTTTCTTAATAACTTAATAAAAATGTGAAATTAATACAGTAGTAAAAAAGTAATTATAAAATAAAATAATATTTTCATAATGTTTCGATTTAAAATAAGGCAGTTTCAATGGTGAAATTATATAAATTAAATTATTGTTATTATTTATCAAAATTTAATTGTTGATTAAATTGCATAGAATCACTTTTTTTATTTTTTTAAATAAATTCTTTTTAAAAAATTTACTGCTGTTAAAGTATAAAAAAACCTAATAAAAGCTAAAAAAATAAATAAATAACTTAACTAACTTTTAATTTATGGACACAAAAACTTCATTCTTTAAAGTATTATTTTTTTTATGTACAAAAAAATTCCACTTAATTAAACTTATGTAAAGCATCAGACTGGAAGTAGTTCCAGAAAAGTTAATCATAAAATATTCCTTAAGAAGCTAATACCCTCCTTAATGGCGATTAATTAAATACTAAATAAAACAGCAGACGCGTGCTATAAAAAGTTAATCATTTAAAATATGTATTATTTACAATCACTTGCATCCAAACTAGTTCCCATATTCTTCGCGTGCATCGCTTCGTCATCTAGTCGCGTGTTAACAATCATTTAATTAGTCATCTAATCTCTTTTTATGTCGCCATTCTTCATTTTTCATGGGGTGAAAATCCTACAAGCGTAAATAGCCGCATAGCGATAACAGAATTACGGTATATTTAATTGTAAATTTTTTTTATTTTATTTTTTAATGTTGAAAGGACGTTCGTTCTATTTATATTTCAGATCGTTTGCCTTTTTCTTGTCTCTATTGTTTCACGATTTTATGGAGTGGCTTTCAGAGTTGTTGTAACAGGAAATTCGCTACAACCGGTATCAGAGTCACGTGTTCGTTATTATATTGTATGAAACACTTTATATATACTTGGAAAAAATAACAAAAAAAAAAATCTTATTTAAATTATAAATTTACTTTTATTTTAAAAACATCATCGTGTTGTCTGTTTATGTAAACTTTTAATTAAAAGTCCTTTGTGTTCTCTGATTTTATTGTTTCTTCCTTTGCTTTCATAATTAAGTATAGTCTTTTAAAACGTCAACCAATTTAGGCATTGTCAGGATTATATTCCAGGATTACCTTTCGAGTAAATGATTCTTTCCTTTTTAATTTTTTTGTATGTATTTTTTCTTTATTAGAATTTTTTTTCTGTTTTCTTTAAAAATAAAAGCGATTTGCAGAAGAAAAATATAATTTTATAATTATTTTTAAAAAGTCAACCCATTTAAAAATGTTATTTATTTCAATCCAGATTTATCGACTACGAACATTTTTGTTTCGTTCGATATCTCTTGTTAATTTTTTGTTTCATAATTGGAAAATCATCTGTTTAAGGATGTAAATTTACAAATTAATTAGTTAATTGCATAGAAATTATTTTTGTTTACATTAATTAACTTTGTTTACATTAGTTATAACTAATTAATGTAAACAAAATTAATTAATTGTAATTGAAATACGGTAATGAGTTAAATGCTAAAACTTATTTTTAAAATTCAGTCATAACTAATAGTAGTAATTGTTTTTTTTTAAATTGCATATTTTCAGATTATTAAATTTTATTGAATTCTTTTCGCTCCTATTATTTAGGATTTTTGATGAAGAATTATCAATGAAGAAGCATTATTAATGTCAACGGATATGTTAACAGGTTTTTTTCCTTGTGTAGAAAATAAAATAAAAGCGATTTAAGAAAAAAAATTATAATTTTAAAATTAATTTTCTTAAATCTTCTTGTACTTAATCCTTATTTTAAAAACTATATTTTTCTCTTTCCAATATTTTTTTCCTCTTTTAATTTCTTAATTGCAATAAGTTAGTTTGACTACCAGAATGTATTTAATCATAAGGTAATCTAATAATTATATATTTCATGTTATGATAGAATATAAACAAGGGTTCATCCAGATAGCATATATATATATATATATATATATATATATATATATATATATATATATATATATATATATATATATATATATATATATATATATATATATATATATATATATATATATATATATATATATATATATATATATATATATATATATATATATATGTATATATATATATATATATATATATATATATATATATATATATATATATATATATATATATATATATTGTATATATATATATATATATATATATATATATATATATATATATATATATATATATATATATATATATATATATGATATCTGGATCGAGCAAATTATAACGCGCAAAATAATTGATAAGCATTATTTCATGATCTTTTCATCTATTTCAAATTACAGATCTTTTCTTAAAGTTATGTTTGAATAAAACCTTAACTCAAAATAAGTATTAAAAAGGCTAAATGTAAAAATAGTAAGACTTTTATCAAAAATGTTAGAATAGTATATCAAACTAAAAAACATTTGTTTGCTCCTTGAAATAAAATAATGTAGCAAACTATTACTATAGGAAATCATTTATCAATACTGAAGAATTAATTATCAATATGTCATTTAAGCAAGAAAATTTATTTCATATTTAGCCATTATTTAATAAGAATTGTTATGAAATAACATTCCTCGATAAATTCATAAAAATATTGTTACTTCAAACCGAGTTTACCCAATAATGAAAACATTCTTCCGCTCTAAAAGCAAACCAGTTATTAACTATTTTCCATAACTATCAAAAATTAAATCTGATAGGTAAATTACTATAATAATTCATTGCTTTCTGGTAATTGCTACAGATTAATTTAACTTAATTGAGTTCAGGATGGTTAAATTCTCGTTAAATTAAATGCTTTTTTCATGTGGTTTTCCTGGAAGAATGAATTATATACAGGTTATTTTGCATTACAAAAGCCTCCCATATTAAAAATGTATTGAAATATTAACTTTGTTTTTAATGTTCATTAGCAGAACCCAAAAGAAAATATTTAAAGAATTTTTCGAACATTCTATTTCATATAACTTCTCAGAATAACTTCACCAATGATAAATTAATAATTGAATGAAGTACATCTGCCCATGAAATTCTTTGATAATTTCTCCAGATTTTTTTCTTCCAATTTCCTCAAATTTGGATAAATTAGTGATAAAATTATCTCTCTGACTCATACAGAAAGGAAATTTCTTATTAATTTTACATGTCTCACGCCTTTGTTGGAGTTCCTATTTCCTTTTAGTGTTTAATGTTGAGGAAATGAAGCCCAAATTATATATATATTGCCATCTTTCATGTAATTAATGTTGTCTCTTACATAACGATGTGCAAATAAGATTCTAACCTTATTATGCGATTGATTTCAGAAATTATAATTTCGCTTTTAATAAGCTTTTAACTAATTCTTTAATTTTTAGATTCCTGTTATTTTAAGCTAATATTGATGTCATTTGTTTTAAAATAATGACTTAATATTTTTCATAGATTTCCAATGAGTTTATTTAATATGTATTTGCTTAAGCTGCTTTAGTCAAAGAAACTGAATTTCCAGGTAAATATATCGCATTAAAAGTATAGAAGGAATGTAGAAATTTATCAAGGAACCAGAGCAAAATAATTTTAATAATTGTTATGAAATTTAGTTTTATCTGTTCAACAAGTTTATTTAAATAGCTATTTTATTAAAAATGTCTACTTTTTTTTAACTGGAAACTGTTTATTACATGCATTAATTAACATTAAAAACGGATTTGAATTTATTTAATTTATGAAAAATACTACTCATTTATCATTAAAATCTATTGATTTTTTTATAAAATTTCTTCTCAATAACAGTGTTGACGAGGTCTTCAAACAAATAATCTTATAATTGAATATGTTGTCACTGAATTATTTTCTGTATTTAATTATGCGTTGTACATAGTTATTTAAAATGCATTGTTGTGAATCATGATTATGTTTAGTATTTAAAAAAATTACAGGTCAGATGTTAAATTCGTTTTAAACAAATAAATAATAAAAGAAATTTAATAATTTTTTAAAACAATGAATAAGGGAGTTAAAGTTACTTTTAATTTTATGAAATATGGTTATGTAAATAGTTACATAAATAAACTTCATTTTTAGCTGAATTTGATATCTGCAGCATCAATTGCACAAATTCTTACATTAAATTTTATTAGTACATTAATACAACTAAATAAAAAAAATAATTTTATTAATATACTAAAAATAATGTTTTGTAATTTTTACAAAACCAATTTTTCTCTCTCTCCTTTAAAACAAAAAAAAAAAAAAATTATTACTTATTGCATTTTAAAACTTTCTTAGAATAACAATTAACAATGAGTAAAATACTTGATATCAAATTTATTTTATAAATGAATTTAATTAAAAGGAAATTCAATAAAAGTATCTGAGAAAAAAAGGAAAATATTTTTGAATTTAAAAAAAATCATTGAATTATTACAGTATTTGTAAGCAAAAATTTTATAACAATAAGATATTATTTCAAAGAACAAATTTCGGTAATTCAATCAAATTATTTTAAGAATTCAATTACAGTTTATATTAGTTGAATTTTGTATTTCTGATTAAGGAAACATATAGTTTCTTGTTAAATCGTGTTGAATTTAGCGAAAATAAATTTCGAAGAATCTTTCTCTTTATCTTTTTCTACCTATATATAAATTCTCTATATACCTTGTGTGGCATCTGATAAGCTTATCACATGTCTCAATTCAACTAATCAGTGATAGGTTTCCACTTTGTGTCATAAATTATTTCGGTTGTGATACGAGGCGCCAGACAAATGCTGGAGTGAATGAGACTCTTGTTCGGGTAGTATCCCCTACCTCACCTGTGGGACGCAAAAGCTGTCTGGATCTCAAATTCTTGCCTCCTTCGACGAGATGCCTATCAGGACCCACAGGACTCTTTGCAAAGACCTTATTATCTCCTTTCCGACGGACTCAGCAATGCAGTACCATTCATCTCTCTTTGGCAAGACACATCCAAGGTACATCTCGGTTTACTTCATTTCAATTCTTTTTCCAAGCAGGCTTTTTTTCCAAGAGCTACTCACACTAGCTGAAGTTGCTTCGTCAACAAACAGCGGGGAGTCTTCCAGAAGCTCGTGAATCGAAAGAAAAGCCTATATGAATTCACCGCCTTCCCTGCTTAGCTTTTTTTTTTTTTTTTTTTTTTTTCTTCTTTTCCTCTTTATCATCTTCTTTTCACCTATTATCTGGCATTCTGCGTATTGACCTTTCATCTTCTTCAATGTGTACATATTTCCTTTTCCGAAATAGGAATGTTTTCATCTGCTTTTCTCTTGGTATGCACGCGGGGTTTCGGCTTTGTTCAGCTTCAAACTTAAGAATATGACTTAGTGTATAGATAAGTCTTAAATGCTGAGAATTACTTCTCAAGTAATGATTTTTATTATAAATTCTTTAACTCTTTCCTTCCTAGGTTTTATCCCTTGAATCTCATAAAATATGTATGTCTACAGACTCGGAAATTTTCAATCACTTATTTTAAAAGTAAAATTTTAAACTGAGAGTGTCGGTTAATAATTAATGAGAATTAACGAACACCACAAACTCCGATTTTTATAAATGAAAAAACATCATTTCTCTATTTAATAATTATTTTAGAATCTTTTGATTGTAAAAGTTATGAAGAATAATTTGAAACGTTTAATGTAAGTCATTCTTTCTTCATTAATTATGAAATAAAAACAGTAAATAAATATATTTGACAACAAATATTTGTACCAAAACTATTTGAGATGTTTTTATTTTTTTTCTTTAATTCACTTCAATTTTTTCAACTAAGAATGGTTTTGTTTGACTAAATTTACCTAGTGAGAGTATTGACGCTGTAGCTTTTAGAAGATCGATTTTAAAAACATTTAATGGCATGAAAACTGGCATCCGCTTTCTCAAAAGAGAAAAGTTACCTCGACCTTTGTTACTATCTTCTAAAATTAGAAAGTTACATTGACATTTCCTCCTACTTTTTCGTAGTTTCAAAAATCGTTTCCATGATAGTATCTTAACGAGATAACATTTCTATATATTTAGCTCCTTGTTAAAAGTATAAAAAACATCTGGTATTTTGGTATTTCCTAAAAATAGTTTCAGTCTTTTTTTCAATAGTTTAAGATGAGTTTTTAAGATGAAAATGTACTCGCAGAATTATATATGTATGGTTTTCTAATGACAAACATTTATTTATCAAATCTGAATTATATTAATCACATTTTCAAGAGATTGATGTCAATTACTTAGGAATTTTAATATAAAAAGACATTTTGTCTTTAATTTTACTCTTACTTTTTCGGACATTTTTATTTTTTCGAATATGAATAATTATCTCAAAATATTTCGTATTAACTATTAGTTAAGATGAAATTTACTGTAAGCTAAAAAAATAATTATTATATATTTAGTATTTGATGAAACATGCAAATAATAGCTTGGAAAATGACAAAATTTTACGCATGTTTAAAAAGTATAAAAAAAATTTTTTTGTAAAAGAAATATTGTTAAAAATCTAGTATATTCAATTGAGATGTTGTGGATATAAAGTTACAGAAATAATCTTGAGATTTACATTAGAGATTGATTTTATGCACAAAAAAAATTCTAAAATCCACTTGCTACGATTAAAATCTCCTAAAAAATTAGACATAAATGCGGAAAATAATGCATGATTTATGAATAAATAATCTTTTTTATAAATAAAGTCTTAATATTTTCATTTAATGTAAATTTTAGCAATATTTATTTTTCTTTGAAGTCTGAAATTTTAATTAAAGAATTACAATATTTGGTGCATATTTTGTTAAATATTAATTAGATTTCATCATTTTTGACATTTCATTTTAAGCAGAGTTAAGCATTACAGAGCTGATCTTAACATTCCTACATTAAAAATTAAACCTGTGATAACCAAAATTCCAGAAACTATGTTCAATGACACATCTTGCATTCAAGCTCTTGCTGATTTGAGAAAAGAGCATTCATTTTGTCAACTGAACTGAACCTCCACCCCATAGTGCAAACGAATTTCCCTCTTTTGTTCCTGCCTTTCACCCTTTCTAGAGATTTATTATCCTGTGCATAAAAGCGTGGAAGTGCATTCTTCTGCTATTGACGGGGTCCTTCTGAATATTTCCAGGGCAGGTTTCGTAAGGTGCGGGAACACAATAGCCCCTCTGACCGGAGTGGTTTGGGGGACAGTAGGGGTGAGATTTTGAAAGGGACCACGGGGAGTAAATGCGACTCCGCCCATGCCACGCAATTTCCTCTTTTGTCCCGAAAAGTTTCAGGTGTGTCAGGTATGGTTCCCCTCCTAATGCCCTTCATAGTAGTGGGCAGACGTGTAATTAATAAGAAATTTCCTTTTGCCAACAATTTTGGGACTTTTTTTTTACTCTTATTCAGGATTTTATTCCGTTTCACTTATTCACCTCATAACATTCCGTAAACTTTAATGAATTTCAGAAAATCGTGAAAAAAATATTTAAATTCCGACATCGAAATGTTATTTTTCTCTTAAATTTATAAATTTTTAATCTTTATTTTCGAATAAATTTTTAATATTCAAAATTCTTCTACCAATACTTAACGTCATTTGGAAGCTCTTGAAAATATAATTAAGTATAATCTATCTTTTATCTTTTGGCATTTAAATAATTATTATTAGTAAAAAAAAACACACACAGTATCTACCGATTTTGTCACATTATAATATGGCAACAACAAAACCCTTACACATCAATATCAGGTGAGGGAAGAGTGTGTATTCCCATACTCATCAGCATTAATATCAATACACTCAACTGAAAACTAAATTAGTGGCACGACAGCCTATATGTGGGACAATAATGCCTATATCTGTTTTCCTGACCGAGGGCCTGGGGTGCGAAGCAAATGTCCCGGTTAAGTGGTCAGGCTAATGCAAAATCACCAGTGTTTTGTTCCCAAGAATGCTTGGTACTCAGTTTATACCTACTGAATGGATGAGAAGCTAAGTAGACCTTGCCTAGTTAAGTCAACCTTGCTTTGCTGACCTCGGACTTGTGCCTTTTAAGTGCGAAGTGCTACACCGGGCTTTAGTACATTCAACATCCACCTTGAAAGTTCCAGCAACCCATCAATGGTTTCAATAGGCAGATTACTTACCACACATCTAGATTGCATAGCATGCAATAATATCTGAGGAAATGAAACAACCATAAATGCTCAACATATTCAATACAACATACAGAACAATCTGGTTTTCGGATAAGAAACATCTTTATATTTACAGAACAACTCAACCAACATTGTTCTCAATGACTGAATTTACAAACTATAAATAAGGAAAGTTTTTATGCATTAAAATGTCCTAACTTTATTTACTCTAACTAAGGAAGATTTGTTTGGTCGTTACCTATCTTCTTTTAAATGAATTAAATTTACATGCTGTCATTTAAAAACATACAACATATCGCCATTTTATCACCCAGAATTATCTTCTCTCTCTCTCTCTTTTATTTTTTTATTTTTTTTTTTTTATCAGAAAAGTGTTTTCTTGGCCATCCGCATGATAATGGTATTAAAATCGTTTTATAGAAATTTCGGAATTATGTAATAAAACCGATTTAGAAAATTAGAAGAACGTGAATTCAGTTACAGCATTAGAAATGTTTTCCATTGTAAATTTCTTTATGTGAGTAAACAATGAATTTATTAGGTTAGCAATTTTTATTATAATTAATACTGTAAAAATATAGGACACGTTTACCAGAAAGACACAAAATTTTCTCTCCATAGATATTTACTAAAAGGTTTTTATGGATTTTTATATCTTACATGGATTTCTTCGTATATGGTTTATTATATACCAAATTGTCATCCTTAAAAAATGTTATTTGCAGTAAATATAATTTACAAGTAGGAAGATTTTTTTTTCATGATTTTATCTAAATACTTACCATGATGATTTTCAAGGATCGATTTTTGTATTTATTAAAAACTTGATTTTTTTTTTTTTTTTTTTTTTTTAAAATAATTTTTTTGCTATTTTTAATTTAGTACTTTAAATTTTTTTGCATTTACGTATGTTAGCAAAAAAATGGAATAACAAACGCATAGTTAAAAGGCAGTTTTAATTTTATTTCGAATTTGAGTTATTATTTTAGATTTTTATCTAGAACATTTTAGTAATTACTATATAAAAATTGAGTTAATTAATGGCAATAATTTTGTATTACAAAACGCAGTTTTCACCCAAGTCCGAAAGTGTGACTGCTATTTCCCAGATTTAATAAAACCAATATTCTCGATGAAAAATTATGAAATTACACATATAAAATGTTTCTTTGCTGTCCTTTTAATTTCAAACACAAATCAATATTTTTGAGGATTTAATTTTAAATCTTTAAGGGCTTTTTGTTAAGAATATATCCCAGTATGTAATATATTATCAAACTACTTCTAATCAGCTGAACATTTCGTATTAATGATTATTTTTTGCTATTTGAACAATAGCAGATGTAATTTTCAATGTCTTGGAGTTTTATTTTACACCACTGAAAGGAGAGGCAAGGATGTAACTTATTACATTGTAAAGCACCCAGTAGGAGTGCCATCGTGGCACCAAAAGTAAGTCCTCGTAATTTAGAAGCAGGGACAAAGCAGAAGACCCCCAGGCTTGGTTTGCCACCCCCTCAGGCATTTCTCATTGAGAACATTTCGATCACGACATAACGACCCTTGCTGCCATTCGTGAATAAGACGGATCTTCGAAGTCAGAATTCAAACTTACCACCTTCCGATAAAGAGAATAACTATCACAACTGAGGATGTGAAAATATTTCATAATATTATTTTATAAAATAAAAACAGTTCATTTTTTTTTGTACTTATTTTTCTATGTTTGAAAAAATTTTCATTGAAATTATCAACTATTCTCAACTTGAGCACAGAATTGCCACATTTCCATTACAAAAATTTAGATTATGATGTGATAATTATTGATGTGGAAAAGAATTCAAAGAAAAGTATAATATGAAACGATTTTTCAGATTTTCACTACAAAAAAATCAGTCTAAAGTGATGGATATAATCTGTAATTAAAAAAAAAAAAATGAAGATAAGTCATACATTTGTGTGTTTTGTATAATGCGCAGTTCGTCATAAATGGATAAAAATTCCTTTTCCCACTCCCCCGCTTAGGTGTTTTCTTGGAAATATGAAAAATTTCGGAATTCAGTGTTTGGCATGCAAGTCACACAGCCCGATAAGAGGAGTAACCTTTAGTGTCTGATGCTGGTGAAGTGTTTTCCGTCTGCCACTCCATTCTGTCTCACTAACTCCCCCCACCCCCACTTTAGTTCTCCCAACTGTCCACTTGAAATTCGGTAGCAGCTTGAGATTTCCTTTCTAGAATTTATCCAAAGAGGGTGAAAAAAGGTTCAAAATAGAGACATATTTTCCTTTCTACTGGAAAATAAGAGTAGCAATAGAGGTGGACGCATTAAATGTGAATGACTGAAAAGCGAAATGTTTCAAAAATAGGCATAAATATGCAGGGTTTTTTTTCTTCTAAAGTAGCTAGAGTTTTTTTTTTTTTATGTGATTTATATTTATATAGCTTTTTTTCAAGGACACCATTTCCAGATATTTTATTTTTATTCAAATTGGAAAGCTTACGATTTCAAAACATTTTTATTATCTGATTTCATGTTATATATTCATAAGGTTCAGCATATCCACATTCACTCTTATAACTATCCTGATTTCTGAATTGTGATTATATAAAAATTACTGTTACCTAGAAACAGTTCTAGAAGCGCAATGGTGTTAAATCTTAATCTGTAATACTTCATGGTGCTTTTACCTTACTTTATTAAATAAACGATTTTGTTCTCACTGTGGCTTAGTCTGTTTAAAATAAATAATATTGGCGACCATTTCTTCATCCAGATGCATCAGTTTTAACAAACATTTTTATATCATAAATCAATTCCAAAATTAGTAAATTAGATTTTTAATTATTCATTATGAGTGCATATTTATATTATCTAACATTTTAAGAATGCTTAGTCACTGCTGTATTAACTTAAATTTTATGTTTAATTATTTACTTTAAAAAATGCATTCTAAATAGGAGAACTTGTATTGCTTCAAATGCTCAATATTTTTAGTTTCTCAGTTTAATAGAAAATATGGAAAAATTGTTTGATTAATTTTTTCTATCATTGTGAAAATTTATAAAAGATATGTAAAATCTTCCTCTTTCAGATTTCTGTTACCTTGCATACATATTTATTTGATAATTATTAATTAATTATTCATATATTTTCACTGTTTTCCGTGTTAATTTGGAAATATTAAATACTTGATTTAATTAATATGAATGTTAATTTTTGTTCTCATAATAAATATAATTATTGCTCAATTTTATTTAAAAAGTAGGAAAACATTATAGTACACTTATTGTAGTTTAATATATTTTTATTACTTGTAGATTTTTGGATTTAAATGTCGAAAAATATCTCTTAGCAATGCAGTAATAACTGTAATGAAAGAAAAAAACGAGGAAAGAAAATATTTTTTGCAGAAAGTTCCTTTGAAATGTATCAAAATTAACCTTTTTTTGATCTTAATGTCTTTTCCAATGACAATAAAAATACTTAAAACAGAGCTACAGTTTCTTTTGTTTCGTTGCATTAGAAAAAATATTTTACTATAGTTTTCACATCTCTTTTAGATAATTTTTAAGTAAATTAATATCTCTGCACTTATATTATTTTGCCTATTTCATTTACATTATCAGTTAGAAAATTTGAATAAATTTTCTGAATCGTAAAATTATTCACTCTTTGACATGAGTTTCTTAATCGATTTCCTTCTCAGAAAAGCTTTTAACTTTCAAAGAAAAATTGAATCCACCTTTAAATCAGATAGAGAATATTGCATTTATTCTCTGTCCCCCAGATGGCGCTCGGGATATGAAGTACTTACAATCGAAAACCGATCTTAATTTGGGTACACAGTCGCAATTATCAACGCTATATGTACATGGTAATGAACCTCAATTACTTGGGTGGTATGCATTTACCGCCATCTGATGGAATGTAGTTTTATTCTTTCTTTTTCGGTAAACTAGTCTAAGAAAAGATAATTCTAAGAAAATGATAATCCAGAAATGATTAATTACATCAAGTGCTTATGACAGGTTTTGTTCGAGAAAAATAAATTTTAGTAATTAATTTCGATCAAATAAGAATATAAAAAAAAATACAAATAGGAAAAAAATAGCTTTGAGATATTTTTCTTTTTTTATTACTTAAATATATTTATAGTTATATTTTTTGCAATTTAAAATATAAAATATTTTTTGTGAAAGATCTGTCTCTTGTTTTAGAATATATAACTCATAAAATTTATTGAAGGAATAGTACTTTTTTCCTACTTACAATATACATCCAGGTAGTGTACATGAGGTGTCAAAATTCCATAAAATATTTATAATTTTTTTATTGTTAATAAATATTAAATTAAACATCTTTCATTTGAAAAAAATAAGGGAATGAAAACCATTGCTATAAAGATTTATGTGTTGCATCTTATGAAAATCATTCCACTAAGCATGAAGTATGTTTTGCTATTAATATGATATAATAATAAAATTATTTTCATTTAGTTTAATTTTTTGTAAATTTTATTGATTATCAAGCATTATGATAATTATTTTTCACGTAGTATGTATAAAGAAATAAATGTATAACTTTATTGTATATATTGAATTTCATCAATATAACACTTTATTTATATTACTCTTCAACGCTAACAGCTTTAAACATAAAAAAAAAAAAAAAAAAAAAAAAAAAAACGTGCAAGCAAAAGTTATGATAATAATAATCGAACAAAAAATTTTATTGCAAAGGTTTTTCCTTGGTAAAGCAAGAATTCGGAAATTCATACAACTAAGCAAAACAATTGTTTTTAATTTATGGTTATTAATTATAAACATAAGCACTTATAATTCGTTAATAAAAAGATAATAAAAAAAAATAGAAAATTTTTATTAATCATATATATTTAAGTAGTGCTTAAATAAGTAATAAAAAGCCATATTTCACAGCTAAGTGGTAATGCAGATGTTTTATACGAATGATACATATAATGCTTAGTTGAAACTGTTAGTTTTGAAATTTTATTCAGCATATTTCTATAAGTTGTTTTCAATAATTTGTATGTTATATTTTGGATACATATATCAATTACATAGCTGAGCAGTTTTTTATTTAGTATTTAAAGTAATGTATTGAGAAGGTTATCTGTTATACTGAACTGATGGATGTAGACTAATCTTCATTTACAAGAGTGAATCTGATTCAATATTCATTTATTATTTTTCAGAAAAATAATTCAGAATTAATTTTCATGTATTATGTAAAAAATTTGAAATAGGAATTATTAGCATGCCTACTATACTGTATTAATTTTATAATATGGTTATTAAATCTATCATAATAACTTCCTACCCCCACTTGTTGAGCTAAAAGATTTATTACTATAGAATTTTACGCAAAAAAATATTTATCAAAGCGAAAAAAATTCTGCATTTAACATCTAGATCAAATGCTGATCATATTGGCAAGTTTTGCACAGTACCCTAATTAAAAATTTCAAACTCCCCTTAAAGCTAATAATTGAATTTCAATGAAATAAAGAAACATATCATATGATTTTTCAAGATATATAAATTTTAAATAACTTTGAAAATTCTTAAGTAATTTATAATTAAACTTATATTACTTTTTGCTGTAAAATACTGCAGATGACAATGTGATATGAAGGATTCCCTTTTAAAATTTTTGTTAAGATATTTATAAAAATAGATACAATTCTGTTTTAGACTTTAAAATTCTAATTTTTCTTTTTCCATAAATTGTTAACTGAAGTATGTAATCTTAAGAAAATTTCATCAGAAAGTGTGCTTATAATCTAAATAAGTTCTTCAGGGCTGTAGTGGTATCACATTCTCATTTTCTTTTTGATACAAAATTATGTATTTACTAAAGTAAAAAATAAAAATACATGGTTTTTGATTGGATTTTTTTTATTCATTGTAAAATTTATATTTTAAAAATCTTTGCTATTGATTACGTTCTTCATTTAGTTTTATAAAATTCATTTCTTTATTCATTATTTTAAATTTTAAGTAAATACTGAAAAAAATGAACAATTTGTTTTAAGTTTAAAAATATTATGACTAAAACAACATTCAATCTGATTCATAGTGTTTCATGGAAATAAGTAAGAAAAAGTAGAAGTAATATATGACAAAAAAAAAAAATAGAAATGGAAATATTCATTTATTTACTTGAACTCTTTTGTTTGCAAGAAAGGTGGTCTTATCTCTTTATATGACTCCTGATAAATTCGGACTTTTTATTTTTAGTATTTGATGATATTTTGATGAGAAATGTAACTAATTTTGAAAGTAACATCTTCATTTAAACGCGAGCTTTTGATCAGAAATAAATTTGCTCATTTGAAAATTTTTCACATTTTGAGCAAGAAATCTTTTTTTTTTTTTTTCCCTACGTTTTATGAAGTTTAGAATATAAAACCATCTCACAAAAATATTAACTTTCTGTTATATCACAATAAATTTTTTTTTTTTTTTTTTTTTTTTTAAGGAAAATTAATCCTTAAAAATAAAAAGCTAATCTGAAAAATATTGGCGTGCATTTTGTCGTCAATAGTTTACTAAATTTGCACAAACATTCATATGAAGTTTTAATTAGATTTACCAGAAAAAAATACTTTTATTTTTATAATGGATATGACAATAGTAAATTTTTGGCGATTGTTTTCATTCTTCGAATCTCAAGTGAAATGCTGAGGATTTGGCGATATCTGAATCATATCCAAATAGAAGTAAAGTTCCAAAATATATCATTCGATATATGATATTTCCCATATAACTATTCAGCTACTTAAAAAATACTGACATGTTTTCACCTTGTATGGTAGTCAATCTTATCATTTAATTCGAATTAAAGGCAAAATTCTTGTTTTTAAAACTGCCGATGGCTGTTATAGATTGGCGATGATTTTATGGCCATTTAGGTGAGGAGTAAACCTTCCCTGTGAACGTGAGTATCTAAGACACACGCCAACTGATTGCAAATTACGTCTCTTGTTGGAATCAGAATGACGTCAATCAGTGTAGCGTGGAAGTAATTACAACAGTCCTTGTTAGGCGAGAACTGCTGGCCTGGTCTTTTCGTTTTCCCGAAAGCCTTCAAGGATGAGGAGAGAGGGTGGTTTGCGTTCCGTCCGTCCTGGATTCTAGCTAAAACAACCTTACCCGAGATTTTGTAAATTAAATTGGACCGGAACCTTAACGAATGTCCGGGAGATTAAGGGATTTCTCGTTTTACAGCTTTCCTGTAGGGACACGTTGAGAGACTTGCTGTGCATACTTAATTAGCCGTAGATGTGATTGGTGCTTTGAATTTGCCTTGAATGCTTGTGCCCTGTTCATAATTATGTTAATAAGAATATCTTCGAATCTGCTTTTATTTTCAACACATTTTCCTGTCGAATAGATTTGATTATAGTTACATTCGGAGTAGGTTTTAAATTGGTATGCTGAAAGTTAAAAATAATTGCAGCAATTTTTCTGTAAAAGAAAATGCTTCTTGGAGAAACGATTTTTGAAATGAATATTTATTTTAATATTTTGGGTAAAATGTTCTATCATACATTTAAAATTGCTGCAAACTTTTTTTTTTTTTTTTTTAAATGTAGGTTATGCTGTTTTCCGACTAAAAATTGCAAAATAAGCATAAAAATTAAATTACAAAAATAAAACCTAGAATAAATATATAAAGTGTAATTAGCAAATATTTATATAACATTAAGTGGAAACCCTCATAGATTGTAAATACATTCGATACAAAGTATTATTTCCAAGATTTGTTTTGAGATATTGAATTTTGAAATTTTGAATAATGAGAAATGAATATGTTATTTTACGTTTTATACGTAAAATAACATTTCGTTACGTTTTATTCGTATTTTACGTTTGACATTCTTATCACATTTAACGTCATAATTATGTTTAGCTAAAAGAAAATTAGCTGTAAAAATCATTATTTTTATCGCTAATTTTTGATTCAGATTTACTGTATGTGTGTTTTATCTACTGTGATTTGGTTTACTTTTCTGCATATATATATATATATATATATATATATATATATATATATATATATATATATATATATATACACACACACACACACACTGAGTTTTAATTAGGCCGAAATCTAAAGAAATAAAATATGCAAAATGATTTCAATTGAGGAATGAATCTTTAAATACATATTGTATTATTGTATTCAAAGTCTTAAAGCATTTAAAATGCCAAACCAATGTAATTATTTGAGACCTGAATTAAAAATGTGTACATTTTATCGTGCGTAAACAAGAATATCTAATTTTCATAAAACATTCATGATTACTTATGCGCGAGAAACAAAAGAAACTTCATGGTAATTTTATCGTTACATCTATCATTAATAATTTATCAAGACTGCTCCAAATAGAGGTGCAGGTAAAATTGAGTATTTATTATTTCACTCTTAGAGTTATTTATTCGGGTTTTTTTTTATTTTTTGGTGACATATATCCGTAGTTTTATTACCGCCTATTCCCACTCAGTCACATTCAATGCAGTTTGCTGGAAATTTCTCCCTCTCCGGGTTGTACATATAATCTAACGGTCTCCGAATTTTTCTTCTAGCTGCACTTGTGAAGATAATTGTTTCACGCGCGGATGCCCTCCACGCCGGCCCAGGGTTACTGTACTTGAAGCGCACGTGGTTTTCCCTTACTTCGCTCGATAAGAAAATCGCCAAATCAAGAAAACTGGCGTAAAATGTATTTTTGTGTAGTAATGCGAAATATATACAACGAATGTATGTTAATGTATTATACCTCCATTTAAATGATTTTTATAATAAGCTGCATATAAAATTCTTAAAAAAGTAATCATGTGGTTTGTTATTTAGAATCTCATTAGTTAAAATTATAAATAATATTATTTCAGTGTTATAACATAGCTTTTGAATCATAATATATGCTATAAATTGCGAAATTGTGGAGTTAAATAATTTCAGATTAATTGAAATAAAAAATTTATTGTTTTTAATGTTAGTTTAATTAGTTAATATTCTAACTAACAACAAATAATATTAATTTTATTTTGTTCTTTTAGCTTTTTATATGTATGATTCATTTACGTAGTGTATTGATCTAGAATATATTTTTTATTTGATAAGACTATTTTAAAATATGATAAATAGTATCAAAAATTTGAGCTCAAATTTCAACTGGTAATTGTATCATACATATCATATAATTTATATAATATATTTTAGCTTAAAATATCAAGAAAAAAATAGTCCATATTATTTTTTATTATCTTTCTTTAGATTGAGAGAAATATAATTCTTTTATTTTCACACACATGAACATTATTATTATTATTTATTTTATGATGAATAATTTTATTCAATTGTTCATCAACTAAGCTAATGGAAATAATAAAAGTAGGGAGATAATATTATAGTAGTGTTAAAAAAGATATTTTATAGAATGATACATTTTCATTTTTATTTTTCTGATATAGCTTTAAGGCCATCCATTAAAATCTAGGAATTAAAAAATGCATTCTGAAAAATGCGCTAAAGTACGATTACAGTAAAATTGCTCTTTATTGCCAAAAATAATTCCACGCCAAATATGGCAAACATATATCTCCCCATTCATCTGTTCAATTCTATTACACCTGCTCCGATATGTGCCGAGAGGTGAAGTCAATTTCTGTTCAATACAAGGAATGACTATGAAAATCGTCTTCTCTGTTTCCTTCTCCCTTCTGCTGTAGATTTCATGGGATTTTATTTCTTTAGAGGAAGTTTTAGCCGCCAATCTCTACATTTTTCAATATGCATCTACTTTTTATAGACTTGTAAATGATTTCACATGTAGGTAGTCAGGAATGTGATCTTTCCTTGTACACGTTTGGAAGTACATTTTTTTTTAATTTTACGACTGTATATATATATGTATATATATATATATATATATATATAAATATATATATATATATATATGTATATATATATATATATATATATATAAATATATATATATGTTGTCATGCATAAAATTATGTTTATAGTTTCTATTATCATGGAAATATCTGTTAAAGATATACTGAGACATTAATATTTGTTGTAAAGGATAAAATTTAAAGCAATCTTTGTCTGCCTCAAATTTAAACAAAAATATTGTTTGAAACTGCTGTGTTTGAACATCTAACAAACCTAATGAAGTTGATGTTCTAAATTGTCAATTTCTAATGTTGATCCATCATAGCCTCAAACGCATATTTCCACTTTGATTTTCGAAAGAAATTCAGGCAGCAAATACCTGGAAATTTAAAATTTACTGAGTAAAATTAATTAAATGATATTAGTAATAAAAATTTGAAAACGTTAATCTTATGCATTTATTATTACAGAGAAGGTACTGGTGATCAGAAAAAGATTATTTATTTCAATATTTAACTTTGTATAATTATTAGAATTAATTATCTAGCTTACAATTATATTCCTCATATTTTTTTCATAATTCAGTAAAAATGCTTTATCCCATTTTACGACGATTGTTGGTTGAATAATAATAAGTTCTCTAAAATAATGGGTTATAATGAGATTAAATGAACATGAATTATTAAGCTCATATTCAATAAAAGAAAACTTGTGTAAATGAGAACACAATTTAACATAGGAGAAATGAAATCCATAAATAACTTCATTATTTTCTCCAGGTCTCTTTTTGACTGTCTGGCATATGATAGTGCTATAAGAAACAACTTTTCCCTCTCTCTTTCTCTCTCTACTAAAAGCTTTTCTGATTATTCAATGTCAGTAAGAATAGTTACTTTTAATGTAGAGGGAAAAGTTTATAGAATTACCATTTGCCATTATCAGTTAGGGATAATGAAGAAGATAAACGTTTTAAACTCGCTCTAAACCTCGGTTAATCATGGTTTAAAAATCTATTATGCATGGTAACATCAAATACTTATTTCGCCTTTTGAATAAAGTTGTGAAGTCGAAAAATGGGAACGGTTTATATCTCAAAATCAAGGTTTATAGATCGAATATAAAGTATCCAGCTATGAAAAGTTGTGGTTTTCTGTATTGCAACTATATCCTATCAATAGATATATATACAAGTGTATTATATAGTATATATACAAGTGTATTATATAGTATATATACAAGTGTATTATATAGATATATATACAAGTGTATTATATAGTATATATACAAGTGTATTATATAGTATATATACAAGTGTATTATATAGTATATATACAAGTGTATTATATAGTATATATACAAGTGTATTATATAGTATATATACAAGTGTATTATATAGTATATATACAAGTGTATTATATAGTATATATACAAGTGTATTATATAGTATATATACAAGTGTATTATATAGATATATATACAAGTGTATTATATAGTATATATACAAGTGTATTATATAGATATATATACAAGTGTATTATATAGTATATATACAAGTGTATTATATAGTATATATACAAGTGTATTATATAGTATATATACAAGTGTATTATATAGTATATATACAAGTGTATTATATAGTATATATACAAGTGTATTATATATAGTATATATACAAGTGTATTATATAGTATATATACAAGTGTATTATATAGTATATATACAAGTGTATTATATAGTATATATACAAGTGTATTATATAGTATATATACAAGTGTATTATATAGTATATATACAAGTGTATTATATAGTATATATACAAGTGTATTATATAGTATATATACAAGTGTATTATATAGTATAATGTAAGAATGGTAAACTGTGAACCAAGATCAAAGTATTGGAGTTGTGTTTATAGGTAATTGTCTAATAAAAATGTGCTTATCTAAATAAAAATGTCCATGGATGTTCCAAATATGAATATTTTTAACGTATTGTGATAAATAAATAAAATTGTCTGAAAATCAATGAAAAATTTCCCTGAGTATTAGGAAATGTTCAACATGTGGTGATATAACTTGAGCATTCTCTCAACTAGCGAATAATTATTTTTCGTTGTTAATATGTGTTTCCATTTACAAAATTAGATATATATTTTCATATGTTTAATATATGATGATAAATAAATATAAAGTGGTCTGAAGATTGCTCCAAGCAAACATTTTCTTAGATATTGGGACATGTATAACAAGGATTATAACCTGAATATTCTGTGATCTAATCCAGTTATTACACGTTTCATACTCTTCCGTTAATGTGTATTTCCAAATGCAATCAGTTATATTTTTGCGTATGTTTGATATATTGAGATAGATAAATAAAATTGTGATTAAATGAAAAATGTTCTGAGAAAAACGTTTGTAAATGTGCAACATGGTGATAATTTGAGCATTCTCTGAACTTGAAAATTATTATAAATTTCATATTTCGTTTTTAATATGCCCCAAGTACGATCAGATGTATTTTTTGCATTTGCTTTATGTATTGTTATAAATAAATAAAATGGTTTGAAAATTCCTCCAAGCAAAAATTTTCTTATATAGATATTGGGAAATGTATAACAAGGATTATAACCTGAACATTTTGTGATTTAATTCAACTCTATTAACATTTTCCCTTATTTCCTTATATATTTCAATATATACTTTTAAGTAAAATCAGATATATTTTTATGTGAATTGACATTTAACATAATGTGACAAGCTAATAAAATCATCGAAAAATTAGCAAAAGTAACACTAAAACCCAAGCGCTAAGAATGGATCCTAATTTTCCTTACCCAGTCGAATTATGGTTTCAGGTCAAATTATTTTGCGTGTCAGAAAACTAAATCGGAATTTTGAGATCCTCTGAAAGAAAGTGCGTGAATGATTGATGACGAGATATTAATATTAATTAGGTGTCGACGAGATATGTGGGCCTGATATATGCGTGAGGGCGAAATGCTAAACGAGACGAGACTCTTTTTTTCCACGAGTTTTCTCGACTGTTAATAACTGATGAAAATTGCGTTGCCATGGGGTCAACCAAAACATCACACATGCATTTTTATAACTTTTGTCTCTAGATAATATTTTGTGAATAAACAGTCTTAGATTCGTTATTTTATTTATGTGAATTATTATTATTGAAAGTTCTTAAAAAATAATATAAAAAAATTAAACGACTTATGATTTGTAATAAAGTTGTATTAAATTTAAGTTTCGATTGAATGGAAAAGCAATTTTTCTATTTTTTGCATTCTCAATATAATTTAGTGAGCCGGAAAACTTGTCTAGTGATCAGTGTACCTGACTACGGATAGAAAGGTCCTGGGTTCGAATTCCGGTTCAGGCATGGATGTACTTTCTCTCTCTCTGTCCTGTCTTTGTCCTTTCCTTGTGTGTGTGAATGAAGTATAAATGCTGCCTACCCTATAAGTGGGTCCCTAGGCATGTGTGAGGGTGCGATGGTGGCCCACCCCCTGTGGTACACCCGGGGCAATGCCTCGGCGGCTAAGAGGTCGCTGTTTCTGGCCGGTTCCTTGGGTATCAGGGAACAATAGGTTAATAGACTGTGTTGCAGTTGTAACTGTCTACAATCTGCCATTGGAAAAAAAATATTATTTAGTGAAATTGTGATCATTTACGTGTGAATTCCTAATAATGATCACTATCTTGTATTTCTTATTTATAACTTTTATTACATTTCGTATGTATTTTTTTCAAAGTTTAAAAATTATCTAATTTAGCAATAAGCTCACATTTGTAAATACAAATAATTTTTTTCTTTTAAATGCTTGTGGAAATTAAGATTTAAAATTGTTACTCTTTCTAAATATGTTAATTGTTTTTCTTTATATTTGTTCTTTATTAGTTGGTTTTAAAGTATGAATGTCAAAAAATTTTTGTAATTTAATCTCACTGATTTATTAAAAAAATCTTGGAAACTTTTTTTTATTTTAGCAATATGTTTGATAGTAATATGGCATACTTAGATTTTTTAATATTTTTCTAATGTATGTTTTTACTATTATATGCTGTAATAAATTTTTCTTGTGTAAATTCCTTCTTCTTACACTTTTATCAAAATGTTTTTAACATAATTTCAAGCATATTTTGAAGGAGGTAGTAAATTGTTTTTAAAAATCATTAATCTTAATTAAAGAAATTTTACCATTAGTTTTACATGGCAATGAAAATAAAAAGCTTCGTATGGAAATATATATAGTGTATTAACATCATGCATTACTGTATACATACTTTAATAATACTATGTTGACTTACTTTAATAATACTATGTATGGCATTTTCCTATAGATGGCACTACTAAATTAAATATTCTCTTGTCTGAAATGATAACATTATAAAAAGCAAATATGACTGTTTTACTTTATTTTTTTAAGGACGTTCTTTGTCAATTTAAAAATATTGCTATCATGTTTAGATACCTTACAAAATCAAAAGTCCTACTCTTATAACGCAGAATACAAAATAAAACTTGACATTTTCCTCCTCTAACGTGTTTTAAATTACTTCTATCGTAATAATTCAAACTTTCAAAAAACTTATTTCGTTCGTTTGGAACTTCTCTATGTATTCAATATCAAATTTCATTTATATAGTAATTCCGACTCCCGGTCTCGAATTCCAAATCGTATAATCTAAGACATTCTCCTGACGAAATTGGAAAAAATACGTTGCAATGGGCAAATAGAACTGCAGGTTTCTGAGGGTGGAGCAAACATCTTCTGCCGCAAATATTACCGATAAATTCTCGAATTCAAGTATTCCCCCCTTTTTACAGTCTTCTTCGAGCAAAAAATGATAATAATAAAAATTCTTCCGAACGACACAAGAGTAGTTGATTTCCATTTTTTTTTTTTTTTTTTTTTTTTTTTTTTGTATGAGATACTGGAGGTCTATTTTGATCACGGATTGCAGGGGGGGTGCATAACTCGATAACTCCCCCCCCCCGATTTTATCTTTCCACTGGAGATTAATTTCTTTCTTTCTATGCTCATTGAAAAGTCTGATTGGTAGGGGATGGTCTGAAGTGAATGTGCGGGCTTTTTTTATGTCAGTTGTGGAGATTAGTGAGAAATATATGAAACGATTGCTGTTTTATTCTTCGAAGAACTGTGATTTCTATTAGTGAAGACTTAGAGATTTAGTTAAAATTCATATTTACTTTAAATTTTCTATTCATACCCAAATTCAATTGGGATTAAAATTTAATATGAAATAAATATAGCAATTTTTTTTTTTACTAAATATAATTGTAGAAATTTTAGATGGTTTACTAAATATTAATAAAAGGGAAAATTTGTCTTATATTGTCCTGTATCTGAACCAATTAGCAATCGAATTCCTCAAATATAATACCAGCATTAATTCATGTGTTATGATTACCATCATAGATAGCACAATACAAGCAACATTTTGTCCAGTATTGTTTATAACATATTCAAAACGAAGAATATCGAGCTTAAAACACATTGAAGAAAACTGGAATTATTCATATCTGCTGTAAAACAAAACATCATAAATCAGTTGATATGAATCAAATTGACATTATTATTGTTAGTATAAGCGTAATATTTTATTCATAAAATAAGTAATAGAATTAAAAATATATAAATCACTGGATAAACGTTTTTTGCAATTATATACATACACATTAATTAAACGCTATATAATTAGTATTATTATATTGACAAATTTCTTTTGGAAATTTAAAGCTTAGGATATTTCGATTAGATTTATATCCAGATAACTTCTATGCTAAATAAAACAATGTAATTTTTGTATTCTACACTACTGGCCATTAATATTGCTATACCAAGAAGGCGACATGCTACAGACGTGAAATTTTTACGAAAGGAAGAAGGTGCTGTGATATGCAAATGATTAGCTTTTCAGCGCATTCAGACAAAGCAGGCACCAGTAGCAACACCTACATTGTGTTTAAATGAGGAAATTGTTCAGTCGGTTCCTCATACACAAATTGCATTTGAACGTTGTTGCCTGGTGAAAAGTTGTTGTGATGCCTCGTGTAAGAAGGAGAAATGCGTACCAGCACGTTTCTGACTTTGATAAAGGTCGAATTGTAGAGTACCGTCATTGCTGTTTATCTTATCGCAGTATTGCTGCTTGCGTCGGTCGAGATCCAATGACTGTTAGCAGAATATGGAATCGATGGGTTCAGGACGGTAATACGGAACGCCATGCGGGATCTCAACGGCCACCTATCACTAGCAGCCGAGAAGACAGGCATATTATCCGCATGGCCGTAATGGATCGTGCAACCACGTCACGAACCGTGAGTCAAGAAACGGGGTCATTTGGAAGACAACAAGTATCTGCTCGAACAGTTCGACGACGTTTGCAGCAGCATGGACTCTCAGCTCGGAGACCATGACTGCGGCTTCCCTTGACGCTTCGTCATAGACAAGAGCGCCTTCAATGGTGTGATCAACGACGAACCTGGGGCAACGAATGGCGAGACGTCATCTTTTCAGATGAATCCAGGTTCTGTGTACAGCATCATGATGGTCGCATCCGTGTTTGGCGGCATCGTGGTGAACGCACACTGGCAGCGTGCATTTGTCATCGTCATACTGGCCCATCACCTGGCGTGATGGTATGGGGTGCCATTGGATACACTTCTCAGTCACCTCTTGTTCCCATTGACGGTGCTTTGAACAGTGTCCGCTACATTTCTGGTGTGTTACGACCCGTGGCTCTTCCCTTTATTCGAGCCCTGCGAAACCCTACGTTTCAGCAGGATAATGCCCGACCGCATGTTGCCGGTATTGTACGGACCTTCCTTGATACGGAACATGTTCGGCTGTTGCCCTGCCCAGCACGTTCTCCAGATCTTTCATCAATAGAAAACGTCTGGTCAATGGTTGCCGAGCGACTGGCTCGTCACCAAACGCCAGTCACTACGGTTGATGAACTGTGGCATCGTGTTGAAGATGCATGGGCATCTGTACCTGTACATGCAATCCAATCTCTGTTTGACTCAATGCCCAGGCGTATAACTGCTGTTATTACTGCCAGAGGTGGTTGTTCTGGGTACTGATTTCTCAGGATCTATACATCCAGCCAATTTTTTTGAAAATTCAATCACTTGTTATTTCTAGTATAATATATTTGTCCAATAAATATCGTTTTATTATGTGCATTTCTTCCTGGTGTAGCAATTTTAATGGCCAGCAGTGTAGTATCTTGTTACCTTCCTTAGAATTGTTAGTGCGACATAAAATCAGAAATGAATTTCGGATCTTTATTGATGAATTGAGCTGAAAGTAAATTGGAATAGCTTCTTTATCGCTAAAACTAGATTATCTAGTTTTGGCGAATTTTCTTTTAAATAATTTTTTCGACCAGATTTATTCAATATTTTGGTGTCAGTTCATTGTTTGTGTCAAATTATTTCATTCTACCTACTGATACCCAAGAAACAGATGATTGTGCTGTTTATCTGAAAAAGAATATATTTTTTGTTTGAAATACATTATTACTGAATGTATCACTGAAAATTTCTCTCTTTATAGCTTTAATTTTAATTCTATAATAGTTTACTTTTCCAAAACAATGTAAATATATTTAAAAACCTAATCGAAAAAAAAATGCTGCTGTGCACCGTAGATGTAAAATAATGGCAAATTACTATGAAAATAAAATTCTGTGTGATTTTGTTTCCTTTAATTATATGAGCATTATTATTTCGGAGACATGCAATATAACAAAGCAATTTTTTTTATTTTATGCAATAAGTACGAAATGTAAAATTAAAAAAATGCCTTTCTGATTATGATCATACCTTGTAATAGTATACTTAATATTAATTTCTGAAAAGTATTTATGATTGAAAATTCATATGGTACAAAAATGGTTTTAAATAAATCGATTGTTTCTGCATCAAAAAGAAAGAGTTAGAATCATCTTGGTGAATAAATCTTTTAAGTAAAATTAAGAAGTTTGAAAATGCAAATCGACTTGTATATATTACATCAGTTTGGTAGTTTGAGCAATAGAAAATTCAGTTCCTTTACTCAACTTATGGAAAACAGCTGCCATTGTTGTACCTCTTCGTAAGAAAACTGTACAGTTTTTCTGAGAATCATTCTACTTCTGTAGATTGAAACCCAAACTGTTCTCACTCAAAAACAGTCTCTGCATTGGCGTCGAAAGAAAACAAAAAAACATGAAGTAAAGCTGTTACGAATGGTGCAACGATCTCTTTGAAAGCCGCAAGTCTCACTTTAACGCGACAAAAGCAATTGAAAACTCATTTTCTCAAAATCTGTTGGAAACAAATCCTCGCCGTAACGGATGCCACCCCCACATAACGAAAATACAAACAGTCTTCCCAAGGGTGCACGTGAGACGGAGGGACCACGAACATGAAATTTTCGAATTCAAATCCTCCCCACCCCTTCGAAATGTGCCGTTTCTATGGTGACCGCCATGTTCGTCCCCTCACACCCCATATCATGGGTAATGGGGAAAAGCGACTAGAAGCATAGGATATATCCTTGGCGTGCAGACTTAAAAATGCTCTTTCACAAAATTAAAGCCAACACAAACAAACCTTCACAAAAGATGGGGCTTGGAGGGGGGGGGGAGACATTGTTGTGGCTTTCCCGTCTTACGTTTCGAAGGAAAAAACGGGATAACTTAAAAAAAAAAAGGAGTTTCGAACATGGTGCGTGCTTCTTTTGCAGCGAGTTTATATGCTCCGGGGAGGTTTGGATACTTTTAGTTCCCCTTAAAGAAGAAGTTTAGAAGCAAAGCTCTCTTTCATTCCCTGTAACTGAAAGTGAGGAAACTTATTTTGTGGAAATCAAACACCTCGGGGTTTCCGAGGGAGCTGCAAACAATGAAATATTCGTAGTCATTTTATCCATTACTGTTTTTATTTACATCTGAACTGATGGTCATTTACATATAGTGGCAATCTTATATAAAGTAAATGTTCTTATTCACTGTGGCTGCATATTTGTTAAAATATCCGATTATATTTAAAAAAAAAAATGGTTTTAGTATTGAAAATGTTTTAAAAGTTGGTAATAGTTTATCTTAATGGATCATTGCTGACTGTACTATTAGTGATAATGGATGTTGATAAATTAAAAAAAATAATGGACCCTTCCGAATTTGATAAAGTTAACTATTAAGTTAAATACAAAGTTGTAATTTAAGAGAAAAGTGCTTCTTGTGTTGGAAAACTGTAATACGGAACATTACGCAATAATTTTTTATCCCCCAAAAGAAGTAAGATTTTTAGTGTTAACTACATAGCCATTCGATATCGTTTCACATTCATTGAAATAGGCCAAACGTTTAGATGGCTCTTGATAAGTAATAATTAATTGACGATTTTCTTGTGGTTCTTTATTTCAACAAACATATTTAGATTTTATTTTTCGTTTCTATAAAAAAATTTTCTTTTTTGTACAAGTGAATTTTCATAATTTACTATTGTTCTAAGATCAACAAAAGTTACCTAATGATTTAGTTAATATAAAAAATTTAGTAGTATTGTTCAGTATTAAAAATTCCTGCGTGCACTACGCAATTGTTTTCTTTCTTTCTTTTTTAAATCATAAATTTAGCTTTTACCAAATAAAAAGTAAGTGCAAATATTTATATTCGATTTATTTTATATCTATTAGAGATAAGCTTACATTTCTGTTGTTACTGCTCTGCTATGCATATTTCAGTACATGTTTCATAAAACCGGATTAAAGAAATAACGGACAAGAAAATGAAATGGTTTATAAGGGTGTCAGTTCACCTATGGTCCCATTTTGCAAGATAAGATTGCATCGACCGCGAATAATAGTTTTATGGATTCTGAACTTTTACAAATATCACTCTCAAATGTGGAATTAAACCCTTAAACTCTTGAATTGAAAGCTTATCATTCTTCTTCTTCCTTAGCTATGCTTATTGTTTTCAAGACCGGCATTCAGCTTACTAGATAATTTGGATTTAACAGCATTAACTTGAATTACAGTATAATAAGTATCAATTCGTATAATAAGTATAAACTATTTTCAGTTTAATAAGTATCAATGGAGCTCAATTTATAAATGCTAAATTAATTTTTGCTTAATCGAGAAACAAAATATTTAGATTTTTCATTTTGTATCAGGAAGATGCGCATTTAGTATTTCATATTTCTGAAATTTACTCGATGGTTTAGTCCTTGTAAGTTAGTATTACAAATGAGTCTAAACAACAAAGAAAAATATTAGCATTCTAAAATGAACTTATGTTAAACAAAATTATCATTAATTATCGCAGAAATTGAATTCTAGAAAATATGTAAGGATTTATTTATCTATAAAGTTAACTGCTCCTTACAACTCTACTTGGTATTTTATCTTTCATAAACACCCCAATCTTATTTCGAGTTCTTATCAATATAAAATTATCGAGAAAATACTAAGTTCTTTAAATCTGTGGTAATGAGTAAATTACATTATGTAAAGTACTGAAATACCAAGAGAAACCTGAGCATTTTTGAGTCTGCATGAAATTACTCATTACATTACATTAAAAAAATAATTCCTCTCTGCAAATGAGTTTTCTTATAAAAAAAAATCAGATTTATTCTTATGTTACAAAAAATATGTCGATATATTAAAATACTAAATTAGTTCATATATCTATTGTAATATTTTAATATAAAACATGTATGAAAGAATGTTCATTGTTAAGTTTTTATCAAAATTATCCTCCACAAAACTTGAAAATGATCTTTAATAAATCTCATATAAAGGGCATAGAACTAGCTAGATTCTGGAGAATTAATTCTTTAGATCCATTAGTGATAATCGTAATAAGATTGAATTACTTCCGAGTCTGATTATTTGACAGTTGCTCCAAAATATAAATTTTTATAATTGAAAAATATTTACATCATGTTTACTTCATCTTACTGTGGGACGGTTGATTATCAACTATTATAATTCTAGAAATTCTCTTATAACCATAGAATTCTTACTCAGTATTCTTTTAATCAACTATTCTTTGATTTACAATGAAATTGTGAATAAATGTTGTTTGTGGTATGTGAGCACTGGTTCTTATTTTTCGTTCTGTCTTTCACAGGTGACCACTTGAGGATATGTGATCGAGGGCTGACGTGCTGCACGTCAGACATGGAGCACAAGCTCAGCACGCACAGCAGGGCAGAGTTCGATAGACTGCTGAGGGACACCATTGGCCAGACGCGTATCACGTTCGCTGCACAAGCACAAAGGTTCGATGGTAAGTTAGAAGGTCCTCCTTATTCAAAAGATTCTATATTTCTATCGAAAAATGGTTACATATCGCTAAAAACAATATAGAATCGTCTTCCATGCGAAGAGTTGATGAAAAACTTATAAACCTCCGCATTTGACTCACTAGATTTACGTAAAACTACTTATTCTTGTCTCAGAGTACTCCGATTTGTGACGTATGTAAGGTACCACACACTCACGCGTATATAGTACTTAACATTACTGTATATAATACCTTACATTAATAATTTTAATTGTTTCTACTAATTTCAATGAGTTACGATTAGCGTTTTTTAATTCTACAAAATTAATTTTTATCAGGTTTAATTGTCTTTAAACCACATAGAAAATTATTTGCATTTTTATGTGCAATCGGTTTCTTGAATTCTATATTTAAATTTTTATCCATATTAATCTTTTACATATGCATTTCTTTAATTTTTATGTATTCCATCTTATGCATTTGGACTAGTATTTTACCACAGAAATTTTACTTTTAGTTTTAAATATTATAGAGTGCAGAAATGTCCAATAATGGACCTTGCTCCAGTAAATCTCACCAAAACAAACAAACAAACAAGATCTAGAATCGTGTCTTTGAAACAAAGAAATATTGTCAGTCAATGAAAGAACTCATTAATTTCCTTCCTCTTTTTTGTTATTAGTGTTTGTATATACTAAGATTATTTGGTGAATGGAATTTAATCTGTCATTTGTATCAGGAAGCCGCATTAGTGAAAAAATCCGCAAATAAAAAAAAACAATTGAAAATAGTCTGTAAAGGCTAGTTTCGCTTGTTCCATTTTCCAAAAGAACTTGCAATGCTTTTTAAAACTTACTCTAAATGGCGTAACTGAAACGGTATTATTAAAATGAATAATTGATTGAGTGGTTTGATTTATTCATCGCTTTTTGCATAAGAACTTTTTTGAAATAGGATCCACAGTTTAAAGTGGATTTTTCGAATCACTTTAGATTTCCGCAAGTGAAACAGGAGTTTATCTTCCGAGTATTTGACAAAAAAACCAATGCGCTTACCATTTTTTTTTATCAACGTGACCATATAACCATGTATTAATCCTTTTGCTGAATTTTTCAAAACTAAATCAGCCAAAAATCGAATGATTTGAAATTGTTATTACGATGATGTTGCGTCACAATTCAAATTCCATTTGTTGAGATTTTATATAGATCATAAACAGAATACCCTCTATTTGGTAACAGATAACTATAATATTAATATTTGGTAACAGAGATTGATAACCCTGCTACTTAAAAAGAACAGGGATAATTGATGATAGGAATCTATGTGTGATTTGAAATGGATTCTATAGCTCTACAAATATTCTCTCTCTCTAGAATAGTAATACATGATAAAACGCACTATCGGAAATATTGTTTCTTAAGAAATTTATCTCTATTATAATGAATAATAATATGTTGTATACACGTTTAATAATCTTCTAAGATCTAATTACTTGTGACATTTACTTGTGACATGCGTGATTACACATTTTATTTCATCATAGAATCTCCAAACAAAATCCATAGCAATACTTAGCATTAAAATAAGATTCAAACCATTAAATTACTAAAACTGAATATGTTATTTTTTTATTTTTATTCACATTTTCTCGAATAGTAATGAATAAAATTTGTTGTGGCACATTCTTTATTTATAAACTGTGTAAACATGAAGGGGGGTATATATAGATCGACACATATTGAAAATGCACTAGTTCTTTTCATTCTGATTGCAAATTTACTTTTGTACTTAAATTGATAGGATAGTAAAATGAAAAAAAATATTTCAATGTTTTTTGGTTCCTCATCGACGAATAATATTAACTAACAAAAGTTACAACTATTACACTAGACATAAAGAAACAATGAATAGTATTTTATTTCAAGAGGTGTTTATTCTTATAAATCTAAATTTGTTTATTAAATATGAATAAAAATGTGTACAAATTATTCTTCTATTAATTGTTATTCTAAATATTAAGTTAAGGGAAAAAGAAACAATTCTTTTATTTCTTACATCATTAGCAGTGAAATATTCTTAAAGAACTTCATTTGATAGTTTGTTGCAATTATATATTTCAATTATTTCCATATTTGACAGTCACAATTAGTTTTAAAAACTAATTATTAATATTGATGAAAATGTTTTTCACGACTTACAGGTTTATTAACACTTCCTAAAATAAAGATAAAATAAAAATTCATTTTGGAAATTCGAGATCAAAATGATTTTCCACAAAAAAAAATTTATTAAATTGCTTTTTTTTTTTTTTTTTTTTTTTCCTGTACGGAAAAGAAAAAGATTGCCCTCGCTGAGTTATTTCCCAACATTCGCCCTACAATAAGCTAAATAGAATAAATTACATTGCCTCGCTAAAAGAAATTTAATTTTAAGTTCTAAAATTTACTTAAAAAATTTCAATTTCGATCATCGAACTTGACGCAAATAGAAATATTAAATGAATAAGATAATGGATAGAGGCTCTTTTTTAAATTTTATTTGTCTTCATCATTTATTTATTTATTTATTTATTTATTTATTTATTTATTTATTTTTTGGTGGAAATGCAATTATATACCTAAATGAAATTTGTTCTTAAGGAAGTATTTTCGGTTTTGTAATTTAAAATATTTTATTGATCTTATTTTAAACGTATGTGTTTTGCAGTGAAGGCAGTATTCATATTCATTTTTCGATATTATTTAATTTTCTTACAGTTTATTGAATCTTCGAAAGAATAAAATTGCATATAGTTGTATGAGAAATTTAAATGTTTTGTTATGTAAGAGAGTATTTTCTATTTTCTGAAAGCCAATAGAATTCTTTCACTATAATGATATTACCAACAAATTTTATTCTCTATAAAAAATATATTCATATTACAATTATCTTTTCCTACTTGGAAATTCAAATTACTTTTAGTTTTATTACATTTTATTATTTTTTTTTCTATTCTTTGGATTGAAAATAACTTTTAGACTTAAATGAACTACTTTAGATACTGTTTGTATAGATTTTTTTCTCAAATATTTATTAAAATACATTTATTATTTTGAAAATAAATTTTCACACAACAATGAAAATCTTCTTAAAAGACAGTTAATATATATAAGTTGTTTTTAATTTGTTTTAAATTAGAAATTAATAATTTTAATATAATTAATTTTTATATCTTTCTTTACCATCAATGGGGAAAATATTTGTGAAAATTTCCGCAGATTTAAAAGTACGACATTTTTTATTTAATAACCAAAAAAGAAAAGATAACACATGAGGTGGTTGAAAAATGCGATTTTTTTTTTATCGTAGTTAGTATTTAAGATAATGTAAAATTTATTCTTCTTATCAATAATTAAATATTAGAAATTCTTTTTAGCAAGAGAATACTTAGAAGGATTGAGTATAAAACGAGTATATTTTTATTTATTACATTGATTTCATTGACTTTTCTTGTTTCGTAATATTAATAAAAAATAATTATTTTATAAACTTTTTTGAATAAAAAGCTTTTTATAAAGAGAAAACAACATTTTTATATATTCTTGCGATCATTCTGATCATTAGTATTTTACTTAAATTATTTTCTGCCGGACTTTTTTACACCGAGTTAAGGAGAAGTGGCTGGTAAATTCTGACGGGGACTTGTCAATGTTAATCCGTGATGTTTCAAGTCTTTCCGCTGGTGTGGCTTGGATGTATAGAGGAGGTTGCTAGCTCAAGTGTGACCTCGCCACCTGACCATAGTTTAAAATTACGAGCCACCTGGTGATGGGCGAGTATTTCAAAATCGTTAACCTTATTCTACAATGCAAGGCTCGCCTGCACCGCTTAGTGTGTATGCTGGTGTATTGTTGAAATTTGGCGATGAGGCTGCCAGCTCAGATGCAGACCTCGCCACTCTACTACGGTTCAATCTTACAAGTCATTGGACTATATTTACTAAGGCCCCTGTAAAGGGCAGCTGACGCATAGACTTCGCGACCTGTCACAAACACTATGGTTGCCATAAAACTTCGTATGACACAATATTTTTACATGCATTTGTTTACATTTGATACATTTGTTTTCTTTGTTTGATATGTTTCTAATGTTTTATTACGTAACAAGTTTTATATATAGTAAATATATAAAATAGTAAGTATATTAGGTAAGTATATATATATATATATATATATATATATATATATATATATATATATATATATATATATATATATATATATATATATATATATATATATATATAATAGTAAGTATATTAGTAAAATATTACAAAGAAGCAATAATACCTACTTACAATACAAAAACCTAACTTACATAAATAATATATACCTTCACCGTATTTTTTTTTTAAATTTTCCCTGGACGAAGGACAATTTATTAAAAAATGGACAGTAGAGAAACTATTTTTTATTAAACTATATTATATTGTAAGTAATATATAACAATAGTTTTCACATACATAATGACTATACCAAAAATTAAAAAATAATATTTCTTACATATTGTAAGTATATATTAATATGATATACACTTACAACATATAATATAAATTAAAATATAAATTTTAGTGAGCCATTTATTTCATTTTATTTTTTATTAAATGTGTTTGGTGGCGGAAAAATGCAAAATTTAAAAACATAACAAAATTAGTGTACAAACTCTGTAATTCAAATATAAATAAAATAATAAATTTTTCGAACAAAAGATACACTATTTAATAAGATGTTAATTTTAAACTTATTTTAAATAAGCTATTCTAGTAATTAAAAAATATTATTTATTTTAGGAATGGTGATTTTTAACACGTAAGTTTCTTTATCAAAATAAGGAAACCTAGACTGTGTCAAAAGAGCGATTTTAAAGAAAAAGTAGCGAATCGTAACCATCAGGAAATAGTTTCGACTATTAATGGTTTAAACGCGTTGCCGTTTTCATTATTTAATGACTCACAAAATAATCTTATGGTCTAAGTCCAGCGTTTGGTAGCAAAAAATTCTGAAGAGAATTTGCTTTAAATTCCTTTATTTTTCAAGGCAGTTAGCAAAAAACTCCATAGACATACCTTATGGTCGCTAAGATTTGGACACAGCGGAAATCTCATGCGTCGGCCTGGGTAATTACATTTACCATTTTGTGTCGACTGAAATAAGCCGACAGAAGTATTTTGGTATAACATAGCCAATTTTAACTAGCACCTTGTGCCTTATATCATTAGGCAATTACAGAATCAGCTTTCCTCCAATTTTATATTTGTGAATTGTAGTATATGCGATAATATTTAAAATGTAAAGTTTAGTTGTTTTTTTTTTTTTTTTTTTTTTTTTTTTTCTTTTTAAGTTTTTAATTTCATAGTTTCGAAATGTTTTTCCATTTTTACAAATAGTTTGTGTTATGCTTGTAAATTTTAAAACGAAGAATCCTATTACCATAAAATAACAATGCGCATGAATTTTGACAATGTATTTCTGAAAATATTTGAAAAAATTGTATCTAAAGTATTAGTTTTAAAATATTGAATGGTACGAAGAATTACATCTAAAGTTTAGAAAACATCTTTTGCATTTTTATTGGAATAATAAAAAAAACTTTCATTATATTTTTTATCAATACACGTAATTCAGTTTTCTATGAATATAAAGCATAAAGCTCTTACAATTTCATAGGATCGTTATTCTTGTCCTATTACAATTATTAATGCTCTTATAAAAAAAGTCGTCAAAAGAAATTTCCACCTCGTTGAATTTCAAGACATCGTTTTTTACATGACAAAAGATGTAAGAAAATATCTTCAGCAGCATAAATACGTCAAAAGCTGCATTTGCTTTCCATATTTACCCCCTGCTTTTTAATGTCAGCATTCTACTGGGTGGACTCAAAATATATCATAGCTGCTTGAAATATGAAAAGATTTCTGATTGTATTTTTTTTTTCCGAGTTTAAAGACATTTTGCGTCGAGCGAATCTCTGTGCAAACTTAAATCTTCTTAGAATGCGAGATAGAAGATTATTTCAATTTTTCCTATTTCTTTTCAAAAATAATGAATAACTTTTCTCTCTTGTAAGGCATAATCCACAGACATCTGCTTTTTAAATTGAATGCTACCTCAAACTTTCAACCCATATCTCTTTTTGTGTGCTTTTTGCATAACATGAGGGTTACTGACGTAGTGATGGATATGTTTTTTCATTACGTGAAAGACTTGTGTATGCATTGAATATATAAGGCTGGGGTGCATATTTCTGCTAGATTACATTATGAGGTCTCTAAGAATATGAGGGGAAATCAAGCATTATTTCTTTTATTTTATTAACTTTACTTATGGTCTCTTTCTATTATATTATTCGTGTCCAGTGACTGTTTCTCATTCAACCTAACCACATAACTCATATACTTATGATATAGCTTTCAACTCTACTGATTTTATCGGGAAATCCTGATTTTTCATTATTTCTCCCAATTTCCCGATAATGTAAGAAAATCTACTGACTTTTGGCTAATTCAGAGAAAACGTTTGCCGGAAAAAAAGTTTATTGAGTTCTTTTAGGAGCTTAAATAGTCAAACAGTCAAAATATGGGGCACTAATATAATGGTATATATATATATATATATATATATATATATATATATATATATATATATATATATATATATATATATATATATATATATATATATATATTCTCTGAGCTTCGTGTTCGCCAGGAAGGACGCTGTAACCACTAGGCTGCCAAGACTCTTACGGGTTGGCAGTCATATAATTAACATTCGGAGCAGACACTAGGTACCTATTTACATAAACATTTCAATTAGGATGATAATTAGTAATTTATAATTAGGAAAATATTTCTTTCAAAAAATATTTTTCTCTGAGTTAAATTCAGTGAAAAATACTTTCTATTTAATGCTGTATTTATGTAGTTTTATAAATTTATTACTTATAAATTGCATTAGTGTAGTAAAAGTAGCCCTATAAAATAAATATTGGGGCACAAACGCGTTGAAGTTTGTTTTTTTACATGTTGTATATTTTTTATCTCTCGTGGTTCTTTTATAAGATTGATGAATATTTTATTAGATAACTAAGATTTACATAAAATATTTTTAACCTAAATCATTCTTAGAAAGTATAATCTAAAGAGCAAAAATGCCTTTTTGTTGTACTGCCGTTTTAATAAATCTATTTCAAGCAAACATGTCGCTAGTAGTGTCTCCTTATTTTTTTTTCCTCAAAATCAGTAGAATCTACTGATTTTCTTTTCTTTAAGGTTGGCAGGTGTATCTTGAAATAAATACGGAAAACATAATTTATTACTTCTCATAAAAATGCTACATAAGCAGTTTGTTTTGTTGAAAATATCTTTTGTAAATTTAAATGTAGAATTTATCAAAAGAAAAATAAGGCAAATACTAAAATCTATTAAATTTTATCTAGCTTAGTTTAGAATACTATGTTGAGAAATATCAAGGTGTATACATGCATAAGCTGAGAAAAATTAATGATTTTAAATGTAGCCCATAGATTAGAAGGCTTAATTTTTTTCTTAGTTTGCAACTATTTTCATGTGTTATTTTTTTATCTGAAATAAAATACGGAATTTTATTTCACTAGTTTCAAAATCTTTTAGGTAAAGCTAACTAAAAGGTTTTAAAACAAATGAAGAAAGGAATTATAATAATGGGCTTATGGTTAGTACAAGATTAAATTAATAAATATGAATATCTACCTTTTTGTCTTAATCAAACAACTATTTTTTACTATTTTACTAATTAAATATATGAGTTCTCTTTCGCCTATTGGCAGGCTCGTCCTGTTTTAAGTGGAAGGAAATAATAGGATTTTAACACGTACATGCATTGCGGTGCAGGTGAGACCCACCCTGCACCTTAAGGTTAACAGGTTTAGAATACTCACCTATCGCCAAGCGCCTCGTAATTTTGAACCGCAGTCAAATGACGAGGTCACATCTGATTTGGTACCCTCTTCTCTAGATTCTTGCCGCAAAAACGGAAAAACTCTGGATGTCACAGATTAATGTGGATATGTCCCCAACCCACGGAGCTCTTACAACCTTGAAAGGTAGAATGTGGACACCTTCCCAATCACTGCCCACTGCAAATGATGCTTCACTTTGCTTCTTAACAGGGAGCTTCTGAGTCACTGAATCTCAATCTTAGACACAGTGTCGTAATGAAAAATAAGTGTTGCCTACCCTCTTTTTTCATGAATATCTGTTAAAATGGTTATGTTGATATTTACCGCGTAGCCGATCGATGAGTGAGAGGTTAGCGCTCCTGACTCCTGAGCTGTGTACCCCGGCTGAATTCCAGTTCAGGCTTGGATGTTATTTTCTTTCTCTGTTCCCTCTGGTTTCTCTGTCCATTCTTCTATGGTGATGTATTAATGTGGTCCACCCAATAAGCGGATTTGTGATGGTATGGCACGGGCAACGCTACTCGCCTCTGTGACTTGGTTCACAGGTACCCACTGAGTAACGGTAAACGAGTAGCAGTTTCTGGCCTTGTTGTGGCATAAGGTTCGTAGCCCAAATGCCCGCCGTTGGAAAAAAAAGCATTTACCGCTTATATTCCATTTTGTAATACAATATTACTGCACATAATCTACAAACCGTCACCCAGAATGCATCGGGACTAGTTGCCTAGGTGGTTAGGGCGTAGTTCTCATTATTGGAAGGTAGTGAGTTTTAACGCCCCCTTAACAGAATATCCGTTTGTTCGCTAAAGGTGACTGGCTCATGTCTTGGTCGCAATGACCTTCAAACGAAATGATATATCTGGGGGTGGCAGGCCATGTATTGGGATCTTCTACTTGGTCACTGCTTCAAAATGAGGAAGACTCCACCCGGGTTTTTCTATTTAACTGGTAAAACACAATTCAGGGCTACGGACAGAGAAAGCAAGCTGGTGCAACAACAACAACCCAGAATGTTTCACGTGATTGATATTCAAAAAGCATTGCAGATTTTAACTGCTAGCTATTTTATTATACGATTCTAAATTCAAATAATGCGACTCCACATTGGCTTGTGGTAAGACAGCGTTATTAAAAAACAAGCCCTTGTTCTAACAGAACTTTTCTGGCAATATCATGTTTCTGTTTTGTACTTGTACATTTATTGCCTTGGGTTCCTGAGAATTTTCTTTCACGAATGTTTGTTTAGTCCCTTATGATGATGAATATGACGATTATCAATGAAGAAGTCTCAATTATGCAAAATGCTCTTTTTTTATCATAAAACTTTTTAACTTTTAGTTCCACTGTGCTGCTTTAAACCAAATTACTTGATTGATCATAGTGAAGAACAATTGTCTTGAATACAGATGCATACATATATATTACTTGTATATCCGTATATTCACTACATAATTTTATTCATAACAAGTGGGCGTTTTTACATTACCTAAATAGCTATTTTTCTGTCTCATTCTCAAACTTTTTGAATACATTAATTATTTATGGTTTTAGGGCCGTGGTAGTCTAGTGGTTAGGGTATCGGCATTCCCCCCGAAAGGGTGGGGTTCGAATCCCAATGCCGCCAAAGACCCACCTAGTATATGTGATATATGTGCTCGTTAAATCTGTGGAATCGAAAGTCCTGTAGTCGGTCGTTGAGCAGTTACCAGGGGTACAATGGTCTGGAGAAAATTTCCTCCCCTTTCAGATCAATGTCAAAATTGAGGGAGTTGGTCCTCTGGTGGTGACATCTATCGGAGGATTTAAAAAAGAGCGAAGAGACGTACTTTCACCTTCGTGGTGCTCTGATTAAAACGAAAAATCTCCATATGGACTTAAATTCGCATTGTCATAGTGAACTTGGCTTGTCCAAGTGATATAAGTGACAACAACATTTATAGTTTTCATTACATTTATTTGAAAAATTACGATTATTACATTACATATATATGTATGTGTATAAGAATTAATTATTTATAATTAAATACTGAAAAAGTTATCAATCAGTATATAATTCATATAAAAAGTTTATATTTTGTGCTTAAGAATATGATGTGCCATGTGAACTCACTAAAACAAAATAAGATTTTGAATCTGAAGTTTGTGTTTGATAGTAAAAGAGAAAAGAAAAAAAAAGCCATGCTTATTTATACTGAGCAGCGTGAAAATAAGCTCACACTTGAATAAACGCCTTAATTATGTTTTCCCTTCCAAAACTTCGTAGTTATAAAACCACCTGAGTAAAGAAGCAGTTTACAGCTGTTTCAAGAAAACCAACCGTACATACAACCCCAAATCAACAGCGTATCGATTTCTGTACACTCTTTTCATTTTCTTCGGATAGGCTATGCACTCATTAAGGCCCGAAACGAAACTAGTGCAGCCCCTGAAGTTTTCTGGCTTCCTTTTTAATTAGGAGGCGCCTTTCCCGGGATACAGTGTTGCCGCCACTTTGTTCGAAAAGCTTCACTTTCTCACTTATCGGTTTTCCACCGCCTTCTCTGTTCGTCGACAAGCTAAAGGATTTGTTAACAAACCTACGTGCCACCAATAATTAGAGGGTGGTTATAAGGAATAACAGACTTGTTAGGACGGTTTTAAAGAGGACTATCGACAAACGTATCGATTCACGGTAAAACGATAGTTGGTGGACCCTGACTTTTAGGAAGAAGCCTAATTATAGCAGATTAATTACTATGGATACACACGTTGTCTGGACACTACCTGTTGCACTAGATGTTTATATCATAGCATCATAAAAGTAAATTTTCTTACTAAGTACAGTTTTCCCTTCGGAAATATATTTTAAGGGGATATAAATTTAATCTAGAGACAGTTAGGTAAATCGTGATATGAAAGTCTTATATTACTAAATAACAGTTGGCTTGAATTCAAAATTAAGTATAACATTACTATTATTCAAAATGTGTTCTTGTGGATATGTTCAATTAATATTCAATATATTCAAAATAAGAATGTTTTATGTATTTAAAAATGTAACATGAGGCTAACGAGTTCATTTATTAATAAATAGTGTTTATTATTTTATTTTTTATTGACTAATTTTTAACATTATATTTCATCCCAATACATGAAATTACGAAAATAAATTTTGCTAGTTAAGAGTTCTTAAGGTCCTAAAAATTTAACCATTTTACAACTTTTGCATTTTAATACTGCATAAAGTATGAGTAGGAGATTTTAATACACTTCTGAAGTCACATTTTTATAATTATCTCTCTATATGCTATATATATATATATATATATATATATATATATATATATATATATATATATATATATATATATATATATATATATATATATATAATACCATTAACACTTTACTTCATTCATTTCATATTTTTATGAAATTTTATAAATATATAGCAATTTTATCGCCAAATATGTGATAATTATGTATAGTTTCCTACTATAAAATACGTTTTGCAATTAATTTAAGATAAAATAATGATTTTTATCAAAAAATTCATGCTTTGAAAAATCTATATTTTTATACATTATCGACAGCTTGGGATGTGTTCAATATATTTAATAAATGGGGTTCTACTTGAATTAATTAGGCCTATTCTCAAATGGGAGTGATAGCATTTTATATAGTAAAGGTACTTCAGCAAGAACTTGTTTTTCATCAAATTAGGTATACGGGCCGAAACACATGATAAACGGGGTAAGGGGGAAACAGAGATAGATTAAGGTCACTTGTCTGGTGATTTCTCTTAAAAGAAGAAAATATAAAAAAAAGATAGACCATAATCACAATCCTTTGATCTTTGCCGCTTTTAACCAACGGCAAATTTCCTGGCAACTTGTTTTCTTAGAGTTAAAAAAAATAGAAGCATTTATACTATAGCAAAAAAGTTGCAAACCAGAGTTCTTAAAAAAAAATATTAAAGATTTTTTTAATGTAAAAAAATTAACTGGTAGATTAATATTAAAATTCCAAAAATTTTAAAGTTATTACTTTTCAGTTATGTAAAGCTTTCTATTTTATCAATAAATTTACTGTTATGATTTTCCTTGAAAAATTTGTTTTTATTAGGTAGAATTTTTTTCTACTATGAACTGCTTCTCTTTATAAAAAAATTTCCTTAGAGGCTGATAAAAAACATTAGAAAAATTATTAATAATTATTGTATGTAAAATACGATAAAATAATTATTGTTTTTATCTCCGATTAATGTTTTTTGACTTGTGAATTAAACTCGCTGAGTATGAATGCTTAAAAAAAATTATTATTTTTTAAATAATAGATTTGAGGTAAATTTAATGTGGCAAGTAAGTTCTTAGAATAGTAGACAAAAAATAACCACTGAAAAGAAATTTTGCCATACTGGAATAGCCAAATAACATATTTTATTCTCTGTAATTTAAAGTTAATTACATTAATTACTAAAAAATAAATAATTCTTTTATTATCTTTTCTTAAAGTTTATAAAGATTGTATAATTAATGATCACAAAAAATATTTTATTCATGAAAAACTGGAAAAATTATTTTTTGTAGGAGTTTTACTATAAAATTTTTTCTAAATATATAATAAGATTATAAAGAAGAATAATAGTGCTATTTCAGAATACCAATTATTTTAATCATTTTAAAGTAAAACAAACATTTTCAAATTAGAAAAACAAATCACCCTTTCCTAATCAAATAATTGCGTTGTATTTATTTATTTTTGGATTGTGTTTTTATCTTTGTTTATCGGTGGGTATTTGTTTTCGCTTTTAATTATAGTCTTACAATAATAAAGAAGTACATTTTTAAATGAGTATTTTTCTTTAGAAAATTTAATTTTATACCTTACATTTAATTAATTATCCTTTTTTGTTTTTTTCTTATGCGTTGAAATTGAAATAATTTTTTCTACATATTTGTGAGAATATGAAAGATAGAGAGGTATGTTTTATGAACAAAATTCCTCAACTTCTTTGCCTTTAAGCGAATTTTTCTCTTTCTTATTTATTTTTATCATTCGTGAAAAAAGATATTAAAATTTCTATTAAGTTTAATTTATTATGTCTTAATTTTTTTTTTATTTGAATGCAGTGTATATAAAAACCAACACTTTTGTCTTAAATGTTATGAAACAGTTTCTCCAAAAATTATGGTTGCCTATTGTTGCTAAGTCTTGTAAAAACATTATAGTTTCCATTGAGACATCATTTGTTAAATTTTTATTAACAAATTATATTTCAATCCAATTTATAAAAAGTCAAAAAAGATTTCTTCTTTTTCAGTAAATGCTGCAAATGGTTGTCTAAATGACTAAATTCTTCATTGAAAGAAGTAGTTTTACTTTCATTATATGACAATTTTCTCAATATTAATAGTTTTCTAGCTTTCACATTACTCTTTTATACCGTATTTATAAACACACAAAGTCTTACCGTATTTAATTTATTTAATTAAAGTTTTTTTATATCAGTAAAAACAAAATTGGTATTTTTTATATTTGCTTTATTTGAGTTTACTTACATTTCTACAAATATTGAATAAAATACTTTTTTATTTCCATAATTTTTTTTACATAAATATGGTATGAAAATTCCATTTTCAAGATTTTTAATTTTTTTGACAATTTTCTTTTTCTTCAAATATTTCCATGCATGTTTTATTCGTGTATGCTTCTATTAAATAAAACCTATTTCTCATCACTTAGAAGTATTACAAAACCACTGACTAAATTCACGAGAAATATTAATGCTTTTTTTTATCTTCTGGAAGGATTAGTTAAACTTAAAAAAAGGTTTTATCTTACGAGTCTTAATTAATCCTTAAAAGGTAGAAAGAAAGCTCTATGATTACTTAACAAATGTGAACAATATTGTCAAAATTATCTGGTATATCCTTGAAAATAAACAATGAGACTGAGAAAAAAGAAGGTACAATTTACAACTAAAAAACTGTTAACAAATTCCCACGAGATTTGAAACATGTATTCTTTGTCATCCAAAAAAGTTAACTAATGCCTTTTGTGCAATTTCTCAAGCATGATTAGATTTGGCAGAAATTTTAAATGCGTGTTCTATTTTTCACTTCAAAAAATTAAGAAAGCTTATAACAAGTTGATATTTCATTAAAAGGTATTAAAAGGGCCGTGAAAAGGGTGGGAATTCATTTCAGTTCACATACTTTAATAAATTTATCTAAAATTTGGTATGATATTCCTTGTAACATCAAAGAATTATATATTATTACATAAAGTTACTTATCTCTTTAAAAGTGAAGGAAATAGAAAGGAAAAAGTTTCATTCTGCAGGTTAAGATATAATAGACTTCCCGTGGATATTCTATACCATACCGAAATATTATAAATATGCTTTTGAAAATTTTTTAGATCCCAAATATAGAGAGAATGGAGTTAAAGTAGAAGCATTCAATTCGACATCTTTTGGAAGATGCAAATTTTATAAATTTTTAGATCCCAAATGTGTAGAGAAGGTTAAAGTAGAAGCATTCAAAACGACACTTTTTGAGAGAGAGAGATACAAATTTCATAAATTTGTTTCTTCCACATTTATGAATCTCATAATCTTGCAAATCTTTTCTAAATTTAATTTTAAAAATTGCAAAATAAAGTGATGTTTGGTATGATGAAAAATATAATCTTTAACGTGTAGAAATTTCAAGAAATTCACTTTATGTGGTGATATTTCGTTATATTGAATATTAGATATTCTTTATTGAAACTCAATCGTAAATCATTTATGGATATCACATTTGCATGTTCTCCAATATTAAATAAAATAAAATCTTTGATCATAAGTTAATTTTCTGTTAAAAATAAAAGTTTTTATATATAATAAAACTTTCTGTTAAGTATATGTGTATATATGGCTAAGAGCTAACTATATTTGAGCAAAATAAATACAACAGATTCTTTGATTACTTTCTTCAACAAAACTTTTTTGCTCGATATTAGAGTTTCCAGTAAACGGGTGGAGAAAGTTATTGTTTATCGGGGAGATGAAATTGAAGCCAATAACACCAATAATAAACGAACAATTATTGGTTAGAAGCTTAACCGAAAAATCCCTGTGTATCGCAAACAAATAAAGTACAAATAACAAAATAGTTTTTTGATAATAAAAAAAAACAATAAAGCTGGAGAACTAAAACTGCTGGAAGAATCGGAGCAATTGGTCCAAGTAAATGATCCAGAAGTAAGAGTTCCGTATTTGATAAGAGAATGTCATTTTCTTCTAGAGTACTTTGGAAAGAAGAAGGCCTTTTCAATTCTACCAAGAAATTTTTCCACCCTCTTCTTTTCAAATGAAAAGCGAACAAAACAATTCACTCAACGAAAAAATACAAATAACAAATAAAAACCATTTTTCAAATTAAATTAAGATCCCCCTGTGCGGAGACCATTTTTAATCATATCGACTATAAGAGATGGTTGGATGGAACGCTATAATAAATTTTCTTAGTGTGTATGTGTGTTTAAATTCCTTGCTCGCATATATTTATCTATTTTTCAAAATGTGCATTATTTGAATTTTTGTGTTCTAAAATTATTCAGATAATTATTTTTAATTTTTTAGTATCTTTCTGTTTCAAATTTAATATTATTAAATATAAGTTTTTAATACAATGAAAAACTAAAACTTTTAAAAATAATTTCGAATTAACTGATTTAGACTGATAAAAGTAATATAATGGAGAGGAATTTATGCGGAAAATTAATTGGATAATGTACATTAATTTACATAGATATCTTATTCCTTTTCTTTGAGAGAAAAGATAATTTGAGAGCATTTCTTGTTTCAAAATATTTGTTTTCAAACCTATTATCTACAAATTCTTTCTTAATAATTCAATAGCAAATAATTTTAAGGAATTAAAATCGAACTCTTTGACGTTATTTACTGTTGTATTTTTCTAAATTTCAAAATGAGTTATTTTCATTTAATGTTTTCAAAATAGTTTTCTTTCTTTTTCTCTCTCTTTGGGCAAAAATAATATAATCGGTACAAAACAATAAAAATATTAATTCTTTCCACTTCTTATTTAATCAATTTTTTCGTACTTATCTGCGAATTTAAAATCCCTTAGTTTCGAAGCACCCTTAAAAGTTACATCACATGACCTTACCAAAGAGTTTGATCCCGTAAAAATCTCCCTTCAACTTAGGATTAAGAACTGAGCCTCTTTTCCGAAGTTTCTTTGAGGAAGTTTAATCCTTTGCTAGGAAGAGGGGGAGAGGCCCAAAAAAAATAAGAGAAGAAAAACTTCCATTTTCTTGTTCGATTGTGGGGGAGGAAATCCACATAATGCACACACGCAGGAAGGCATCATTTCTTAAAGGCATTCAGCATTATGCATGAGCTCCTTGAGCCTTGATAGAGACGAAAAATGTGCCCCTCGCGCCAAACCTTATTAAAGCAGCAGACGCCAGAAAATCTTCGAACCACGGAGTGTGAGATCCTGCAGATCTTTTTTCTTCTTCAGATACCTGCAGCTGAGATCATCATTCCTTGCTTTTATTATTGATGTACCCTTTAAAGGTCCGTGAAAAAGTCTCCTAATTCCGTTTTTTTTTTTTTTTTTTTTTTTTTAAAAGCCCTCCCGTTGGTCAGGGGCATCCAGTGAGAAACATACCATTGCTTGCGTGCGGGAAGTTACATACCACCCGACAGCTTCATCGCCACTTTCCTGCAGTGAATCAAAGTTGGAGATATTCGAGTCCAATTAAAATCTGCAGCTATTCATCAAACACCCCGGAACTTTCTTCTGGCGGACTGACTCAAAAATCCGGACGGGAAGCTATTAACAGCTATCTTAACTGTGAAAGATTCAACTCGCGTGCATGACGCCCCCGCCTCATGAAATTAGATTTCCGTTCAGGGCACTGGCTTCATTTTACTTTAGCTATAACTCTAATTAAACATAGAATCTTTTCCCCTTCTTTAAATGACAATGCGTGAAAAAAATATGAACTACGTATCACTTTCAGTGTCTTGTTAAAATTGTAATATTTAAGAAATTTAAAAAGGCGTTAGGAGGTGCGCTGCTCCACTTTCCCAATTGAACCACATATTTTGGTGTGGAGTCCGACCTCCTTTATACAGACATGCCGTAGGTACCCGTTTATAGAGTAGGCAACCATTCACCACCCATTCATACAAGGAAAGGATAAAAACAGGATAGACAGAGAGAGAAATTACATCCATGCCCGAACTGGGTTTCGAACCCAGGACCTCCCTATCCGCAGTCAGGCATGCTGACCACTAGACAAGTAAGGCGGCATCTTATTGATTTAGAACCCTTTAATTTTCAATGCACCCATTGATTTTACATTTCCGATAATATAAAATTACAGGAATATTTTTTCTATTACACTCTACCACTAGGAATTTTGCACTGTTTCACATTACAAGAGTCAGGATTGAAGGTACCATTATGTAGTGAGGTATGCAGTGGGCGTGCCATCGTGAATCCGAAAGTGGGTGAGTCTTCGTAATTTAGAAATAGAGATCAAGCAGAAAACTTGGTCTGCCATCCTTTAGAAGCATCATTTCAATGGAAGGACATTGCGACTACGTTCTATTTTACGTTGCGAACAGTTGCAAACACGATGGATTTTTTTGCTGAATCAGTATAGAACTCGCACTTTTTCGATTGTGAGAACAAATGTTTTCCCAATCAGGTCATTGCAGCCTTTTATGGAAATATGAAGCCCATGTAGGAATTTTTTATAATATTTATTTTCTATTTCGCGAATTGTAGAAAGATAGAATTTTGTTGCCCTATTAAAATGTGCTGTAATATTTATGACAAAGATGACGTATGTAACTCCAGTCATCCAAACTAAAACTAGTTTATATCGTGACAGGAATTACTTTTGTATCATATGTAAAAGAAGAAGAAAATGTAATTATTGTTTTTCTTACACATATATGGCATTTAGTCATATTTTTGTCCCATTTTGGTCTAGTTTTGCTTTTTTGTTTGTAAACTGGGCAATAATTCCCTTATAAAATGGAATCAAACTTTATAAGAAATACTATGATTCAACAATAACAATGGCATTTTTCTTTGTTTAATGCATAAAAAATATAGACTTGTTGATGGCGGTAATAAGTTATACGGTATTAAATATTTTACTATACGAATAGTCTTTACTTATTTCATGTGATATTAAGCAAATTTCGCAATTTAAAAGATAAATTAAGTACAGTATTTCATTAATTGTAGAATTACTGTAATAATGTTTACTTAAGTGCATGGTTCTTAATATATATATATATATATATTATCATTGTTTTAAAATTTCCTATTTTGTATGTAGAAGATAATTTCTCGAAAAATGCCAGAAATTCTATTCTATTTTCCTTTGCAAAACCTTTATCAAAAATAATTCCGTTTAAATCTCCTTCATACATATTTCTTGTTTTATTCAACATAAATATTTTTCATGGTTCTCTCTCTCTCTCTTTTTATAATATACATATATCTTTTTCTCTGCAAGATATCAAATAACTGGTTGTTTTTTTTGCGGCAATAGAACCAGAATTTATTCACAGCGTCATCACTTCATCAGTTTCTTAGTCCCTTGACGATGAAAAATGTCTTCAACTCTTTTCTGCTCTCTACAAACCACATTTTTCCCCAAAGAAAGAAAAACTGTACCGACGTATATGAGGCAAAGAGGGGGAAAAAAAAGAGAAAAACGCATATAAAAGCCAAGAAGAAAAAAGAAAGGCACTAAACTGTTGCGAAGCGTAGGGAAAAAGTTGCCATAGAAAAGTTTCTCATTCTTCTGATGTGTCTTTCTTCGTTGGTGTGGTCCTGCCTTTATTATCTACCACCCAAAGGGCGGGGGTGGTGGAGGACTCTATGTCCATTAGTGGAATTGGTTGTGGATCAAGTGCATTAAAGGAATGGGGAATGAGGGGGTGTAGTATGTCCTGAAGTGTGTCCCTGCATCTTCCAACTTTTCCTTTTCTCTGCTCGTCTCTAACAAGACAAGAAGTGTCTCTCAGTATCATCGCTCCGATTATGAGGTATCGCTTCTGATTGTGAAAGAGGAGACATTTGTAATTGCCCGCTGCTTTGTGTTTGTTTCGATCTTCTTTATCGTAAAACTTCGATAACGCGTGTAACTCAAAACTGTTGTCTTTCTCAATCTCAGTTTGTTTTGTTACTTTCTGCTATTAATGTTGATTGAAGTCAAAATTACACAGATTCATTGTGCCATTTAGACGCTACTGGTGCATCGCTATACCCAAATGCATTACGGTAATCATTCAAACGCACTTAGAAATATTGGTTTATTCTTAAACCAAAACTTCTTTATGGCTCTTAAATATTCCCACATTTTACATCAATAATAGTATTTAAAAAGTAATTCTTATTTTAAATTACTTTTAAACAGTGATATTGATGTAAAATTTGGATTTATTTAAATATCATTAAGAATAACAAAAGGAAAATTATGCTTTGTAATCATACTTTGAACCCTCTACGATGTTAATATATATTAAACTTTGTAAAAACATTACATTTTTTTTCAGTATTATCAATATAAAAGCATAGAATTAACTATGGAACTGAAACAAAATCCCACATTTATGTTTAAGAGGCTTAAATAAAAAAAAAATCCCACATCTAATTTCTAATTATTTTATGAATGCAAAAAAATTGAATATAACTTTTGGGTATATTAATCAATATTACTGTTGCAATATTAATCTTCTATATATTATTTCTCTTTTTTAAAAAGCACAAATAGATTGTTTTATAGGTTTACACTTAAATAATTATACGTGAAAATTTGACATTTAAGTGAGTTAAAATTATGTCAATTAATGCAATTTGAAAGACTACTGCATGGTTATATTTTTTACTGTATGATACATTGTCTTAATTTTCACTATTAAAAATTTTAATTGACTCATCTTTTGATTTTAAACTTATTAACAGGTAATATACTTTTTGAATGAATATTTATTTAACTTGGAATTGTATAACTCGTGCAGTATTCAAACAACATTTTACACTGTGTCATAGCAAAGTGCTGTAGATCAGTCATCATCTAACATTATAGAATAAATAGAGTTTATTTTCACATGTTTAACTGGGTGAATATATGAAAGTTTCAGATTTTAGTTTCGGTGTAGAAATTGATATCCCTTGGTTTGGCAAAACATTTGCTGATAAAATTTAATTTCTGGTAACCCTAATACTTTGTATAACTTTTGTGTAGCGACAGCAGCCTTCTTGTTTCTCACATCTTGGCACTTATCTCAGTGCTAAAAAGTCTCCAAAAATAAAAAAATAGTCGATTGTAAATTTTTACTCAGATTTTGTAAGCATTTGAGTTTGATTGATGGGTGTGAGTAAATAAATACGATTGCTTTCGGTGGTATTTTTAGAGGTTTTTTAAAGGTTATTAAAGTGTTCTAAAAGAAAAAATAAAAATCAAACACAATAATGTATTAAACTGGACCACAACGTTTTCCCCCTATAGTTCAACAGCGACCTTGAAGTCATGAAAACTAGAAAGAGCAGTCTAGGACACTGTGGACCCTTAACCTATATTTATAGGTTAGAGCTTTAAAAAAGGATGTGATATTTTTATTATTTTAACAGATAAATTTTTCATTAATGATTAAATAGATGATCAGATCATCTTCTGAAAATGGGAGCTGAAATAGGAGATCTTAAGTTCTTCAATTCCACTTCTTTCTGTGCAAGACCCATGAAAAGATGCAGGGACATCATTGATAAAAATTTTACTAAACTTAAAATTAAAAATTAGAGGTTCATTACTGGGAAAAGAGGGAAACGGGAAAGACTTATGAAGAAGGCCTGGGTGCATAGCAGGCTGTCGTGCTATGTTGGTGATGGATAAAATATTATTCCTGTAAATTATGTATATATATATATATATATATATATATATATATATATATATATATAGTGAATTTGTATGTTAGACCTATTGTGCTGGTTTCAAGAAAAAGAACTACCTTGCACATCAATTAATTGAAATCTTTTCTACAGCATGAGGCAAGCTAACTTCCTTATTGCAACAACACAAAACGTATTAAAGACATCTTTTTATTTATTTTTGTATACAAAAGATACATATTTAATTTACTTAGTTTTAAATACCATACCGGGCAAATGATTCTCACCATTGTCGATACACCGAAATTTTCTGGACTCATCACTCTCTTCAGGGTTTTTTTATATTGGTAGATATGTTATCCTCTTCTCTTTAAAGGATTCTTTACAAATCTTCCAAAGTTTGTGCGTGGTAAGCATAGACATGAGACTTTTAGCACCCCTTCAAAAAGAATTACATGGACCAAAATCGGAAGAAAGCACTTGCAACTCCAAATTGTCAGGGGTATTACATTCACAACACTGGCATTGAGAATTATGAAGTATGGGCTGTTGCTCCGTCTTACTGAAACCATGCTTCTCTTAAGTGCATTTCTTCAAATCATGGTAAAAAAAATCTTCCAGCTTGTTCAATAATGGTTTGAAGTGACTGTGATAGTCTGTTATTTTTCCTCGAAAACTGTGAGCCCACAATTCCAGCTGATGACATTGTGCAATATTGGAGAACACAAGGGCCTCTGATGTAGTTCTTAAGGGTTGTCGACAGCCTTGTCGCGCATATTTTGTTGATTGATAAATCCAGTCAAATAGAAATGAACCTCATCACTGAAAAAGACAGTTGTGTCTTCAGGGACGTGATAAAGAAACGCTTCATGCATTTCTTCGAGCTTTAAAATCACGTTTAGAAAATTTCTACTCAATGACCAGCTTCTATGGATGAAAATGAAAATTATCGTGAAAAATTCTCCTCGTAAAACGATTGGAAATTCCAAGTGTGGACGCATGTTTGCTCGCCGAATGCCAAAAATAACACTCGTACTGCTTGGATGCTCTATGTTGATCTCTGATGGGGCGTACATCTCTACCTCTTCTTTTCTGCACAGAACCAGTTTTTTTTTTATGCACAATCCGGAACAGGTTTCATAGGCGCAATATTGAAGCGATTTCGGAAAACGCTCTGAGGTGAAATAATCGAACTACCAATTGAAAAATAGCTTTCCACTGTAAATGCACGTTGTCCATTACTCCAACGCATGATGGCGACTTAATCACAATGCCACACAACTTAGTGTTCTTCTGTCTTGAATGTGACAACTTCCATCTCATTAGCTTAATTAAGTTTTTGTGTTATTGCAGTCCGAAATAAGGAAATTAGCTTTTTGCACCATGTATTTATAAAGTACGCTTATGAACAAAGATATACATTTCCTACTAATAATAAGCAACTTTATTTGAATTTTTAATTCTTCCTTTCGTTTCAATTAATAATTATTATAAAAAGATTTAAATTGCTTCAATTTATTTGACATACTGCATACAAAGGTCATGGGTCTAATAATAGCGAGCAATTTGATATGTTTTTTAATTTTTCACTTATTTGAGATATACCTTCATCTTTAAGTATTATACTCGGAATATGTGTACATTAAAAACATTTTAAGTATCTCATCCATGAAAACAAGAGATAAATATGTGGGAAGTTTAAAATTAATTAAAAAATTCCAAAAATAAAACACTATTTTTACTCTAGTATCCTGAAATAAAAACTTGGATTGAAAAAAGCGAAAAAAAATTCTATTTTGAGTTTGTAATGAAAGAAGTTAATTTTCTTGGAGTACTTCGCCTGTGTGCGTGGAATTGGAGAGGGTCGGTGAAAAATTAATTACCCTCTGCACTCAAGGCAGATGTACCTGCCCGATTCTTGCTTATCATATGAAAGCCGTCTTTTTTATTTTATTTTTTCATTAAGCGGCAATAGATTTTGGTTTCTGTGCCAACAAATCGGACTATTAAAAGAAAATTCTTCACAAAAACGAAGTGCTAATTACTAAAGAATGAATACAGTGTTTTCTCACTTTTCCCCTTTCTCTTTCATAGTAATAAAAATGTAGGTGTGTGAATATTTTCTTTAATTAAAACATAAATGATTTTTAAAGAGCTAAAAGATGTTTTTTGTTTTTCATCATTGCTATAAAAATATATATCACTCATTTTTTATGAAATGAGATAAATTTTTTAAAATAATTTATAAAAAAAATATTTTAAGCAGTTCGGAAAAATGTTTCACTTTATTTTGGAATATTTTATATGTATTTTACATTTAGGAAAATACACACACACACACAGTACGCTGAATACAATAGACTGATTTTTGACTTATTTAAGATAAGAAGGTTTTAATTTCCGTCTAACATTTTAAATTTGCTTGGTTTTTTTTAATTAAATATGAAGATAATTTTTTTCTCATTAAACATAAAGAAGTTGTTTCTTTCATTCCAGTTGAGATCATGACTACGTCCCTTTATTACAATTCACTTTGGTTTAAAACATGCATGACATCAAATAAGGTTTCATCTACGTCTCATTGTATTGAGGTGGCGTCGTAAATCCGACTTGTTGACGAATTTGATGCCTACCTTCAAATCGCATTCTTCTAGCGGCAGCAAACAAGGCGATGAGAAGAAATCCATGCAAGATATTTACAAATAATAAAGTATTTTTTGAATTATAATTTTTCTTCCTGTAAAATCTTTCAAAATCATGTAAATTACCTGTTGTAGAACAGCAAGTAATACCAAGTCACGGAGGCGAGTAGCGTTGCCCGCACCATACCACCACAAACTCATTCATAGGGTGGGTCACATTCATACATCATCACTGATAATAAGACAGAGAAACACAAAAAGAAAGTAACATCTAGGCCCGAACCAAGATTCGAATCCAGACCCACAGCGCTTGATTCAGGAGCGCTAACCACTTATCATATCACTCGGGGCAAATTAACTTTAAAAAAAATTAATTTTTTTTAATTTAAAAATAGCAGAAATTTTTAGATTGAATATATATATATATATATATATATATATATATATATATATATATATATATATATATATATATATATATATATATATATATATATACATCCGTTTTTATAAATTCATAAATGATAGAAATAAATATAGTTTTAAATTGTTGTTTTCTTCTTCTTCTTCTTCTTTTTTTTTTTTTTTTTTGAGAAATAAATTTATGCAATGTACTTTTTTATTTTTTATGCAGGGAATCAAAATATTGCGACTGCATCTTGATTTTTATCAATTGTTCTTTAAATAAACTGGATATATTTCATCTCTTTTTTTTTATCGGGAAAAATTTATCCCAAATCAAAACACAGATAAAATCTATCACAAGTCTTACGTTCCTTTTTTTTTTTTTTTTTTTTTTTACCTAAAATATTTTCGCGAGCTCAATGCGAGAAATATTGAATATTTAGCTGCATAGTGTTTCAATAGCATATAGTTTTTCTGAATCCATCACTCGGAGGCTGAGGCCTGCGATCGGGTTTCGATATTCGAGTTTTTATACGTATGAGTGCTTTTTTCTGCAGATTCGGCAGGATTTGAAGACATCTCCAGATGAAATGGATTTGAGGAGAAATACAATACGTGCTTCACTCTTCTACTTAGATGGCACATTTTCCGGTGCGTTGACCAGACCCCAAGACAGTTCATCTACTAGAGTAGTTGGAATAACCTTTTTTTGTTTCGTTATTATGTTCTTTATCACCATAAGCAGTTGGAGGGTAAAATTGTATGTATACCTAAAAGGCCCTTTTAGATTTAAGAAGAAATATTTTTGCTTGTTGTTGGGTAATATATGAGGATTGGTTTTATTTTGACATGGGAAAAACGTGTTCTTCTGAATTCTCATAAATTATTAATCTTACTTACGATTTTTGGTAAAAGATTTATTTAAGATATAAGCTTTCATTTTTATGTTTGATATAAAATCATGAAATGTCAACAAAAAATTTCTTATTTACAGTAGAGTGAGATATACTGGCATAATTTTTTAAGGCTTCTACTTAACAATGCCCTTTTTCTTCCGATGTCTTCAAGCTTTTCTAACTGAATCTGCATTATTCAAAATAAGGAACGTTTCTGTGAAAGTTTCATAATAATTTTGCCACTTAAGTGCACATAATTATTTGTTTATTTTATGAGTATTTAGAAGATATTTTTGTGTCGATTTGAAATTGGAACTATTAATGCTCACTAAATACTTTAAAATTTTCAATTATCTTTGTCAATGTATTTTGCTAATCAGTTATCTTTCCCACAATTCACATATTATTATATAGATTATATATTAAAGTTGTGCCAACCAATGGCTTAGTTGTCAGCGTTCCTGACTCCTGAGCTGTGGGTCCCGAGTTCGATTCGGGCATGAATGTTACTTTCCTCCTCTTTTCTCTCTGTGTTTTTCTGTTCTTTCTCCTATAATGATGTATTAATGTGGCCCACCCTATAAACGAGTTAGTGGGGATATGGCGCGGGTAGCGCTACTCGCCTCCGTGACTTGGTTCACAGGTGCCCACTGGGTAACGACAAATGAGTAGCAATTTGTGCCATAGGGTTCATCACCCAAGTGCCCGGCCATTTGAAAAAAATATCTTAAAATTGCTGCATTATTATTCCTATTTTTCACAAAATTTTCACTAAATGAAATTGGGCAATATTATTAGCATTAAAAGAGCAGCTTATTGAGATTTGAAAATGTTTACTTTATTTGAGTTTGTAGAAAGTTACGCACACAGTTTGTTTATTTCCTTTGTGCTCCATGAGTTGAATTGGACATTTTATTTTCATAGAATCTTTAGTAATGTCATATGTACTATATATTATATGTATATAGCTGGTTATATATTTCACCTTCTTTTCTCCGTAGTTCGAAATCACTTTTCCAGTAACTTGTTTAAGTATAAGTACATCTTCCCCGATGGCAGCATATTTTGCTTGCATCTGATGCGCCTAACTTCCGGTTCTGTGGCCTTGGGGCTAGATAATGTCCTGCATAATGGATTTGAAACACTTTCGAACTTCTCTATATTTCCTGGTTAAATACAAGTCCCTTCGGTATTTTAGGTCCTCTCACTCCCTTCTTCTTTCTTCTCTTTTGTGTTTGGGGACTTGGAAAGTGCTGTCTGAAATTGTCTTGCATTACAATGGGATAAGAAGGGGGTGCTTTATTTCTAGATCACTGCCGGCAAACAGCCATTGGTGAGCTTAGCCCCCGAACGTTGCTTTTCCATTTTATCGTATTCCCATGAGAGAAAAACACTTTTACAGGGTAACTTTTTTTCTTAACTTTCCCAGAATTGAAAATAAAACGATCTTTTATTGTTGTTGCATTAACGTTTTGGATTCATTTTTTACTTTGTTAACTAAATTGGCATTCGCCATTGATATTTTACAATAACTCTTCGAAATACAAAATCTATAATCAGTTTACAAATATGAGCTAAATTACGATAAATCACTCTATAACCAAGAGTTTGATTTGTGATTTTAGTTGTGTATTTTAGCTCATAAATTATGATTAAATTATCAGAGTTGAGTTTATTAAGAAATTAAATTCACTATCAAACTTGTTACTTCTTAATGTAGAGGATTTTCTAGTATCATACCTGTTTTGAAAATTATAACAAAATAATTCTAATCATAATTTTATTTATTTACATATTTTTAATAATATGCATTTATTAACTCAACATATTATTTCAGAAATTCTAAAAAATTTAGAAAAAACATTGTTTATTTGTGTTTAAAATTTTTCAGAAAATTTAACTAAAATAATAATTTCTAACTTGAGGTTAATTTTATTCATTACACTTTACTTTAATTAAATCCTTCGTTAATGTAATAATGATAAAAAATTTTTTTAACTCTAAATTTTGCTTATTGTGCAATTTAAAAGTAGGAAAAGATTGAAAAATTCATATTTAGATATAACATGTAAAAATATCAACTATAGTAGGAAAATCCTTCATATTTTACTATTTTAATTAATTAAGTTTTTTTGGTTATTTTTTTATTTTTAATTTATATATAAATACTGTTATTCATATTGTTATTTCCAAAACTTTCTATTTAAAATTTTTATTGTGTTGTCGAAAATTTAGAAATCTCCAATGTAACGTTTTAATCATCAATAAAATTAATTTCCATATGTAATTTTTTGCCTGCTTTGTCATGTAAACAACATGATTAAACTTAATTTGCTTAATCATGGTTTACAGATAAAATTTTTATTTTTCCGTATACTTTTTAACCGCGAAATAAACTTTATAAAGGTAAGAAACTAATTATTATCCTGGTCTTTAAAAATATAATTAACTTTGTTTCAACGTATGTTTTCAATGTTAATTAATACTCGGTTTATTCTTTCAGAGATTTTACTTCAATCCCAATTTTGTTGCTTCAGTGCTTTTAAAAAAAGACCGTAATCGCTTTAACCTAAGTCATGCCAGTCTTCAGACTAATTTACTGTGGCGAAAAAATTCTTTGCATTCTTTCCTGTAAAGCTACCCATACCCAGTGTCGGCGACTAATTAAAACTCGAAAACTACGAAATGTCCAACGGCAGAAATTAATTACCAGTACATTTAATTAAGTTTTTATAAACGCTGGTACCTGAAGACTTTGCTATCGTAGAAATATTTGTAAAGATCTTTTCTGAAAGGTATTGTGCTTTCAAATCAGATTTAAATTTTTTATTGTTTTTAAAATTAAGGTTAATTTTTAGGGAATATTAAGTTGTATCTCTCAAACACATAAACTGATACAAATTAATCGTTTTCTTCGCTATTATAGTTCATTGCATATTATTTATTTTTTAAAAATTTCAAACGATTACTGAAAAAGCTTGAATATTGAAATATTTATCATTCAAAATTTTCACTCGCAAAGTATTAGCATAACAAATGTTTAGAGACAATAAAATAAGTCGATTTGCTTTATTGTCAGTTTTAGGTATTTAATTAGATTTTACATTAAATTTAATTAATTCTTTTCAATAAAATTTCATTCTGATATATATATATATATATATATATATATATATATATATATATATATATATATATATATATATATATATATATATATATATATATATATCACTTTAATTTATTTTACTAAACACACACTATTTAGCTAGTAGAGCATTGGAGCATTGCTTATAAGAAAGACATTGTGAAAAACCCCAATACACCCAAGTTAAGGTCTTATAAGAAGCTTGAATTGCCAATGGTGTTAACACATAGTCTATAAATTTATGTATTTGGTTTTATATGTTTGTATTTATTTGCAAGTTTTGCGGGTCTGGAATTTGATTTTCACTACTATAAATTTAATAGTGTATATATATATATATATATATATATATATATATATATATATATATATATATATATATATATATATATATATATATATGTATATATTTGGCAATTTTGAATTTAATATAATATTTTGGCTTGATATTTGTCTCCTTTATTTCGGCTTGACATTTGTAAATTCATTTTTGGTGCAGTGGCTTCATTAAAACTTTAGCCTGAAACTACTGACCACAAGATACTTTGTACCAATGTGGTCAACACCTCCTGAAGGAGCTGGCCATCCTGGTACTTCGTTGCATTTCCTTCCATTCCATGTTTCTTTTAAATTCTAATTCTGAACTATCTTTTGAATATATGTTCCATCTGCTTACAATATATTTCGTATTTTCACTTTATTATTCTTCATTGGTATTTGAGTAATTTCATAAAAAAATGTGGGATTAATTATATTTTAGTAATTTTGCTTAAGCTGCTTTCACACTGAATGTATTGTTAAGCGTGTAATTTATATATATATATATATATATATATATATATATATATATATATATATATATATATATATATATATATATATATATATAGATAGATAGATAGATAGATAGATAGATAGATAGATAGATAGATAGATAGATAGATAGATATCGGAATTATATCATTCAAAAAATAATGAATAATAATTAATTTCATATAAATATCTAATTATTTATTATATTTAATCTAGTTTGATTTTTCTTAATAAAACAATCATTCATTTCTTGCCAACGACATTCTTAAACTTAATAACTTAATTCAACATATTTAAATTAAATAATTCATTTAAGTAATCTTTAGTTACTTAATTTTAAAATTTTAATATTGAAATCCTAATCATAAGTAGATTGTTTTCTCTTTTTGAAAACTAATTTAAGAAGGTTATATCGTTATTAGTCTTACAAATTTTTTATGGAATATAGACATTCCATATGTGTTCCTGCTACACAATTTTTTCTGAAATCACAACTATTTATTGAACTTTTATTCGTGAAGGAAATTTTAACATGTAAAAATAAGTTATTTTTATTATTATTATTATAAGTTTAATTATTTTTACATAATATAAATTTTTATCATTTTGTAAAAATAAGTTATTTTTACTATCTCAAAATATAGCGGAAAAAAATTTGTGATAAGAATTTTTCTAGTGAAATCATGTAATTAGTTTCCTATCATTTTCGGCGCCATTCTTAAATTAATCGAATCAGTTGTATGTATATCCGTTGCTTTGCACATTTACTCTTTTAACACTTTTAGTACTTTTCTTAATTTATCACAGGCTTATGTATTTAATGTAGTCTTTTTTTCACCGTCATGACTTAATTCCACTAAAGGCTTGATGCCATTTGGCAGATAAACTTTTCTTGGCGAACGCAAACGACTTACGTGGAAGATTTGCACATGACTTTTTCTATAGATTTCGGTATTAGAGATATTAAAGTTTGGGTCATAATGAATGAAGTTTTTGTTTTCTATTGATGATTTTTATCCGTGTGTGTATGCTTTACTAAGAACCATTAATTCACGTTTTCTTACCAGATTGCCCGAGGGAAGAAGTTACAGTTACGGTCATTCTTTAGATTGGTTTTGAATGTTATAAAATGCTACCTATACATTTATTTTCTTGTCTCATTTTCAGAAGTATTTTTAGGTTTAGTTTCTTTTTTACTTTTTTTCCGAGATAGAAAAGTTCTTTAATCTTTTTTACTGCCTTTCCTTGCCCTGACATTACTTTTTTTTTTTTACATCTTGCTAAAAATCGTTTGCTTCTGCGAATTACTCCAGGAAATATTTTTAAATGCGGAGAGAGCAAGGAAATGGAATGTTTCTTGTTGGAAAAATTACTTGAAATCTCTCCATTTTTTTAATGTTTTTTTTTAGTTCCTTTTACTCTTGAAATATCGTGTATTTACTTTTTACACCCCCAAATAATGTGATGTGTTTTTTATGTTTCTGCAAATGTGCTTTTTCTTCTTCAGAAAAAAAATATTCAACGATATTCAATTCAAATAGCAAAAGAATTCCATTGCAATTTTTTATAATTCAATTGAATACTGAGTTTCTAAAAAAAGTAATTAATTTATTGAATTATTTTTATCATCTATGTCAAACGTATTGCTTATAACTTAAAATGAATAATATAAAAATTTAACTTTTTTAAACTATTACTTGTAATTATTTAACTTCTGAAAAATTGTATAATTTCTTTAAATAAAAATTAAAGTAAGCTCTATATTCTTTATTAATTAACTAAGTACATTTTTCCCTATGACGTCACGAATTTAAATCCTATCTTTGAGAACAGTCTTATTTTCATACAAATTATTGATTTTTTTATGTAATTCAAATTTAACTCATTTACTTATATTTCAAATTATGTAAATCTTTAAAATTGTCAGAATAAAAATTCATTTTTAAAATTACAAAACATTCATATGTGAAATATATACTAACATTTAAAATTTCGTTCGAACATTCTTTTAAAAAATGTTGTATAAATTTCTATATTCATGTTGATGTAAGTAAATTAATATATACATCAAAAATTCCACATTTAAATTAAATGCTTACATCTCTTTTATAAATTTAACTAATTTTCGATTACACTAAATAATTTTTTGTTACTGCATTCATTTCATAATTACTTATGAAAAAGTTTATTTATTAAGGAAAGGTCTTATGATTTAAGGAGTAAAATAAAAAAAAAATCAATGACGTAAATTTAAAATAGTTTTTCTAAAAAAATGTCTTTTCTCATGTTATTTTCATTAATTAGTGCTATAACCGTTGTCGCTTTCTTTTGCATCTAATTGGTCTGAATTTAAAACACTGAACTTGCAGCTGATTGGTTATCACTCCAGTCTTTAGCCATGAATTTAGCATTTTAACAATTTTATAACAATTCGAGTTAAATATTTCTTATCATAGATATTTCAAATTAATGCTAAAATCTAGCATAAAAATTTCTCTTTGATTTTTAATGATAAAAAACCAGATATGACTGCAAATCTAGTCTTTAAATTTATATGTGGGAAAAGAGAAGTTTATTAAATCAAGTAGAAATCGACTTTTCTTCCTAATACAATTTTTTGCATATATTGTGAATTCTAATTTTTGTTTTAGAATTTTTTTCTGCAGTTTTCTCAATATTTCTTATGAAGACGAAAGTTGATTAAAATAATTATTAAGGCACTAAGAGAAGCTTTGTCTTGAAATGTTATTTTTTCTCTTCATAATGGGAGATCTTTTTCTCTATATTGAAATTTTATGTTTATACTTATGAAGGAAATCGTTTGTTTTGCTTTTTTATTTTTCATATTTTTATTATGATTGGTAAACACTAGCAAAAGCTGAGTCGGTTTTTGTTTTTTATATTTGTATGCATTTATTAATAAAATTAACTTTCTATGTTTCATTATTTATTAGAGTTACTGTCTTAAATTTACAAAAAACAGTGTGATTTATGAAGTTATTCAATTTTTGGCTATATATTTGGTAGAATCATAAATGTTTTTTATTTATAATCGAAATTTAGAAAATTTACTAACATTAATCGGCCAATTTGAAATTATATTCATTTCAAATTGGCTTCTTTCTGTATTTTGTTATCATGCGTATTTTTATTATTCATTTTTATATTGGTTCATACTTTTTGTCTTTTTTATTTTATAGCAATATAATGAGCGTAATAGTTTGAGAATTCGTAACTATTAAAGATAAATTGTTATTTACGAATTTGAATTGTTAAAAATAACATGGCTCTATTATTATGTTAATGTTGCGATGACAAATATAAAAAAATAATAATAAACTTGTCATCAAATGAAAAAGAAAGAATCAAAGGGATTATTCACTTTTATCTAAAACAATCGAATGTAACTGAGTAATTACAAATAAAATATTAAGTAAATGATATTCATTAAAATTCTGAATCATTTTATTGACAATTTGTTAACAGTATATCATAGTTTGGCGTGAATATGAAATTACTGCAAACCTAGTACTTCAACCATATTTTTATTCATCTTCAAACTATTTCTTCTATTTTAAATGATAAGTAAAATATTTTAAGCAGTAATTTATTAATTCAACTCATTTTCCAATTGATCACCAGAAGAAAGGACTTAAAATCAAAGAAGTCATAAAAACATGGTAAGGTAAAAAAAATATCAACGTATAAATATCGATAGTTTAAAGTAAAGTGACGCAAAAAACATGCATGTAACTAATAAGACAATTCTCTTATTTATTGAAACTAAATAGACAAAAATATTCGCCATTGAATTACATAGATTCTTTTATTAAAATTGCTTATTCCTTAAATAAAATGGTAAATGCTATTTTTAAAAACATTGTTTTCTAGGCACTTTTTAATTCTTTTACGAAAATATTAATTAATATGTATGCAATGTTTCCTAAGTTTTTTTTTTTTTTTCAATTTTAAATACTTTCTGAATTTTATAAATATTTTGTAGTTACTATTAAAACTCAAAATTAAAATTTTTATAATTCTTATATATCAATTTTTGTTTTTACTTTAAATTAGAAAAATTTTAAATAAAAATATATTTTTCGTCTTTTAAGATTAAGAACGAATAGAAAAAATAATTCAAATTTTACCTTTTTTCATATTAATTTTAAAAATGATATAAGTACTTCGCAATGTACAAGTGTATCACGCAGCATATACAACAAAGCTATTTTTATGTGTATGAGTATATTTTCGTCTTCATTAAACTCTCGTTTTGTAATTTATTTTTCAGAACTAAAATTTTCAAATGTCTTAGAAATTAACAATGTCTTTTTAAATTTGTTTAGTGAATTCGGATTAAAAAAAAAATAACTGAAAAATCACATAAAATAAAACATTTGATTCAGTGTCAGTTGCAAAATTTTATACTTTCCTGATAAATATTGGTTTGTTCGGCTTTTGGAGAGTCAGAATATCTTAAACTGTCTATTCTATATATTCCCTAGTGTCTCCTTTTATATCTTTCTTGTTCTTTACCCTATCTAAATCTTTTTTTATGCTATTTACGTTTGGTTTTAATGCGATCACAAAGTTTTCAGACGATACTTTCGAGGTTCTTTCTCAGAAGTTATCTTTTGGACTTTTCCATAATTTTTTTTATAAAATTCTCAATAGGCTCTCGTTTAATGGGATCTAAATATAAAAAGAAATTCTCGTGAGTTTGCTTGTATATTCTTATTCTATTTCTGCAGGTAAAACTATTTTTTTAAAGTAAAGATACAGAAGTCAAATAAATTGCCTACAGTTTTTCTTTTTCTTTGGAAAAAATAAGCAAAATGATTGTTAGAATTTCGAGATATCGTTTGGGGGATTTTGAACCCTAATTCGAAACGGATTTCTGATCGGAGATTAAAATAAGGGCCTATTTATTAATAAAATAAATTTAAAATTTCTTATTTTAGTTTCATCAATTACATTTATTTGAAATAAAACATTAATTATTTGCAAATAGCTTGACATTAGTGTATTTTTGGCGAAAATTGTTTAAATCTGTGTGCGTTATATCTGTGGAAAAATATTTGAAAACGATCTTAATTTAAGCTGACTATTTTTTAAGAATTCATTAATGTAATAATTTTTCAATCATTTAACTCTAAAAAATACAATTGATAAATAAAATTTAGATGATTACATGTTAAAAATTTAAACGTCTCATAAAAATTTTTATGTTTTTCTTCAGGATTTTATGTTAATATTTTAATCACTGGGAATGATATTTATAAAATTACATCATTCGCGTTTCCTATATTAAAGTAAAATCAAAATCTCATAAATTTATAACTTTAATGCTTCAGATTCAATAAAATTTATTGAAATGCTGATTTTGATTTAATTGTAAAATCTAGAACCAAGAAAGTATTTAGTTTTTTAGATTTCGATACTTATTTCACTTTTATTTTTCGATTATTGAGTATACAATATGTATAGTTGAAAGTAGCATTAGACATTAGCAATAAACATAAAAAAACAAAATTTTTAAATACTTGAGGTATTAGTAACATCAAAGCATTTTTTCAAACATATTTCACGTATTGCACATTTAATATATTTTCTACAAAAAATATGTCCATAAAAATTATTATAATTTAAAAGCTTTTTAAAACTTAAAAAATATAAAAACCACGAGATACAATGCAAACAATTTCCGAAAGGTTATAATATATATATTTCATTCAGTAAGAGATACATAAAACAGTTTTCAAGATAATAATGCGATTTTACTGTTCTGTTATTTAACTGAAATATTGTGAAAAAATACATTTTTTTTAGTCGATATATCAGCATATCTTAATTTAAGAGTCATAAAATAGAATTACATAGAACTATAAATATCGTGAGCTATTTCTGTTTACTTAAATTGTTGTAATCAATATAAAAATTAATTTAAATCAATTGTGAGTTGCTCAAGTCTTTAACCGACTGGACACTATTGTAGTTCGAAGAAATTTTGCGTAAAGACATTTCTCTCATATCTCTGGTCACGCCTGCAGCTTCTGTTTTCGAATATTGATTAGTAAAAGAATAACAAGCATTTCCATTTCCATAGAGATCTAGAAAAAACTTATAAAATTTATTGCATTGCTTTACAAGAATTTATCACTGGTTCGATAGAGATTTAATGTTAGAAATTTTTCAGTAAATGTATTTTGTTTCATGTAAGTGACAGGAATACATTTTCATACAAACTCCCAGTTGTTGTCTTCTAGGCTAACATCATGGGGTGCGCTGCTTTGCTTTTCCAACTAAACCGTAATTCGGTGTGGAGACCGAATTCCTCAGTACATACATGCCATGGGAGAAACCGTTTATAGGATAAGCAACCATTCACAACCCATTCATACAATGAAAGGACAGATAGGGAAAGAAAGTACATCCATACCCGAGTTGGGATTCGAACCCAGAGCCTCCCTATCCGCAGTCAGGAACTCTTACTACTAGACAGGGTAGGTGGCTTATAAATTTCCAGAAAGTGGGAAAAATTAAGTAAATTTAATTTTCCATTTCTAAATTTATTATAAATATCGATAAGAAACCATGTGGAATATAGTGGTAATGCTTCGCTCTTCGAGGTTACGAATCCGAAGTTATTCGATTTGGATCAGATCAACTCAGCCTTTCATTCCTTTAATAGGTCGATTAAAGTTTTCGATTTAGGTTTTGGGTTAGTTTGATCACCTAACCAGGACATGTACTTCGCGCCATAAGAGCCTCGATCAAGAAAATAGATATGGGCACTGTAAACCTTGGACCCATGGGGGTTTTCGTTTGACTGAGTTTATATGTATATAAACTTATAAGTTGAGGGTTAACAAACAAAAAAGTGCAATTCTTTTTCATGGGAGCTGTCGTTTGACTGAGTTTGTATGTATATAAACGCATATGTTTAGGGTTAACAAACAAAAGTATAAATTCTTACATGCAGTGATAAGGACACATACTTTTTTTGTTATAAATATTTTATCCATTAAAAAATAAATACAATATTTTAGAAATCTTAAGAGAAATATTTCTACAGTTTTGGTTTTTTCCTTGATCTCTGCTTTCTTACCGAGTTCCAGTTCAACTATATATTTCATTTCCATTTTGACATAGTAAAAATAACTACTTAATGTCTAAAGCGTGGTGACATATGAAATACAAAATGCCAAGAGCTATTGAGTTGTCCGTTGGAAAAGAATCAAAGGAGTCTTTGTTTTTCCAACTGGGTCCTCTGAATGATTCCCGTTCTTCGAGATGTACTCTTGCCCAGAAAGGAAACCATTGAAGCTGACAGGAAGTTATTTATTTGGAACATTTCGAATGCGATCGGAAGAAAGTGTCTTTCATCGGCCACACAGAGGCAATTGAGTATATCGGACTACTCTTCATCGGAAAAGCTTTTCTTAAAAAACATCTTGTGAAGATGGAATTTCCGGCAGATGATACGGTTATTAACGTTACTGCATTTATGGCCATCAAACTAATACAACCCGAAAAGTATAATATCCCATATTTGATACACATTTATAATACGTGAGATTTATTGGATTTTTTGCTCATTGAGAGTTTTTTTCAACTGTCCAATTTTTCCAATCCTATCGGAAGAAATTGTCCTTTGTTAATAATTTTCTTCTGGTTAAATCGGAAAGATTGGTCACAATTGTTTACATCAAAGTATCCTTTATTAATAAAATGTTTTCTCTAGAAACACCATATAAGGATGAAATTTTTGTCTGATATGGTGTTACATTTATATTAATGTTAATATAGCGCGAGAGAGTTATTTCATGCAATCTCTCTCACAAAATAATACATCTGAAACTATTCCTAACTCCCAAGATTTAATTGTGATTTTCATGCAGAAAATCATATATCAGATTTTTCTAATCTGATTGGAGGAGAGTGTTCTCTTTAATCCACTCCCAGAATAGCAATTGATTGTAAAGAACCGCTCTTCAAATAGAAATTTTTTTCTCTGGAAACAACAAGTAAATATAGAATTTTTATTTGATGTCATATTAATGATATTGCATTCATGATTTTACGGACATGTACGGTGTGAGAATTATTTTCTGTTATAAGGGATACATTTGTAACTCACGGTCCGCATTTATTATCTCAATACTGCACAAAAATTCGTACAACTCATGTTGGTATTGAATCGATGCTCTCTCATCTTTATTCGGAGCATCATTTAGCAGTGCTTGGAAAAAATACTTTAATAATATTTGGTACATTTCAATTCCTTAATCATTAAGTGCGTTAATAAAAATATATAATAAATATATGATATATTATCAATAAAGTTTTAAATTTAGTGACTGAAAGAAAAAATGAAAATGAATGAAAAAAGGGGTTATAAAATTATAGAATCTAGATTCGTCACTAAAATTGTTTTAGCTAACTTTATAAATATCCATAAATCTAATGAAAAAATTATAATCTATGATTTTTAATTTTAAAACTAATATTTAATGATGTATTTTTAATTAGCTTTTTTATAATACTCTTCTTATATAATAAATTAGTATGTATAATTTGTAGCCGTGTTCATAAAATCTAGGTACCTCTTAGCTTTGTGAATTCATATCAATGCCAAATCAAATATAATTAAAATTTTATTGTGTGTAGATACGCTGTGTTAACAGATATTTTGAAAGAATTCATTTTCGATAGTTTTTAACTGTAATTTTGTTGTAATTATAAATGTTTTGTACTAAACAATTAGATTGTGAACATGCTTTAATTGAAGAATGAGTTTCTGCTTTATTATTGTGGCTGAGATAATACGGGATATGTTTCAAAAATATTTAAATGATATATAAAACTTTGTGGATGATATAAATTCAACATCGTTTTTTATCATCACAGCTATGACTTAGTGGTATTTTATTTATTAATTGATAAGCTAGAACTAATTATTAAAATGCAAATTTTGCATTGCTCATGAAGAATATTTAAGTTTTTAAATTTGTGTATTCCAAGCTGACAAGGAAATGTTCTAAAGTCAGTTTTAACATGCAAATTTTGATTAAAGAATACAAGTTGAAGAAGATTCTTAAGGGCATTCAAAATTACCTAAAGTGCTTACATTTTTCAGTCTGTAAGTTCGAATTATTCAAGTGATGACCGATAAAAATTCATTTATTTTAAAAAGCAAAGAAAATCTATTATAAATAAAATTGAATTCATGTAATCTATTCTTGATTTCTGCGCATTTACTGTGAAATAATCTATTTTCTTACAGTCAAGTATCATTGTTTTCGAATAAGTAAAATATTACATTTTAATGCAAAATTTAAATCCTTTTGAAGAAATTTTAAATATTTAATTCATGAGTATTTATTGAATCCTATAAAACTATGTATTTTAATGTTTATTTTTCTGTTTTTCAAGTAAATTGAATGATATCATTATTTTTAAAATACTGAAATGATAATTTTTATTTATAAAAGTAAAATATCCATAAATAATATAAAATAAGAATTTTTTAAACAGTAATCATGCGCTGATGAGTATAATTTTATTTAAATAAACATTAAGATATTTTGTTATTTTTTTCCTTTTATTTTTAATCGAACTCAAGAATACTCATACTTAAATGATCATTTCAAAATCAAAACCTATTAATCGTATTTGAATACACTAGTAATCAATTATTTCCTCTTTTTCTAAACTTTGTTTCGCCTTAATTCCGATAATTGCTTATCTGTTTTTCTTCGGGATTTTAACATCACTCCCACCGCTTATTCAATTTTGAAGCGAACTAGATAATCCGTTGCCTTTTCCGGATTTTCAATTACTGTGTCACTCGCAAACAGTCGCGTTTCACTTCATTTTGTCTTCGAAACGACGCCAATTTCGCCATCGATCTGTGCCAGAGAAATCTGTATTTTGTTATCATCTCTTAGAGATAAGAGGTATCACGTGCTACGGCGGAAAGAGATAAGTCACTCAGTACGATGCGTGAATTATTTCGCCGCTATCTCTTAGTGGTTAAGAATCATACTTTTTGTTTTCGCGCATTATTTTTTCATACTGATGACAAATAACTCAATTAAATCCCTCTATAATGAGTAGTAATCAATTGTAGATGATTTTCATTGAAAAATATTTTCATTATAACTTAATCCACTTGGATTTAAATGTTTATGAAATATTAATGCCCCATAAACTTATGGTATATGAAGTTTTTAGGACAATTTGTGCCGCCCCACCCTGTCAAGTGGTCAGAGTGCCTGACAGCGGATAGGGAAATTCTGGGTTCGAATCCCATTCGGGCATGGATGTACTTTCTCTCTCTGTTTATCCTGCCTTTGTCTTTTCTTTGTATGAATGGTTGCCTACTCTATAAACGGATAACCTATGGCATGTGTATACTGAGGAAGTCGGACTCAACACCAAAATATGGTTCAGTTGGAAAAGTAGAGTAGCGCACCCCATAATGCCAGCCTAGCTGGCACAAGACAACAACAGGGCAATTTGTACGATAATAGAAAATGTATTAAAAATATGAACTAAAACATATACATCACACAAATAAGCTTATAAACCTACCATCTTATGATACTACGCATCGTACATTTTGTTGGTACATCCTTTTTTATTTGAGCGAACTTTAATAATTTATATTCAGTGTATCGAAATTTTCCGTTACATATTCGGTATCATGATTTTGTATGTAGGAATGCTTAAGATAAAAAAATTTTGTATGTAGGAATTTCACAAGAGCATTGAAAAGTGCTCATTACATTGAATTTGATTTCCTGAAAACTTCGTCACTCAAATATGCCAAGACATTTCTTAGTAAAGGAGAAAATGAGAAAATTCAAAATCTGAAAAATTCATTCCTGATATCGAAGTATTGCTTTTACAATGATATCTGACTAAGAATATTTTATTCATTGTCCTCTATCTTTAAAAGTTATATTTTATATTATTAAACAAAAATCTTTAACATCCTTTATTTTAGAAATATAAGCATGTGTTGGCAGAAAGAACCTATAAAATATTCAATGCATTACAAATCAATCAAGATTGGTAAGATTGGTTTGAATATTTTTTTTTATAGTTGAATGTTGTTTTCCTAAATTCAATATATAATTCAACTCTTTGTTTCTTAGAGTAGTGCGCCGGTTTCTGGTGTTGCAAAGCAAATTTTTTTAGCTATTTAATATACTCTCACTTAAAGGAAAAAATATCGAGTTAGGAAAGCACTGTCAAATTCTCCAATTAATTTGTGTTTTGCTTATAGAGGAAGACTAGAATTACTTTTCTTTTTTTTACTGATTTATTTTTCTTAACAGTAAAATGTTGTTCCATTTTCATTACTAAAACATGCTTAAAGTATTATCGAAAATTTTTTACCATTGAATTTTAGAATATTATTTTATCATAATCAAGAAACCTTTACCATTGCGTATCAAAATATTCTAAAAATTATAAAGCTTCCTATACATAGTTTATAGAGTGAATTGTTGGCAGTTGGAAAATAATTTTACCCAAAGTTATCCTCTTTTACTCATGATAATTGTGAAGCAAAGCTTCATGCACACAAAGTAACTAGAAAGCTATAAACCAACCATTCGAAAAAATTCTGAACCTTAAAATTAATTAAAAGATTTGAATAATTTACAGCTAATTGAAAGAATTTTAGATGGAAAATCAGCTGTCATCTCCATTAACATTTCCAGTTCCTCCCACGCGTTTCGATTTGCAGCAAGTTTAACAAATCCTATATGAAAGTTAGTGACCAGTTTTAAAAAAATCTCTGATTTTCTTTATCTGTAGAAGCTAAAGAATATTTATCATTAGTAATTTAATATATAAAATGCATGAAAAAATAGGTTTATTCATTTATTGTCATCGTTATTATTCTTAAGGATAAGCAGACTTCACTACATACTATATGTGTGTACCCCTTTAAATATACGAGTAAATAAAGAGTTCCTTTCCTGTGATAATTCTTATAAATAATAAGAATTGCTTAGAAAATTAATTTAACTAATAAATAATTTTTAAGTACATTAGTTCTAGTATAACTTAAAATTATAAATATCAATTATCCTTAATAAGATAACATTATAAGAACTTACGATGATATATTTTTTCCAGCGTGGGTTTAAAAGTCACTCCAAAATCTTACAAAACGAGCAAATGTGTTTTGTTTTACTTAAACTTTAAGGTAACTTATATAAGTGTAAATCATATAATATGTCCATTATAAAAACCAGTTACCCTTAATAAGAAAAATAGAACTTTAATATTTATTTACAATGTAATAAATGTAAGAATATTTAGTTATATTCTTTTTGTAACTTGTTAACTTTTATTCGCTGATTCTCATTTTTAAAAATATTTTTAATGCAAAGAATATTTTATGCTTGCTTCCGTGGTTGCTCATATTCATCATAGTATTTAAATTATCAAAACAAACATATCACGGAAACTAGCATTTCTTTTTAATTTACTTACATCAACCATTTCTCTTCCATTCGGAATAAAAGATTCATTTGCACCATTTTGCTTCTCAAACGGAGAGAGATCTAGCATTCGAATCGTTTGCGATGACAGAAGTATCTTTTTCTGGGTGTTTTGTCTCTTTGTATGTACTCCAGCAGACAAAGATCGCAGAGGGACGAAGATGAAGAGACGAAGCAGCCGCCACGCCCTCTGGGGGACAAAACAAAAGGGAAAAATAATGATTAATGCTCGGCCGCTATCTGCGATATACGATGCACTATCTCTCTAGGTGCCATTCCTACAAATGACTTTGAGGTGTCCCACGTGTGTTGTTACCAACGAACAAGATTACAGAAAAAGGTTGCGGTTACGATAACGCGCAAAGTGAAAGATGATGTGTTGCCTGTTACAATTTTTACTTTTATTTGTGTTTATTTTTCAATAATAACAAACTGTCATTTTGCTCCGAAATTTTTGCTAAAAGTTGCCTATGTCAAAATCTACTTTTTACCACCTGAACTTTTGGCAAAGTAATTTTTCTACGCTGATTCTATTCAGTTTAACTTTATTCCCTAACTTTAAACTTGCAAAGAAGTGGCTATTTTTTCTTGCTTGATTTTGATTCATAACAATATCAGTGTTGTTATTGACGTAATGTTCTGTAATATTTAAGTATTTGCATATATGTATACAGAGGCAATAAAGCGGATAATGTTGTTTTAGAAGACATTTCTGTGTCTTGAGTAGTTTTAGTTCTTAATTTATATTATAATTTTTATATTAACATTACTTATAATTTTTTTTTATTAACATTACTTATAATTTTTATATTAATATTACTTTTTACTCGTTCAGTAGAAAGCATTTCAAATTTTATAACGTTGCCTTTTTGTGTTTTCAATCAACACTATTTTAAAGCATCACTTTTATATCTATCTTATTCCATGTTAACTCAATGGCGTAACCATATACCTTCTCGTGAAAAATCATGTTTAGGCCATTTTACTGATCAAAAAGTTTATGCATAATTAATGAGAAACTTTACTATTAGAAATGCACACTGTTGCAAATTTTTTAAGTATTTATTTAGTTATTTAAAATAATTACTATTCATCATTTTTGTAAAAAAAACAATGAAAATGATTTGAATAATCTTTTTAATGGGTTATAATTTTAGAATTACTATTTGTATTTATTGGAGAGCAATAATTTTAATTTGTACATCGACAAAATCATTCCTTTTGTAATATACAAAATACCTAAAAATGACTGCTTTGAATAAAACCCAAATTTCATCAGCTTAATAATATAGGATGGGCATGTTTTCCAAATCAAGAAAGATATAAGCCAATCATGTAAAACTAGAAATGAGACATCATTACGTTTCTTCCCTACATAAATATAATTTATATCTTATTTATAACATGACGCATATCTTTATTTCGAAAAATGTTGAAAGTTGCCCGGCTGTTGGTAACTGTAAGATGTTGCATAATGCCCGGCTGCTAGGATTTCCATCATGAGGAACAGAAGTAATTGCACTTTATCTAATGGGGCCCACTGTGGGTATACCATCGTAGCCTCAAAAGTAGGTCATCGTAATTCAGAAACAGAAATCAAACATAAGATCTTCAGACCTGAGCTCCCACTCCCAGAGGTATCATATCACATGGAAGACATTGCAACCACGATTTATTTAACATATACCAGCCGCTATTAGCAAACACGACGGGTCTTCGATTGGGTCAGGATTCAAACTCACTATTTTGCGATAACGAGGATGAACACCCTTACCAAATAGGCCTCCGAGTATACAAGTGTCAAAACATTGAAGAAATCCATAAAGAGATTTGCCGTATATTTTTAATTTATTTTTTTGCTTTGTGGCCTCATCCATTCTCCAATTTTATGTAATCATGTTCAGGTTTCCTGAAAATTTGTTTCACAAATATCATCAATACATTGATGAATTTTCATCAATTCTTGTGAACCAGTGTATAGCTGTTTGTTGTGAGCCTTTAATGTCTTACTTTCAGCTACTTATTCATTTAATAATTGAATATGGCATTAAACATCCTTTTGCACTTATCTTTAAATCCGTTCTTCATTTGCGTAAATATCTTCTCTGATCTACTTAACGCATCCACTTCCCCGGATGGGGTAAAGCCTTTTAAGTCGGAAATAAAATGAAACCCAATTTCTTCAAGGGCTAATTGCTTTCGAAATTACCTCCCTCTCCACAGCAGCCGGTGGCTTATTTCCATTCATTTTTAATTCAATCGCCCACTTCCTTCCCGCGTCTGGTGTGTAAACATCGCCTGATGTGTACATTAAATGCACTGCTTTGTGCACCATCCGGCTGCAGCTTCAATCCCTCCAGGGCAACTAGGTAGATACACCCGGCGGATGTATGAATATAACGTTTGTTTTGTTCCTAGAAGTCCGGCTTTTATGTATGAAAGCTGTTCAACGTCAAATAGATGACAGAATCGATGGCAAAGAGATACACTTACGTGTTATGTATTGGAGCGTTATTTTTATGGACTTATTCGATGAATTCATACTTCGTGAGCGTCCACCTCACTGATGTCCTAATTACTCAGCTCGTGATGCGAGAATTATTAAATTAAAAGAGACGATGGATTTATTGATTTAGTTTCTCCGTTACCCTTTCGCTTTTGTGAGAGTGTTGTTTACTTTTCGAAGGTGCGTGGAAAATGAATTTGCCGCCAGCTTTTGTCACGCACTCTTCTTCTTATTGGCCTATTGTGAGTGGAGTAATCGATTTTAGTACGCCAGTTATATCGAATTAAGGAAATAACAGAAGTACAGCTATCGATAGAGACCAAAGCGCGTAACTGTTTGCTTCGCCATTTTGTAAGCGATGATAAATTCCCTGAAATAATGGAATTTGCAGTGTTTATTATCACGAGATACGGCATCGGAATTAGCATAACTATGCGCGGATGGAGAAATTCATTGCCGCTTTTCCAGTGGCGAGGTCTCCCAACCTGTCCTGATGGTAAGGTTAATGAAATTTCCATACTGCTCGAATGTACATTTGTCATCGTGTATTTCACCACCGAGCAGTTTAAGCTCAACTTCGTCTTTAGCACAAAACATTTTGCAAAATTTATAAATTTAATTAATATTTAAATTCATTTTTAATGTATTATTACGAACAAATTCAATTAAGTTTAGAGGCATATGGAATTGAATTAAGTTATGTTTAAATTATTGTAATTTAAATACAAATATTAATTTCTGTATGGACAAACTGATTTTATTAATTATACTTATCATCATTCTGTATTTTTATCTAAACATCCCAGCCTTTACCAGCGGTTAGGAATTAAGGTTCTCCAAAAATTTAATGCGAATAGGCCCTCTTAGCATGACATTCTTCCGATAGGTTAGAATTGAACTTGATACCTTCCTGATGTTAGAAAGGACCATTCGTCATTATCCTACCATCCCCTGCGTTCTAAGATAAATACGCATTATATTATCTTAAATTTACATTTCTTAAAAAAATTGATTAAATTAGTTTCAAATAAATTAATTAGTTTTGCTCACTAAGTTCCAAAGCATTTTAATAGTTATTTGATAATTTAATGCTGTATAGTTACTACTTGTATTCATGAACACTAACAGATAAAGAGGGACCGTAAAATTGGCCAAATCTCCTAGAAGTCAAAAAAATTAAAAATTTTTATAGTTTTATATATATTTTAAACTTTTACCTTGTTTTAAATCTTAACTTCATTTAGTAAAAACCTACTTACGCTATCCTCATAAAATATCCATACATATGCTTATAAATCATGTATGCAGGAAATAAATATAAAAATCTAGAGTAATATTTTTAAAGGAATCATCCTTGAAGGACCGCGTTCTTTGGATTAGAATGTCCAAGGTTTGATTTTAGTTGTTGTTGATCAATGGCTGGTGGCTATTACGCTTTTACTTTCTGCATGTACAGCTATTTGAGATTTTTCCGGGTTTCCTCCTTTGCAACTCGTGAATATGGCCTACTACCTAAGCACAATCTTTTATGGAAACTATAGTATACACGGTGGATATAATGTTTGCCTAAATAAAGTAACAATTTTTATATAATAATTTCGGATAAATATCTCTTATTTCAGTTGAATGCAAAAACATATGATTTTTTTAATGTGAAAATTAAAGAAATTTTTTTAAACTATTTCCTATATGGAATTATTTCCAATATTAACAGATCTATCTTACATAACATTTCTTCCTTTATTAATTCCTACTATTAATTTTTAAAAACTACATAAAATGTTTTACTGTTAGTATTCTAATTTAAATTAATCGTTATGCGTTTAAATTAACCGAATTAATAGGTAGCCTTTATATATATATATATATATATATATATATATATATATATATGAATAAGACTGTAACATCCATCGTATATTGTCTTACGGAAGGACATTTTCTGAATGATGGATTATACCTGTATTGCATACTCACATGTTTTGTAATGTTTATACACTGCCTAGCATTAAAAATGCAACATCAAGAAGGAATTTCGAGAAAGTTCCAAAATTTGGCAAGCAGAGAGACAGACAGCAAAGAACAATAAGTGATCCGTATTTCAAAATGATATGCATAATACCCAGCGAGAACATGGTCGGGTCAGTAGATAGTAGGACCACAGTGGAAGTCGATACTTGAAACAACGCATATGGGCACAGAGTCAATGAGACTACGGATGTCGTCCTGAGGAATGGTTCTTCATTCTCTATCAACCATTTGCCAAACTGAAGGATGCAGTGGCAGGGTCGTATGATATCCCAAACGTGTTCGAATGGTGAGAGATCTGGTACTCAGGGAAGCAGTTGTATACCTTGCAGGACATGTTGGCTAATGCGAACAATGTGTGGTTGGGCGTTATCCTACTAATAAAGGGTATTGGGCAGTCCTTGATGGTAGGAGAGTGTCACCGGTCGCATTGCATCATTCGTGTAACGTTGGACTGTCATAGTGCCGTGAATACGAACTAGAGGCAACCTGGAATTGTGAGCAATGGCACCTCCAAACCATGATGCCATGTTATCGCACGGTAGGGTGTTCCACAATTTTTGCATGACTGAACCTGACTCCACGTTTACTCCATACTCTTACGCGGCGACTGTCACTGAAGAAACCGAAGTGTGACTCATCTGAGAAGACGATTCTGTACCACTTTGTCTTCCACATTACTCTCATCCGGCACCATTCCAGACGTCGGCGTCTGTGCTTTGGTGTCAATATAGGTCGGGGTGTGTCTTACACATACTGCAGAATTTCGGTTGACATGCTTTGCGTGGCCGCCACAGTGAACTGACGTCACTCTGGTTGTACTGGCACTCCGCAAACGTTCCACAGTTCCTTGTTCCAACCATCTTTGCCACAGCCAGTGCACTGTGGGCTCGTCATGATGCCTGTCACTGCGATTTGACGTAAAGACCAACTGCCCTCCTCAGTTTGATTACCATGCCCCTCGTAAACTCCTCTGTCTTCTGGAACTGTCTTCGACGATGATAGTCTGGCATTATCTGTAATTACAAGAGCCCTTTGCGGCAAGAACAAACTATCAACGATTATTTTCCAAGAAGCAATAACGGCGCGAATATTGCCCACTCAGCCGGCTCTTCACTTTATAACTTATCCTACGTGCGCTGGAAAACTGCGCGTTTCACTTAATTTGCATAACTCAGTATGGTGCGTCTACCCTGAAATTTGCACAATTTTCTGGCTACTCCTTCTTGGTGTTGCATTTTCACTGTCGGGCAGTGTATTTTATTTTCAAAGATGGTGTCATATCGTTTGGCGAAATTCGAAAAACTCTTAAGAAACAGATGCGAATTCAGGAAAAAAAATGCAACACCCATCTTTTTTTGTTATACATGGTCTGGTATCGAAATTGGAATGTTTCAGTATCAATAATACAAACTATAGTCATTAGTTAAATTAAGATTTAGAGAAAATTTTAAAAAATTCATTATTGTAAACTATATTTATTATAAACTTATTCTTCAAGAGATGCTCATTTGCAATTCATTATTCTTACTTAAAAGCAAAGAAAAATTTAATTTTACCAAAAATACTATGAACAATAAATGAAAATTTGAAAAAAAAATGCAAGAAACCATTCACAAAGCATTTAAAAATTATTGTCAAATAAATTAATAATTACCTGTGTAATCTTTCCCTCACTTGCAAAAGCAACAGAATAAAAACAGCTTTTAAAGTAACTGAACTTTCGATCTTGAAAATCTTAATGATAAAAGAAATGCATTCCCATTTATAAATCTTTTATTAGACATTAATATTTTAAAATGTTATTAATTTATATATATATATATATATATATATATATATATATATATATATATATATATATATATATATATATATATATATATATATATATAATTATATACGCGCGTATTATAATTTATCTTAATCTTATAGGCCAACATTAGACAGTGGTTCTTTCATTTATTTCGTAACTATTTTGTTTTATAAATAATTCTCAGTTTTCAAGAAATAAAAAAATTAAAAATTTAGAATATTTGATAGTGAAATATTCTCGTAACTGAATATATTTTAAACTATTACTCTCTAACTTTGCTTTGGATTTATTATACAGTCTAATGGTTATTCTATACCATTGCTCTCTCTTATTCTATATTCATGCCTGCATTGATATTACTGTAATATATTTCAAGTACTTGAGGTTAGTTAATCTACCTAAAATTGATGTAAATGCATGCGTAATCCGATTTTCTACTCAGAATTAATATAAGTTCTCCACTGGCAAATTAATATATCATTAGGTAAAGCTCCATTATCGAGCTTGAACATGCAAATCAGGTGGTCTGGTTATTAATGGAGGAGGTACAGTTCTAGAAGTATTGATAAAAGCTGCAGAATGGCTTTAAGATATTTGAGACTGCGTCCAAGGACAGTCATTACTGTAATTTCGAGAAAATTGTTAATTCTGTAATTAATCGCTTTCCGCGCGATATGATTTCGCTTAAGCCCCCATGTGCAGTTCTATCTCGCCTTTTCAGTGAAAAATGATCTCTTAAGTTCTTATATTTAGGAAGGGGGTGAACAAAGTTAAAATTGGTGGGATCTTTATTTAAAATTCAGAATGAAAAATTAATCATTGAAAAAAAAGAGGTATTTTTGCTAATTAGTTAGTTTTCTAGGTATTAATGTCATGTATTTATTCTGAAATTCATTCGGGTAATCTGCATCCAAAATTTGCGCGCATGAAGTTATAAATATTTTTTTAAATTTATGGCATTTATTGTTTTCATTTTAAATATTTATTGTCGTCAAAGGTGTAGCATAAATTATTGATGTTGACCTTATGTATATGTTAAAACGTAACTGCTAAGTATCGTGATTTTGAGTTATGTGTAAAGTACATAACTCAAAATCATGATACTTAGCAGTTTTGAGTTAAAATGGAGAAACTGACAATAAAACTTATATCCTCGTTTGCAACATTAACATTACATTTGTAGAAGAACATTAATAGTACTTTATGTGCAATGGTTTTATGAGCACTGACACATTTTGACATCGCGCTGTTGATGGTTTAATAGCCTAAGAGATATTGTAAGGCATTTTAATATCCACTGCGCAATTGCCTACCGGAAGAATATTCATTTGTAGTGGGCTGTTTCCATGTGTCACAAGAAAAGAAATCCGGAAAACTCCCAAGTATCCACCTGACAGACGTGCATTCAGAGGAGAGAAACACAACATTAATTTCTTATTTTGCAACAGTGGTTGAAATCGATCCCATAATTTTATTTATAAAGAATGATGTTTTAACGCAGAAGCACGGTGAGCACCTACAGCAATCTTTGGATTGATTGCAATTCTTAGGATTGATTCACACTATTATTGGATCAAAGAATAATATGTCCATTAGATAACTAAATAAATTGAATTTTTATTTAAAAAAATAAATAAAATAAAATAATAAATAAAAAATGCCTTTTAGTTTTTAAGTATACTTTATAAGAATTGCTAAAAAAATTTTTACACGCCGCATAAAATTATAATTTATGGATTTTTTCATATCATTTATTATGAATAATAAAATATATTGCTTATGAAACTTATTTATTTTATACAACTTATGATTTCAATGTACTTGCGTAGGAAAAATACGAACAAAAAAAATTTTTTTAGACATTTGAAAAAGTATATTAACCAGCATTCATGACCTTCTTGTGATTGGAAAACAAACCCACCATAGACAAGATAAACAGAGAAACAAATCATATACCATCGTAACAGGAGGACCTGGCAATAAGTGGAACCATTTGCTGTCTGTGAGGGGTGAAAGCTATTATTCGGTCTTATGACAGAATTAAAACGGGTTGCTATTAATTTAATAATAATTGTATTACTGATTGTCTTCAAAAAATTATATAAACAACCATTTAGCGCACAGGTGAGTGACACTTAAAATGATGTCTTGATGGCACCAAATAATAAGTTCAAGCTTTTCCTTGATATAAACAACCTGATTTGCTTATACTTAAGTATTCTCTATACTTAGCTTTATAATAAATAAGCAGAATACAGCGACGTTTATTTTGTATACCTTTATTTCTATATTTTGTCAGAATTCAAGTGTCTTAATACATAAAGGGCATTTTTTTTAAATTATCTAATATGCCTCTGTTATCATCTATTAATTTGTTTTTTTTTTTTTTCCAAGTAAAAGATCAACAAAATAGCTTATAATTTCCTGTTAAATTGAACGAAATTTCTCAAATTAATTGATTTTTTCCCCATATGCTTTTAAAACTTTAAATACCAAATTAACTTCTACTTCTTAGGATTTGCTGGTTGATATTCATAAGATATTTATTTGAAAGGGTACTTTGATTACTGTATTATAAACCAATTTATTGCATACATTTTTCTTTATCATTAATTTGTATTATTCACTTGTCATAAGAGAATATATTATTGAATTATTTTCTTAAAGTATTAGAACCAAAAATATGTGCATGCGTTTACTTTTAATATTTTATCGTTTTTACTTCTATAATTCATTGTTGAATTTTTAATTCATTGCTTTAACTAAAGACGAATTAAAGACTCTTACCAAACATAAAGACGATAGTAAAATTTATCTAGGCACAGATTCTCATGGTTTGGACACATTGAGAGATCAACCACCAAAGATTTTTCACTAGAGATCCATGTACAGTAGGCCACAAGGAAGACTTAAGAAAAGATTGATGGTCGTTCTTATGGACGTAAATTAAAGATTTTCCAACAATAAAATCAAATTCACGGACAGAACTGTCTGAATAGACATCGTGCGACAGACTTTTGGTCACTCTGGGCTGTAATAACAATAAAGAAAATAGAATTGATTGTCTTACTGATAATGTTCTTTATGCAAGAAAATGTATTTTAATATGGATTTTTTTTATACATAAATGTTATAAACTCTAATTGATTAATCTTCCTTTTCAGAGTACTTCAAAGAATTGTTAAAAACATCCAAGAAGGATTTTCATGAAATGTTTTTAAGGACATATGGAATGCTGTACGATCGAAATTCCTTCATATTCAAGGAAATGTTCGATGACTTGGAACGATATTACCAAACTGGCGGAGTTGATTTGACAGCAGCACTAGATAGCTTCTTCGATCGCCTCTACAGGAAAATGTTCCAGGTTTGTTTACTTTTAGCTATCTTTCATTCTATACCTCACATTTAAATTTTTAATTATTAAATGCAATATGCAATAGAGAATAATTAAAGTACTTTTGAAATGAATCGAATTTTATATCCTTTGTTATTCCATCTAGTCAGATATCTGTGTTTTTGAACATATCATTAAAATTTATATTTTATTTTGTTTGTATGAAAGCAGAAACTTTATTTAAATCAAATATTCATAAGAATATAGGGATGAATGCAACTAGTAAATTCTGGGGTTACAATAGTTTTCTCAAAGGAAAAAGTTTATAAATTTTTAACCTTGAATTTTCCGTTATTTCGTTATTAAATGTGCCCTTATTATAAAGAAGTGTTATAGGGCTAATATTCACCGTTATTAAGCGAAGGAAGGAAACTGACATGTTTTTATTTTATGGGAAAACACTTGCCAGAATAAATAGTTTGCATTTTCCAAATTTATTTATCTAATTTCTGAAGCAGATGCATATGAGCCTCTATCTGTGAAAAAAAAAGCATTCTACATGATCAGTGAAAATCCTTGAGGAATTTGCTACAATTACATATTGTTATAAAAGCTCTTTTTTTCTTTTTGAGAAATAACAATTTTGTTTTTAAGCAAAATCTTTATAATTAAGTAAGTATAGCTAGAAAACGACAAAATAATTTAACATTTGCGTTTTCAAAAGTCATTATTAATCTAATTAAAATTAGTTATGATTTTAAAATAAATTTATTTATGATTTGGATGAGAGTTATTCAGAGTTCATTAGTACTTTAGTGTTTGTAACGGAATATGTTTTTTGCAGGTGCTAAATAGTCAGTACACGTTTAACGACATGTACATGAACTGCATTAGTCAACAAATGGACGTCCTCAAGCCTTTCGGTGATGTTCCTAAGAAACTAAATGTTGAAGTTAAAAGGGCGTTCGTTGCCACAAGGACCTTTGTGCAAGCTCTGGCGATAGGGAGAGATGTTGTTAAGTTCATACAAGAGGTAAATGATATCAAAATGAACTTGTCTTTTTTTAAAATATTCAACTAATATGTTAGTGAATACCATAGCTTGAAGTTAAGAACACGCTCTTCAAAGAACTGACTCCCATTTTCGATCCAAATCACTGTTGAAATACAAAAAGCATTCAGAAAATTGTATTCCTTTCTGCTTGCATGTCTGGCGCGTGAGCTGGAGAATTTCTGAATGATCTTTACAACACATGTGAATACAACGTATTATTTATATATAGTGCTGGAGACGGCAATTACATATCGCATGTTCAAAAACTTTACAACGACTATCAGCTGGTAGCCTATGCGGAGTCAAAAAGCACATTCCACTTCTGCTTATTAATAGGATCTTGCTTTTTATGCTGGAAGGTTTCACTCTCAATTTTTGCTACAGTTAAACGAGGAAAGATAAAAGTTATATTTTTATGCTTTTCGCGCGCGCTTTTAATAAATGCTTGTTTGAGAAATTTTGTTCTTTGGGAAATTTTTATTTTTGTTAAAATTTCCTTCTTTTTGATATTGCCTTCTTTGTGAAATTTCACTTTCTTTTTAAAATTTTCTTCAGTTTTGAAATTTTTTGAGTTTCTTTGTTTGTGATTCATGAATTCGGCTAGATATCGAAAGAAAGTTCTCCCAGAAGGCAGAACTTGAGCGTTTAATAAAAAAATAAAAAAACCTTACTGCCTAAAGATATCAGGCTTTTCACCAAGAGAGGTTAAGGATTAATTCATTTTAAATCACAAAAAAATTTGTCTTGCCTGCGAAAAGCTAGAATGTAGTTTTTTTTTTTTTTTTTTTTTTCCTAGTTCAAAAAATTCATTCCCATAATTTCAATATATCTTTGGTTGTGCAAAGTTTACTCCCAGTTACACTGAATTATCTTCGTTTGGTTTTGAAATAATTTTAAAACAATGTCTAGTCTGAGAGCACTTGTTTACTTTTCTGTCAAAAGTTCTTTTGATTTCCAATATTTGCCAGCGAGTCATCATTGGTACATATTCTACATCCCACACAAAAAAAAAAGTTGCTATGTACAATAGCAGAAAAGTCCTCTGCTACAAATCTACAGCTGCGTATCTAGAACAGAAATCATAAAATGAGAATGTAAACAAAGCAGCGACTTCCAATTCTCAACTTAAAAATCTCAAAAGTGATTCATTTACCCTCAAGAACTTGCCACGAATTCGCAACTCAGCTCTGGAAAAAGTTGTGATTTCAGAAGTAATTTACAGTTTTCTTGCCGCTGGGTCAAGGTTGAAACCGAAAGCATGCCATCCATGCCCAATTTTCTCAACTTGACAACTTCAAAGGCCACCGACGCGTGCGATGTTTTATTACAGACATCACCGCATTCCTCAACCAGTCTTCTATCTTAAAACATTATCTCAAAAATGTATGCGATTATAGCGATAAATTAATGGTATGCATTTTTTTCCCTCGCAGTTTTATTGGGAAATTATGATTACGTTAAAATTTCATTTCCTCCATGTCAATTTTTTCTTTTTTATTTTCCCTCTAAATAAAAGAGCCAATATTTAATCAAACTAAAAAATCACGTAAATGGTATTTTTATTGTTACTAAACATTATTTATATGTTTTATCGTTTGTTTTTATTAGTATATCCATGGCATTTTTACTTTACATAATTTAGGTATTTTTGTAAAGCAAGATCATAAAATTGAATTAAAAATTATATTGGAAAAATTTTTTAAAATTTCAAAATTTATAAGCGAATCTTACCCATAGATGGTGTTATTTACGCTAGTCTCAACATAAAATATATAAATAAGCTGTACATAAAGTGACGATTTTTTTTTTCAAATATTCATTGATTTCGATATTCGAAGTCGCCTACATTATGCTATATGATTATGCAAATGAGTTTAAATCTAAACCATATATTCCTTAAGCAAATTGTTTATTAGCAAAATCTTGCATTTGAAATTCATTAACTTGATGCTAATTAGAATTTTGTGATTAAATTTATAGCTTATTGTTGTGATTGAATTTTATTGTTTAATGATTTACTAATTTTTTTTTAATTATATTAAATCCTGACCTTTTAAAATATTAGTAATAAATAATTTGCATTGCTCCTTTTTTGCCATTTTGTCGCATTAAAGTCGCCAAGTGGTCGCCAAACCACCAAATCATTGGATAAGTCGTTCTTAACGTAAGCCCATATCTCTCGATTTTTGTCTCAGAATTTGAGCTGGGATCTGTCTCAGATATATCTAGATGAATACAAAAAAAAAAATATTTACAAACTTTGTAACAATAGTATTAATTAACAATATCACCTTCCCTTTTGCATATTATACGTACATATTTAATTTTTATTTATTTCAATATATTATAACATACTGTAAAATAAATTATATTTGAAGAAAACGTAATTTGCAAAAAACATTTTATTTGACGAATATTTGAAATCATCCATTTTTAGCATACATTTGAATCTCACCATTGTTGGAAGTCTTCTCTTTACAATGTCTTAATGAATATTTCAAATATATGATGATACGGGTTATCTCAAAATATAGAAAAGACCAGGATAAGGCTGATGCTTGATACTTTAGGCCAGCAGTTGACTTCCATATATTGGCTGAAATATAATAAGTGAAAGAGAATTTGGTAATTTAGTACTTTAAATAGGCTGGTGCACCAACGTGCTTTCCTGTACATAGTTTTGAGTTAGGCTGTATCATTTAAATGGAAGTAGCCGGGTGGAGTTCTTCATAATTAAAAAATAGGAACCAAGCCAAAGACCCCCGAATGCTTATTAGACCTGTCAATTCCAGAAGTATCGTTTTACTTCGATGATATTGCAACCAAGACATTTTTAACGTGCTCCAATCGCCATTAGTGAAGACGATAAAACTTCGTTTAAACCGGGATTCGATTACAACTCGCTTCTTTTAAAGTAATATATAAATTTGAATCCCTTCGTATTTCGACTTTAGTAAAAATTACATTTAATATTTAAAAATTAAGCGCGATTTATTTTATTTTTTTAATTTTACCTAATTTGGTAAATATATTTCATAAAAGAATGGATTAATGTTGCTTTGTTAGTCATTTTATTTTACAGCGAAAGCATTGCAAATCCATTATCTTAAAGATAAAAAAAAAAAAGATTAGTGAATATATTTTATTTCTTACTTAACTCTTTTCTTTGTTAAATTTTAAGTTGTCAAAGGACGAACGAATTCAGTCCCACTATGTACAGTTATCTGCGACATTTCGAAACAAGACATATTTGACCTAACTAACTGCAAGGCATTTCTGTAGCATAAAGATCTCTTTTTCTTTTCCCTTTTCGTATAAATCTCTCGACGAGACCACTCCGATGTACGAGGCGGGGGGCAAACTTGTAACTCGATTTCATTTTGCATTTGCGAAACTTGGAAAAGTTGGCGTCCTATTTGCGGCACTGAGGGAAATTAAGAACTTCGACCCCTGTTTCTCGCTCAAACACCCATTTAGCGTAATTAGATTGGGCGTATTTTAAGTTGCTCCCCGTGGAGTGCTTCCTCCCGTACCAATCTAGCTCAGACAGACCACTTTGGAATCTTCCTTTGTAGTCATGATGGGGGGGGGCATCACTTCACTACGCCAAATATCTTCCCATTTTAAATAATAACTAGGACAAATTAAATCCCAAAATGCCTCGTTATGCTTCAGAAGCTGGATATTAGTTTTCTCAAATGATTACATATTCAATTAAAATGTAAGCAAGTATTTGATATAAACACTCCTTATATTTAAGAAACATTGTTTATTTTCTCGCCAAAAAGTCACCAATGGCTGCTTGGATTTGCAAAAAATAAAATATTTTAAATTATGTGACTCGTTTATGACAATTATAAGGATCACACGGGGGGATTCTATGCTTTAAAAAATGTTTTCAATTAGTAGAATTTACCCATTACGGTTAATATTATCATTTCATTAAAATAATTTAAGAAATACATGTAAAATAAGAGGTAATAAAAATATTTTTGAAGATAATAATTGTTAAATTCATGAGTAAAGGCGAATAACTAAAATGATGAAATTCAATGAAAATTTCCTAGTTAAAATCTAATTTAACTTGTAAATATTCTGCTTCATTTTGATTTACCTTTAGGTAATCATTTTTTAACATAAAAGGCTACTTTGTCTGGGATATACTATTTAAACATTCGCTCTAAATCACTGTAAACATTCACGCCCAAATTAGAAAATGAACTTACGAAGTTAAACTAATAGAGATGATTTTTAGATACTTTTCTTGATGCAATAAAATAGCTTATCTCATTTTTTAAAAATGAAACAAAAGTTTAAAAATTACAACAAAAATGGTTAAAATTATCATTATTTTTTAATTATTTTCTTGTACATTTATTTAATAAAAATCTTCATCACATCACTTAAACTTTTTGAATGTAGCAGAGGGGATTTATTGTATGAAATGTTTCATATGATTGATTCCATAAATGTACTACTTAGGAAATTAGCAATTTTTCTTTTGTAGTTTCATTCCTAAATATGTCATTTAGGTTCTTTAACAGTTTTGCAAATGGGGAAAAAATGGAGTTGATTTTTAAAAAAAATTGCAAATTATGTTAAATGTAATGTAATGAGAGTTTTACAAATTTTCGCTTTTTATCAATTAAAAAATAGAAAATTACAATATAAAAGATCATAATGAAAACTAAAAATCTCTATTAATTTTGAATTTTGTTCCTCATTTGCAATTGTTTTTTTTCCCCTCATTAATTAGAATTTTAAAAATTTTACTGGAGAAATAAATTTTTTTACACTAAACATATTCTATTTTTACTAAATGGCAACACTGCAATGATATTATAGGCTAACTTTTTTGAGCTCGTCTATCTTTGCAAGAGTCACTCTAGGATAGGGAATAATAATGATAAATCTCTTCACTTAAAAACGCCTTTGTCACTAAGAGAACAAAACATTTTTCCTATTTCAGTACAGTAAAACTCCAATTATCCGAATAAATTGGGGTTGGCCTCCATTCAGATAATCAAATATTCGGGTAATTGGATTCATTCAAAAAAGGGTCTTTTATCTTCGTTGTGTAATTAATTATTGTACATTGAAAATCGGTAGAAAAATTACATATTTTTAAAGAAAAAGAACTTTTAATCAATTAAATAACAATGCAACACGTTTTACATGTTAAGGAACTTTTAAGGGCCGTGGTAGCCTAGTGGATAGGGTATCGGCTTTCCATCCGGAAGGGTGGTGTTTGATTCCCAATGCCTCCAAAGACCCACCGAGTACATGCGATATACGTGCTCATTAAATCTGTGGAAATCCTATGGTTTGGTTATTGAGCAGTTACCATGGGTAAAATGGTCTGAAGAAAATTTCCTCCCCCTTCAGATTAATATCAAAGTTGAGGGAGTGCGTCCTCTGTTGGTGCCATCCATCGGAGGATTTAAAGAAGAGCAAAGACGTACTTTCACCTTCTTGGTGCTCTGATTAAGACGAAAGACCCTCCCTATTGACTTAAATTTGCATTGTCAAGCCATAGCGTGCTTGGCTGTCCAAGTGTCATAAGTAACAATTACTTTTAAATTCTGTTCATTAACACTATATCCACGTACAGCGCTGTAAATGAGAAACATTTTTTGCTGAACTTCTCGTTCATGGTAAGATGTTAAGGATTCTTCCGTTTTCGAGCAGCCAAGTAGCGTACCCGCTTGACCGTGAGAATTTGCATGTGGCCACACTCGAGCTCATGCTCTATTCAATTCAAAGACGACAAATGCTTCACTAGTTGTTGGTATCATGTCTGTTTACTTGGATATTAAGCTCACCTTCTGAATCAATGATCTAAATATAGTTTACCATTATTTGCAATTTAGAATCTTAAGGTCTCACTCGTAATCTGTATCTCCAGTGCTAACTACTGAACATCCAGGAATTTTTCAAAAGAATGTTTTTGAATTTCTCAAGCGACACATCCCTCTGCTTTTACCTTATCTTACCCCCCCTTTTTTTTTCTCTCTCTCTCTCTCTTTTTAGTCTAATTTATTTTTCTAAAAGCTTAAAACGATTCGGATAATTGGAAAATTTCTTAGACTTAGAACAGTCTACATCAGCTCTGAAGATAGCATATATTTTTGCTTGAAGTATAGCAATTAGTGTGTTTTTTCAGTAGTAATAGCAATCTTTATATTTTAACATTAACAATTTAATTATTATACTCCTTCAGTAAAAAGTAATGTAGGTTTTGTACAGAGGAAACAAGATTTTTGTACTGGAATGCTATAATTTCTGTGGGTTTTGTCATCTCCATTTGCTCTTTTTTACGTTTAAAATTTTTAAATTTCATGACATGACGTTTTCAATTTCCATTTCCACTAAATGCTTGTATTGATTGTTTTTTCTCTATATTTCCATTTAATAGTTTAGATTTGCCTATGACTAGAGTCGGAATTTCTAACTCGTTTAAATAAGCAATTCTTTTCACATATTACGAAAAACAATGGCTGTCGCAGTAGAGCTATGTGACGAAATACAATTGCTCTGTCAAATATTCGTGTGAATGCAATGATTTCTGTTCATAATGTACAGTACAAGACTTGAAAACCATTAACACTTGCTTCAAATTTGTTTAATTTACTGTATTAGTATTAAGATGTAATATAAATTTTAGAACTTTTATATAAAATTTTAGATTATTTTTCTTCTTTTTTTTTTTAATTTTTATTAACAATATAGTATTTAATATTTATCTGAATTATTTTATTTATAAGGTAAGTCATTATATCAAATCTATACAGCTCATTTTAATCCCGAATATTAAAATAAATTTTAATGAAGTCCGAACTGGTCTCTGTTTCATGACATTTTTAATTTATGAAATGTAAATTTTTCACTTTCACTGAAATGTAGTGAATCTGGTGCAATTTAATTGGAGAGTTGTAATGGAAGATTAATCAAAATGAAATCCGAACTGGAAATATAATTTTGACGATTTAGAGAAATAATTGATTCTCAAACAGAAAGAATGGAAATTCATTATGCTATATATTATCTTATAAAATAATAAATTCAGACAATATGATTAAATTCGTTCTGAATTCTCAAAAATCTCACCAATCCTTTGGCAACTTAAAACAGAAATCAGTATGGGTGTCGGAATTCTCAGAGGCAAAATGACACGCTCAATATAGTTGTTAGGGGGAGGAGGGTGCCTTAATGAGTGGGGAGGATTAAAAGTGAAGGAGGGGGTAAGCAACGAAGACTTGTTTGACGAAAGTGACATCGGAAAATTCTGCTTGGAGCGGCATATAAAACTCCACTACACTTTTCCACCGGGGTGATTTCGACTATCGCCTTCAACATTTGGGGTATCGAATTGTGCAAGATGATACCTTTGACGTAGCAGATTCTGAACGTGGGAGTTGCGGACTGTGCAGAGGGGGAGGGAGATCAAAATTAATCGTTTGCAGCTTTGAGTGACACGCCCTGTCCCTCAGCGATGGAGAACATGAACGTTTGAGAAATTATCGCGATTTTTCTGGAACCCTACTTCCTACGCTTTTAAAAGTAGCGCTGAGTTGGTTGGTGTAACGAACAGGTTAAAAGTTTCAAGAGTTGCTGCTGACACGCGACTATTTTTCGCTGGGGATTTCGCTAATTTTTAAAAATTTCACTAACAATGTTTAAAAGTCGTAAAGTAGGGTTTTCTGTTGCGACAAAATTTGTTGCAAGTTTATTCATTGCTTTTATTGAGCTTAACTTAAAATGTGTCGTCGTATCACAGTACGAAAGCTATTTTCAAGGGAAAAAAATTTCGCTTCTCGGGAACTCTTGTGCCTCAGTAGATTTGCAGTTTTGAAGCATACAGATGAGGAAAATTTAATCTTCCTACTACGTCACATATTTGATTTTCTATTCATTAGAATTTTAGGTAGATCTATTTGATTTTTATGTTTTAAAAGTTCATTTTGAATACTCGAATATATATGATTAATATTAGAATCTGCTGAAAAAAAAAACATTGCATTTATCTGAAAATAGAATGACTTCTCTGTTAGAAGGAACTCTTAGTCATGGTAAAAAGGGGATTTATAATGATTAAGCTCAAAACATAAATATGATAAAGTGAAATGTTATTATTTTTCGAAAATCATGAATAGATGAATAGTATTTACATGTATCAAGCTAAACTAAACTCTGTGGCACGACAGCCCATGTGGGCCAAGGCCTACAGTTGTCATTTCTGCTTTCATGACCGAGATGACTTGGGGTGCCCCGATTAGGTGGTCAGCCTAAAAATACCATTGTGAAAGATTGAGTTCACCTTGCCCAACCCGAGGATCGAACCTCTATGCCTTGGAAGAGTGAAATGCTATCACTTAGCCATTGGACTTCATCTATCAAGCTGCAAGTATTAATTGTGCTTCATTACAAAACAGAAAATATGTGTTATTTTTCTTCCTGTTGTTAACTGAGAATTCAGCCTTGCATATTTCCACTGTAAATTAGTATAATTCTTCAAAACTAGCTTAAGATTCTGTTAAAATATATCTAATTTCTCTTCCGTTAACATTAAGATCAAATTTCCTGAAAGGGAATATAAAATAACGTCTCAAATCCACTTTGAATTACATTACTGTTCTGAAAGATTTATTAATTTTCAATTCAGCAGTAATCTGATTGATATGGTAAGTGGTGAAACATTAGCATTTTATACAACTTTAGTAGTTTATATACATAATAGTGGTATTATAATTATCCAATTAATGATAATTTTTTGGTGCATTGTCAAGGTTATCGGGGCAGTAACCAAAACACTTAGCTAATGAGCAGAATCGTTAATTTTATAAGTTTAAAGTATTAGCTTCATTCAAGATAAATTCCAGTAAGTACATTGAATCAAATCAATTTTACATCTTGGGTAATTAAAAAATTTATTTAACAAGTATAAAATCTTACTGGATCATCTCTGAGAAAACTCATTATTTATCTGTGAATAAATACAACTTAATTTCTCTGTTAATTTTAAAATTTATATTTTTTGTCAATTTTGTGTGAATTTAAAGTTTTAATATTGTGGGGCAAGGTTATATTTGATTAATCTTTCGAAAACACCGTAAATTTGCATTTTAGTTCTTCTATATGCTGGAAAGTTTTAACTAAAGGTACACTTCCATTTTCGTAAAATTTATATTACATAAAACGGTATAATTGGAATAACAAAAACAGTCCCACTAGGAATAACCTATTCTAAATTAAAAAACCATCAAAGCGAGGAAACATTTTAACGCAGAAACCATGTTAATATTCCTATATCAAAATCCGATTAAACCGAAATGGTTCTCCCCCACATTTAAGAAATAACTTTCAGTAAATGAAAACTGACTACTTTAGAATACTTCATGTTCTAATAACAATGGGAAAGAAAAAAAATAAGTCACAAAACATTTTCTAACTTCGCCTTTAAACGCGTTTCACCACTTAAAGCCTTTAATCTAATTTATTATATATTTCCCCGTTTTCCCTAACTCTTCGTGCGTGGACTTGACAGGCATGATGAATGTCAACGGATTTACGCCAGGGGGCGCTGTTTTGTATTTTATTTATTTTTTTTTTCCCCAAAACATAATATTAATGTTTCATAAATTGCTCTTTTCTGACGGTTTTGCTGATATTTCTTTCAACTTCATTTCCCTTTAAATTTGCGTTTTTAGCTCAAAATTTGCGTATATTTAATCGTTCGGGGAAAATATAATATGTACCTCACGTTTTCGCAGCGTATTTTGTAAATAATTTTTCTGTTTTCTTTGTTATGAATCGATTTTGTTTTGCATTCTTTGGTTACAAAACAAAATATCAAATAATAAGTTTTCTTATTTATGTATTTATTTATTTTTGGTAAAGTTTTTGGAAGCAGATTTATTTTTTAGTATTAAAAATATTTGCAGTAAAGTTCCAATGAGTGTTGTAAGCTGCCGCTAGCGTTTTCAAACAATACAAACAAGGATATATTTTTTTAAACTATTTTTATCAATGTCTCAAGGAAGGTATAAAGCCTATACTTTTACCGGTGAATATTTTCAATGAATCAAAATCATTGGAACGTGATAAGTCAAAATTGAGAAATCAGAAGCTTGAAACTACCAGGAACTTTGATAATTAACGATTATATAATTTGCAGCTAACCGAGATTTCCGATTAAGAAGAGAACTTTCATAAATCTGAAGACATCGGCAAGATATCATCAAAAATATCTGACTTTGGTGGCATGCAACCTAACAACCGAAAGCAGCATTAAGATTTCTTAAAATTCCATTGCGTTCATGAAGACGATCTTGTTTATAGATAAGGAATCCTATTCATACATCGTTAAGGGGGGAAAGCTGAATCGTAACTGCTTTTTCTCATGATTCAATAATAATAGGAATAGTATGCGGGATTTCTACCTGCATACTATTGATGAGAAACGGAATCCTACCCTTAGATTACGGTGAGGTATTCGTTATACGACATCGCTTTTGAATTTCCTTCTGAAAGATAAGGAAACATTTTCATTGGTAATATATTATGTGTCATTTGTTTAAAAACTGGAAAAGCTCTTAAGCCCGAATCACGTGAATTAAGAATTGTAAAACCGTGACAACTATCCTCTGTTGTTCAGCAGAGGCTGGGGTCTACTTTAGGTTTATAGTAACTTTAAACATCGAGTAGCAGATAGCTTAGCTGATGAAAGCCTAACATATGAGCATCCGCCATTAGATTCCCCTCCAGGTATACTTATATTATACAGAATAATCCTTATTCATGCGTCGACAGAAACAAATTTCCAAAAAAATTCACAACTACGATTGTTGGTATGCATGTTGAAATCAGAATCCATCCTCATTTGTTCAACAGGGGTTGCAATCTTAGCTTAAAAGCAATTAAGTCCGTTCTTACTTATGTAGAGTAACCAGAAGCTCTTGCTTTTTCATTGCTCACCTAAGTAACATGAATAGTATCTGGGAAATTCTACCCCTAGATTATGGTGACGCATTTGTACATTCCCTGAGGATAGTCTTACAAAAGGTAAGGAATCGTTTTCATATATAATATATCATATTTATGTGTCTCCTGAGTTTAAGTCCAGAAGAATCTGAAGCTCTCAACCCGACTGGCTTGTATTCAGGATTATAAAAAATGTGACAACTATTTTTTGTTGTTCAATAGTGGTTTGGATCGAAATGGAGTCTATAATAGCTTTCAACATGATGGCTTAACACTGGTAGTTTAGCTGCCGAAACCCAAGCATATGAACATCCACCACTGAAACTCCAACCAGATAATCTTACTACAGGTGGTGGGCCATATTCATTTTGTCGTTTGAGAGAAATTTCCGTAAAGTTCACAACTGCAATAATTAAAGCATATAGAGAGGTTTCGCGTTAGGCTGACCACCTAACCGGGACATAATCACCCCAGGGCCCTTGATCAGAAAAACAGGTACGAGCACTGAATGCCTTGGCTCACAATTGGCTCTTTTGCCACAAGTTTAGTTTAGTTTTTATGCATGCAGAAATCAGAGTCCATCCTCAGTTGTTGAATAGTGATCTAAATCTTAGCTTAAAACTAGTGGGCGCTGTTCAGAGCTACAAATTCTTGTTTTTTTTACTGCTTCTACGTTTCAACGTCACCATCTCCAAAAAACCTAAAAATAAATAAATAATTAAAAATTAAAAGAAATTCATTATCATTGGCACTTTGTTTGTTTTGAACCCATATTTGGTTGCCTCATCCAAATTCTGGTGCAGTTTTTGTATATATTTGCATAATGAATATTTTTTTCCACAGTATATAATGTGATTGAAGTTAAGTGGAAATTACATAATGCACATTTTATTCATTTAAAATCATACTGTAATTAAAAGAATAAATTATCTATCATTTGCATAATTTAAATTTGAAATTCGAGTCGCATTATTAAATTAAGACTTCACAGTGTACGCTATAAATTGAAATATATTCAAATCAATGTACAATACCATTTTATTTTTATTATTCATTTGATTATTTTGTTGAACGTTGTTTTCATAATAAATTGATAAATTTGTATTAAATGAAAATACCCCCATCCCCCAGAGACAAAATCTGTTTTATAAAACTTAAAAATGAATAGCGGTAAAACTAAACTTCAACTGACAGATATTTTAAATTTGCATGTAAATTTACCAAATTTAGTGTTATTAATTTTCAATAATTGACTAATAATTAAAAAAAGCAGATTTTATTCATCTGTAATGTTATTAGTCTTAAAATAAACTTACTACATGTAATTAAAATAAAATGAAAAAAAAAAAAAAAAAGAATTAATGATTTCTGAGAACTTTTCTGTAAGGTTTTAGAACATAATCTTAGGTAAGGTAACCTTTGTAGCTTCTTTAATAAAAGATATTTTAGGAAACGTTGTGGAAAAAGTAACTGAGTAATTTTAGAGATAAAAGCTCTTTTACTTGCCATTAAGGTCGAAATCTTTTATGTAATTTTGGCTTTTCGCCAGAACTTTTGAAAATGTTCTTGAATTTCTGCTACTTATTTTTCGCTTTCTTTTGTGTGAAAAATATGCTTAATTTAACCCAAATGATTTTGCTGCGTTTCAATGTGTCGGAAGTTGAAGAAGTAAAAATGTTAAGAATGTTAAATGACCAATTCATATTTTATCGTTATTTTGTTCCTTAGCTATTGAAACAATCAAGTATAACATTGCCAAATGCGGGAGATTTTTTAATATGAGTCTCTTCAGTTTCTTTTCCAAATAGTTTATGATTATTTACGCCATGTATTTATTGTATAATAATCGTTTTTTAAAAATTACATATTATGTTATTATTTCAAGTGGATTATTAGTATGTTTTTTTTTCCACCATTGGCTTGGAAAACTATAAGAAAATTATTTTATTCACTGTCTTATTTTTAAATGATTCTTTTTTTTTAATAATTTACTTTTGTGGAAAACAACTTTTTATTTTTAATAAAACAAATAAAATTTAAAACATTTGAATGATTATAAATCTTAATTCTTTAAGCAAAGATTTTTTTAAATCGAATTTTTTACACAGATTTTCTCATCATCAAAACAAAAAATACTGGAATCATTTTATTTATTTATTTATTTTTAAAATTTATCTAACCGACAGTTTAACAAAATAAATAACAAAAGTATTTTTTCAATCCCATTTCATTAAAATAATTGTTTGTCTTTCAGTAACGGTTCTATTTATAATAAAATAAATGTATTTTTTTTATCCTTAAATAAAACGAATTGTTATTTTTTCTTTATCATTTTCGAATGTCTATATTTAATTCTTTAATCACAGATTTTATTGGGTGCAATATTCAGAAAAAATTACCAACAATTTGTAATATTTTCTCTCAGTTTACTAAAAAAATATCGATTTTTTATTCATTTACTACCCTATATTTTTGTAAATATTTTTTGTTGGGATGAAAATTATTTGAAGGAAAAGTTTCAAATTCTCTTAAGAGTAACATATTTATGTTTCCCATAAAAGAACTAAATTGCTGTTACGTTAACAGAAGGCAAAAACAATACTCAATATCAAATTTTGCTATTGCTTAACGGTTTTTTTTTTTTTTTTTTTTTTTTTTTTCCGCCAGTAATAACGCTAAATCGCCAAAAAAGAAAATTAAGGAATCTTATGAAAGGTTGTTGATATATTTTATGTGTTTGATATAAAATTTATTATATATGGCTGAAATGTAGTAAAACAATATTTAGAAACTGAAAATATATTTTAAAATAATATACTAACAAACGATAGATAAAAAAAAGAAGAAGTAATGTATTTTTCAGTTAATATAAAAAATATTTTATATAAAATAAACTGCTTTGGAGGGAAATTGTATCCCATTATTTTTATGAACCATTTTTATAACTGCAAAATCATATTTTCTGTATTTTCATGACAATTTTAGCGATTTTTTTTTTAAATTCTAATAAATTCGATGTTTTTTGTTATTAAATATAATTACAAATTAGATAATAAAAATAATTTATATTTTTTAAATTGGTAATAAATAAAATAATTTTTAATATTTTTTCAAAACTAAGTTTTTTTTTCTTAAAATGATTTTTAATTAAACAAAAACTCTGAGTTCTTCTCAATTAATTTAAACATTTTTTACTATTTATCTAGCCAAGGTAAATTTGCAAGCTACCTGTTTCATTTCAATCTAAAATTAAATAATTTATGTGAACGTTAAAAAAAAATCCATCTTAAGGTGAGTAACATTTGATTTTATTATACCCTAACTTTGATGACCCTAGATAGGCCCTAGGCCCTTTCAGAACGACTTGAAAGTGTTTGTCGTGACTTGATCAAATGAACTTATTTGTTTTTGTGAAGTCCAAACATTTGTCCTCTGTCCTTTTGTTCGTAAATTCGCTTTATTTATGCATGTAACAATTAAATTTTTTAGTTAACTTTCTTCTGTATTGTACATCTGCACTGCTCGAAGAAAATGTATGGGTTCAAAATCTTAAAAAATTAAAAAAAGGAGGCTTCTTGTTTTATGGTCTATATATTATTATTTTTCTATGGGTTCCTGGCCGAGTAGCAGAACTGCTCTCTTCAAAGGGATATATTCCTAATTCGATCCCAACCCTTTGGTAAATAATGGATAATAATTATTGAGTAAGTAAATGCTTGGGAGTTTTCCTAGTTTTTTCCCTCACGAATGATGAATACTACTCCTTTTATCCATGGAAAACCCTCTCAGAAGACCATAACGTACAGTGGATCTTAAGTGCTTTAAAGCAACTTTCAGCTGTTAAGCTGTCTCAACTATATAAAAAAAATTCTTATTCTATATTATAGGATCATATACTTCGAAATAGTAGATCCAAGGTTCGATTCCAGCTTCAATTGAGTAATAGAAGTTGTGTGTGTATTGCATTTTTTTCTCCATACACAATTGTTGGATAATGCTTATTTAGGAAGTTTTCGTGTTTTCTTCCAAGCTATATGAAAATATGACCCGTTATCAAGGAAGCGTCTTTCCATAAAGCAAGAATTTGTAGTGGATATTTAAAACTCATACAACACCTTCTCGTTTCTATGGTTTTAAAGTGATGTCAAAAATCGTTTTATTCTGCGCTCACCCTGACTCTCCAGTGGTTGCACCGCCTTTTTGATGAAGTAGAAGGCTTCAACTTCCAATCGAACTATTGTTGAACTAAGGCGATGTGTCGTTCTGCATGCAATTTGTAAAAATAAGTGCTCAAGAATTTTTTCGCTTCTTCCACCACCCCCTCAACCATATGAATGCAGTCCATTCCTTCAGAAAAATCCCTTGGAAAAATAGAAGGTATCAGATTTTCAAATAGCTTACAACAGTTTTTAATAATTTAATTAAGAACATTTTTATGCGGTATCTCAATAAAATCATTCTTATTTTAGCGTATCATTGATTAAAATTTAAGGGAAATGTATTTAAAAGTTCCTAATATACATCAATTTCTAGATTAATTCTAATTTATAGAAAACCAGAATCCATATTAAGTCAGCAACGAATGATAGGCCTTTTAAGCAATTCACTGCTGTAGTAGAGAATTGCCTAAAAAAACTCCACAATTACTTTGCAATGAAGACTTCAGCGGGTTGGTCGCTATGTTTCCAGAGTTTAGTTCGAATTAAGTATTGAATAAAATTGGATTTAATGTTCAGTTTTTTCTTTTAGATTATATGGTGTCTTTTTAAATATATGGTGTGTGGTACTCTCCAACATGTGAACTTTTAAGGCATAGCTGGTATAGTCTATCTAAAATTTTGCGTTAGTCCTAAGAGAAATGAAAATAACAAACTCCTCAGAACAAAAGTGTTTCCATTTTGTATCCACCGTTCAAACATTAAAAATACATACCTATAAAGAAAACACCTTAGGCATTACAGGAATTAAGGCAGCTGTGATATCGACTGATGTTATAACATTCGATGTTATTTTTAATCGATTACAATTTAATAAGTTTCTAAACACTAAAGTGTTGTCACACACTCTATTGAAAAACATGCCATATCTTAATCTTTTTTATTATATTTATAAATTATTGTTATACGTGTCTTACCGTAATCATGTGTTTTATGGTAATGCTATTTATGTTTTTGTTTAAAAAAAAGCATCAAGTTATATTTTACTTTCTTTCAACAAAAAAAAATGTCCAAATAAGATTTTATATGTATAATAAATAATAATTTCATTTTATGTGAATAAACTTGAACTATTTTAATCATTATTAATTTCTTAAATATTTTAAAGCATTAACTTTTTGATTTCCTAGTATTATACATTGAATGAAAACGTATTCAAAATTTTGCATCATTCAATATATATATATAACATGTATGTATGTAGGTATGTATAAATAACTAAAATGTTTTCTTCAACACAACCTTACTGTTTTATTATTAAAAAGGCAATTAATGAAATGAAAAACTTCGTTGAAATCTTGTATCATAGACTATTCAGAAAAAAAATAACCCGAGTAATGTGCGTCAGTTCTGTTAAAGCTATGGCGATATGATTATCCGAATAATATAATTACAAAAGCTTGTTTTACTGCATATTTATATATCAACAAAGACCCCAGTTCTTAAAAATTTATCTCTTTCCCACGCAAATTAACGGCTATTTACTTATGTAAATGAAATTATCAGATTCGATGTTTTTGTTACGTAAATGAGGTCATTTAATTTCATTTTTTCAATGGAAATTATCCCATTTATCACTCTATTGTTTTCTATTCCTCCAACTTCCTATCTTTGCTGATCGATTCCTCGTTATCTTTCTGTCCTAGGTGGGTCCTACTCCGGAATGCAGCCGCGCCCTGATGAAGATGACCTATTGTCCTCACTGCAGTGGCCTGCCTGACACAAGGCCCTGCTCCAACTACTGCCTGAATGTCATGAGGGGGTGCCTGGCCTACCACGCCGAGTTGCATCATGAGTGGAATAACTATATAAGTAGGTTGATTCGTTACGCGTCTCTTCTCTTACTTATGAAATCTTCCAACTGTGAGTTGGTACACAACTCAAGAACAACTCATTACAAGAACTTCTCTTAACCACCTGTTGTTAAATGTATTTAGGGATGCCAAAAAAAATCATTGATTAATC
>CM057813.1:25735582-25833082 GCA_030067965.1 Latrodectus elegans
ACCTTCAATGATTTCATATCTTACTATTTTCCTATTAAAGTCATTAACATGAAAACTTAGTATCAAATCAAACTTTAACTAAATTTAAGTACTTCATATTTAGTCGCAATTAAAAAAAATATTAAAATTTCGTTTTCGCTTATGTCACACTTATCGTCATGTAGTTGTGGAGTCAATTCTTCGAAGAGATATATCCTGAGTTTGATCCCAGACACCATTAAATTTCTGTCGATTGTTGTCGCTTTTCTGTGTTCTGAATACATGTATCCATTCTAGGTGCGTGCTAGGAAATTTTCTTGGTTTTCTCCCTTGTGATATGATAGTACGATTCTTTATCCATGACACGTTCCCTTGCAAGCAATGTCCGATGTGATCAGAATTAATTAAATGCCCTTTCAACGGCCTTTTGCTGTTAACCCACCCGCTCCGCTATTCAGATTTATACCGGTTTTGATTGCCGGCCAACTTGTCTAGTGGTCAGCGTGCCTGACTACGGATAGGGAGGTCCTGAGTTCGAATCCCGTTCAGGCATAAGTGTATTTTCTCTCTCTCTATCCTGTCTTTGTACTTTCCTTATGTGTGAATGGTTGTCTACCCTATAAACGGGTCCCTATGACATGTGTGTATGGAAGAAGTAGGACTCCACATCAAATACGGTTCAGTTGGAAAAGCGGAGCAGCGCACCCCAATTTGCCAGCCTAGCTGGCACACGAGAACAACAACGACATTGGTTTTGGTTATTATTCAGAAAAGAAGAATTAACTGCCATTGTACTTTATTTTTGCGTTATGCATACAAACAATTTTTTGTTTCTCTTTCAATAATATGATTTTTCTTCCATTTATTTTATTTTTTATACCCATAAAAGTTTTAATATTCGTAAAGAAATATAAGAAGAAGAATTCTTTTAGGAGAACAGAAATTGTACACCATGATTTGTCGTTTGTAGACAAAAACTAATTTGAAAAGTATCTAAGATTTTTTTCTACAAATATTTATGTTTGTGATGTGGTAATCGAATTTATAAATTTTTATCTGAAAGCTAAAATATTGTCCAGTTAAGCTACTACTTTAGAAATACACGACAACAGAAAATAAAAACAAAATAAATTCTGTATCACAAAACTTCATCAACTGTTTTATAATAAAATCACTCGAAAGGAATAGGTTTCTTTTGTGTCTGATATTTAGTTTATTATTGGATAAATAATTAATAATCGTTTACATACACATACGTAATAGAAAACTAATACTGTATTATAATTGCGTAACTTAATTTTATCTGCTAAATTTCATTGTTTTGAACTTTTTTCTTGAATTTTTGAGTAATTTACATAAAATAATGAAATTCATTAATTATAATAAAAATTGTATGGTATTGTAGCGTTTATTTATAGATTATATGTAATGTATTTTGTAGTGTGTATTTATAGTATTATAGTATAATAATATATATATAAAGCCAAAATTTATTTAATCACACGAACTTTTAATAATTTGCTTACATTGAGGGAAATGAGAGAGCTGATCTCCTTTTGCCTAGAAGGCAACCTTAATTCTGCAGAAACCCCTTGTGAAACTGAGATTCCATTCATCTAAACTTGAAATTTCTAGAATCTCTGGGCACTTTCGCCGTGATACTGCCTGACACCATTTGAATGGCAATCCTTGGACTGTACTGTTCTCTGTTCCACACACTATTCCTGACTTCACTCGAGCGACTGCTGTTGCTGCATTTAGAATGCTGACTGGTCAAAACTGTCTCCGTGCCCATCTCTTCCGTTTTAACATTGTCGATTCCCCTGCGTGTTCTCTTTGTATGTCTGGACATGTTATGACCGCTTCACATTTGGACAAGTGTTCTGCACTGTGTTTCTTCTTGTAGTGTTGCAAGATATTGAAGAGCCCGTTGTCTAATGGCCTAGTAGCCAAATGACCGGCATTTGTAAATAATAATAATTTGCTTACAAAATAAAAAGAACAATAACTCTTACTTCAAATATAAAACTTTCCCAGTTTCTTCCGAAATTAAGCATTTTTCCCCTAAGAAAAAAAAATTCACTGTCTAAATTCAAATTCTGATATCACATACGATACTAAATCATCTTTCGGGAAGTAAACGCTTTGTATGAATTACTCATTGGTTCTTGGTGTATCTTGGAGCAACCATTGCTTACAATGGTGCTAAATTAATTAATGTGCAAACTGATGAAGGAAAGGTACCACGTTATTCCATTACTTTAATATTATTTTGTCATATGTTGATTATTTAATGAAAATAATTTATTATTTGCATCGCTTTATTTAGATGCCATGATGATGCTAGCTTCTAGATTGGAAAGTTCCTTTAATATCGAATCCGTTGTGGATCCCATCGATATCAAAATATCAGATGCCATTATGAACTTCCAGGAAAACGGAAATGTAGTTTCCCAAGAAGTAAGTTTATTTAGCTTATAAATCACAATAAAAAATCATATTTTTAAATGTCTGTGTTTGATAATCAGATAATGATTAATAAAATTTGATTGATTAACTTCTTATTCCTCAGATTTATCCACAGAATTCAAAATTTAAATTAATTTCCTAGTATTGTGTTGCGATCTTTTATAGAAAGAAACCTGGAGAAAATTATCCAAATATCAAGTCTCACTAGTAAAAAAAAAAAATTAATTTCCTGAGAAATATTTAGCCGAATAATTTTTCCTCTAAATGTCTAGTAAGAAAGAAAAAAATGACGAATGAAATAATGGAAATAAAAATTACAAAATTAATTTGGTGCAGATGACCTATAATCCAGGATACCAAATTCTGAGATTGGCGAATTTTCTTATGTATCTGGCAACTTCGTTTTTATTAGGTCCTACATATGGAAACCTATAAGAATTATGCAGAAAATTCTATTTTGGTAACCCTAGTATTTACGTCATCGCGCACATCACGATACGTCATCTTGGCAACATGTCTTCATTACCAAAAAAATTCAGAATTTGGAATCATGGATTATACTACACCTGTGCCATTAATTTATTATGTATCTGGCATATATATATATATATATATATATATATAAAGGAAACATATATGTATGGATGTATTTTTTTCCTATGACATTACTTACAAATTAAGAAAGTGTGTATAAGCTAATGATTTCCTTTTGCTATATATTACTATTTGAAATCTTACATAATGTTATGTTCATTGGCATACTTAATACAAGTTCTTTTTATACGTTCAGCTCTTTAAACACTGCGGCAAACCTCGTCTTGGCAAAAGAGACGCTCGTCACGAGCTTAACTTCGAAACTCTGAAATTCGGACACAGGGAGAACGCAGTTCGTCCAACTACAGCAGCTGGAACCAGCATTGACCGACTTGTCCAGAGTATCAAGAAGAAGATCAAGAAAACGAAGAATTTCTGGCTCCAGCTTTCAAACATCATGTGCACCAATCCTCAAGTAGCTGGAAAAACCAAAACTTTACCGCAAGAAGAATGCTGGAACGGCCTTCATAAAGCGAAGTATGTTTCGTGCAGAGCTTTTAAATAAACAATTGTTTTGAAGCATATTCTTTTGAAGACAGGTGGAAACAAAGAATAAAGCATATTTGAATAATGTAAATAAGTTAAATCAATTTATCATATCAGGATAAATTGATTAAACTCTTATTTACATTATTAAAATTTGCGTTAAATAAATTTAATCAATTTATAATTTCTTTATGGTAATTTAAGAGATTTTGCAGTTTAGATTCAAATACGATTAAAAGAAAAAAACTTATTTTTTGTTACAATTTTTACAACATTAATTGTAAAAATTGTAGCTAAAAATAATGTAATAGATAAATATGATAGAGACTTAATTATCTCATAAGAGCTTTGTTTTATAGATTAATTCCATATTTTATATGTAAGGATTATATAAAATATTTATTTATTTATCAATCATTTTATCAAGATGTATTTTATCATCTAGATATCAATGGATTGATAAACAAAAATAATTTGTTTAATCCTTTCATATTTCTCTGTTTATGTTGAAACCAGATTTCCGCTATTTTGAAAAATAATGTCAAATTCAAATTAATAATAATGTAATAAATAATTAATTATCTCATAAGTTTTGTTTTATAGATTAATTCCGTATTTTTTATAAAGATTGATAAATAAATAAATATTTTATATAATCATTTTATCTAGATGTATTTTATCATCTAGATATATCAATGGATTGATAAATAAACAAACATATTTTGCTTAATTCTTTCGTGTTTCTCTGTTTATGTTGAAACCAGATTTCCACTATTTTGAAAACTAATGTCAAATGTCGCTTCTTTCAACAATCATTTGAAATTTTCGTGCGATTATCGATGTTAATGAACAATTTATATCTTAGTTTCTCAGTCCACATGGATTTAAGCGAAGGCTACGCCATCTAGTGACAAAACGTATAATTATTTAAAGCTCTTATCCGATTAAATTTAGAAGTCAGAAATAAAATTCTCTACTCCTATTTAAAAAAATTTTAATATATTAATAGAATTTTTAAGTAGCAAAATTACATCCGAAATTTAACATAAAATAATCCCTTATTATTTCGAAATTATTTCCAGAATGTAAAAGAATACTGTCAATCTGAAAAGAGAACAAAAATATAAAAATTAAGAAAATGCGTCCAATTATACTTATTAAAAATTCTGGTACATTAAAAAAACTAAAAATTGATTTTATAAAATTATATCCTTAAAAATATTTGCAAAAAAATAAGTAATTTGAAAAATGCTTTAACTGTATACTCGTTTTTATTCTTGCTTCTTCAAGTTCTATCATTAGTGTAATGTTTTCATATTATTTCTTTAGATATTTTCTAAGAAAGCACATCCTCGACTTCTCTCGGAACAAACACTGGTCCATTTAAAGGATCGCTTCTGTATTCATATTTTCAAAAATTATTTTTGTTCTATTTTTAATAAAAATTTGTAAAATTATTTGTGAAAATCGTTACACAAAGAATAAATATATGTAATGAATAATTCATCTGAATTTATATCTTCTTTAGATATGATGGAGACGTCATGGGCCAAGGGCTGATGAATCAGACAAAGAATCCTGAAGTGAATTTTGATGTGTCCAAGCAGAATTCTGTCATCAACCAGCAAATTCTCACTTTAAAACTCATCACTACCAAACTCACCCATGCTTACAATGGTCTCGATGTAGAATGGCAGGACGCTGGTAAGCATTTGTTTTATTGCAAAAAAAAAAAAAAAAAATATGTGGGTGTGATAAATGTTTAAAGACACTTTTGAGATGAGTGAGTTATGAAGAATAATGGAAAAGTGTTATGAGATTTCGTAAATCATCATTTCAGAAAGTTTATTTCATTTTTAAAGTATTGACAACATGTATGCTTCTAAAGAACTCTCTTACACTCTCTTAGTGGACATCTAAGAAGCCTTGTTTTCCAGGGTTGTCAAAAAGGGATTTGTCTTAAATGTAACCAAAAGCAGGTTTCTATGATGCATGTTCTTAGGTTTGTTCTACGACGACCTATTAGATTTGCCTATGCTAGTCTAGGAATTTTTGATCGTGAATAAACTCGTAGATCTCATCTGGTAGAGGTTGGACCCTGAGATTAGGAACAACAACAATATTTTACTAAATGATATGATATGTATTATTATATTTTACTACATGATATGGGTTAGGTATTATATTTTAATTTGATATTTTATTCTTTGATGCATATCCTTTGTTACATATGACACTTGGACAAGCCAAGCTCACAATGCGAATTTAAATTAGAAGGGTGACTTTCCTTTTAACCAGAGCAACACGAAGGTGAATGTACTATTTTGATCTAAAATCCTTCGACAGATGGCACCACCAGAGGATTCTTTTTTTTTACTTTGACATTGATCTAAAGGGGGATGAAACTTTCTCCAGATCACTACATTTAAGTAACTGCTCAACAACTGACCACAGGACTTTCGATTCCACAGATTTAATGAGTACGTATATCGAATGTAATCGGTGAGTCTTCGGCGGCATTAGGAATCGAACCCCTTCTTTCAGACCGATGCCCTAACCACAAGGCTACCACGGCATATCTTATGTTAGATATCGATTTTATAATAATAATCATCTCACCGGCCTTGGTTTCAACAATTCAAAAGCTCCATTGCCAACTTTGATGTGAATATTTGTAAGTTGTTCGTAGTGGCCTCGAAAAGTCTTGATGAAATTAGACCTCTTGGGCAAAACGAATACAGTGAAAATAAATATATAGAAAAATTGATCACATGAAAATGGGATAGTTGCTTAAAAATATTGAATTGTAGCACGTTTAAATGCATTGAAGTATATTTCACTGTTTGCATTATGGATCTTTTATGTATATAGCACTATATCTTAAAGTATTTGTTTAAATAAAATCAATAATTTTAAAATGATCTTATAAGAAATGCTCTAGCACTATAACTATATCGAATTGGAAAAATTACACATATTAATCAAAGAGAATATATAAATACTGTGAAAACTGAATGTGTGTGCAAACTGTTTGTTCATATGTATTAATAACTCTTAAAATAATCAAAGGTCATTATTAGCAAATTATACAAAATATAAGCTTTGTTGGTCTTCAGACTTTTTTTTTTCCCCCTTTATATTATTACAATTTATTTTTTCAGTGTTACTGTTGAAACAAACCTGATTCACTTTCATAAAGAAAAAAGTTGTATATTAATTTTAACTGAAGTGTGCTAATTTATTTTTTGCTTTTATAATTATTTTGGGATACATTAAATTGTAAATGAATCTGTTTAATAAATATTCTTTTTCCCTGCGAATTGTCTGAGTTCTGAAAGTAATCACAGAAAAATTAAATTACTCCTGTTACCGTAATGTGTATGTATATGTTGAAGAAGTTTTTTAAACTGTAGCTTTATTAATTTTATTGCAGATACATCCATACTAAAAAAAATTGAAAAAAAAGGTCTGTAATTTTTTAAATATTTTTTATTGTCAAGGCTAAAAAAAATTATTATAAATGTAAGTTCTAAAGTTTTGTGATCTGAAGTTGCACTTAAAAAAGTTCGATTTTATTAGTTAATTTATTAAATAGAAAGTTTTTTTTAAATCTATATCTTTTCCAATTGTTAAAATCTTTATTCATGAGTTTTATAAATAAGTTTTACTCGTGTTTTTGATGAATGAAAGAATTTAAATGTTTATTATTTTTTGTAGATTCAGATTGGTCTTCAAGTGGAAGCGGCAGCGGAAGTGGTTTTGGGGAAGAGGAACAAACAGACAGTTTCGAAGATATATACTTTTCCACGCCATCCTCCCCTACACGATTCCTTCCTGAGCACCACACCCCTTCTGATGTCTCATCTGCGAACAACAGATGGCAGCACAATACATTCCTATTTACGTCTGCATTCATGCTGCTCTGGAGCTTTTTACAACTTCATACAGTGAGATTTTATGTATAAAAAAGGTTGGGAACAACTCAACTCGATAGTCAAATGGCTCTCATCTAAGTGCTTCCTAAACACACAAGTAAAGAGCTAATACATAAATACACTGCCTTTGTGAGAGAACCGTTAAATTTATGATATTAATGAGATTTCAGATTCGCGTTTAATTTAAAAAATAATAATAACTGTCACACTGAATTGTGTGGCGAAAGAAATGAAGTGAAGAAATGTTCTTTGTGTTTTTCAGTACAATATTTGAGATCTGTACCTTTTTCTTTTAATGCTCATTTGTGATATTTCATTAAATTTATTTGACTTTGTTTTATACGAACATTTCATTTGGGGCTGTAAGAATGGAAAAATGTTCATAGACTATATGTGAGATAGACTACTAGATGACAATGGCGTTATTTTTGTACTAGAATCTCCAGCGGACATCATTTGCGTTCTGGTCTTAGAACTAGAGGTGCAGAAATTGTTGAAGACTTATAGTGGAATAGTTGTGCATTTTTTTTTTTTTTTAACTCTGATTTAGAATGTGATTTGTTAAGTCATTATTGTATTTCTTTGTTTCCTTCATCTTTGATGCAGGTGCTTAACATGTATAAAACATTTACATGTGTAAAAAAGTGTATATTTGAATATAAATTTAAACTATTAAAAATACTAATAAAAATTTATATGCATCTTTTTATTCATTTAATTTATAACTCACGATACAATACATTTTATTCAATATTTTTTTCTTTGTATCATATTAGTTTCTTCATTTTTCCTTCATAATTTTATGTATATCAGAAATGGATGTAATACAGTAGAAATATAATTATCCCAATCAACTAGTACAGAACATCATTCAGATAAGTGAATTTTTTTTTAAAAGTCTATTTTAATTAATTATTGAATGTTGAAATTGTGTGTGGGCAAAAAACTACTTCTTTTTTTAAAAAAAAATAATAATAACTTTTCATAATCAATTAAATAACAATACTACACTTCTACTTGTTAAGGAACTTTTAATTTTATTTCTTTAGTACAATATCTATGTACTAAAGTAATAAAATTAAGCACTGTAGATGAAAAACATTGTTTGCTGTACATATCGGTCAGAGTAAGCTGTTTCATTGCCTTCATCTGTTTTCGGGCAGACAAGTCGCTTGACATATGAGAATTAGCATGTAGTCACACTCGAACTGACGCTACATCTACTTCAAATCCAGTAAATATTTCCCCAGCTGATGCCCCCGTGTCCGCTTCAAATTAGATACTAAGGTCATCTTAATCGGCACTTTCAATATGTTTACCCTCATTTGCAGTTTGGAATCTAGGATTTCACTCATAATCCTTTCTCCTATATCTTCAGCACTAACTTCTGAACATCCAGGAAAGAAGATTTCTAGATTCCTCAAGTGACATGTCTCTTTCTCATTCTCTACTTCTCCCTTCTCTTACCTTTAATTTCATGAGCTTTTTACCTTCATATCTTCAGTCTAATTAATTTTCCTGAAAGCGATTCGATTAAACGGAGTTTGGATAATTGGATTTCTGTTGTAATAAGATATTACACATTTACAAGTATTACATGTTTCACAATAAAGTTACTTAATTCTAAATCAAAACTTGTAATGAAATTAAAATTTTATTTTAAAAATCCGTTTTTTTTTTTTTTTTTTTTTTTTTTTTTTAACACAAAAAATTTTCTGAGGCAAATAAATAAATATTTATATAGCTATGTAGAAACTGCAAATAAAAAAAAACTGGGCTATAATAACTAACTCCTATTGCTGATTTTATTTTTAAGCAAATCATTTTTGAGAAGATAAGTAAAATTAGTGAGATATTAATATTTTGGTAATTATTTTTCGGAAAACATTTAAGTCATAGAATGTAAGATTTGTTAATACTTTATTGTCTGCATAAAATCTTAAGCAATACTATTATATCAAAATTCTTCATAAGTATAAATTTAAAATATATATAGTAATCAATTTGAAAACATTAATAATTAATAATTCTAGTTGATAGTTAATCACATTTGCTAAATTTCATGAATGTTTTCTTTGAAATGCAAAACAACTTTATAAAAGTTTTTATGAGTATTCTTTTATGAATTACAGGAACCTTTTGAAATTCATGTATTCCATTTCCTTAAGTAATTAGATTGAAGATTCTATAAAAAAAAATATCTCTATTATTCTCATGAGTTGCTGATAAAGATAAAATAAAATAAAACTTTTTAGTTCACTTTTGCTTATTGAAACAAATTTTTATAAAATAATTTTCTTCATACATGGAAAAAAATATTGAACCTAATAAAAAACATTCAAAAATTCAGTAAAGAAATATAATATGCAAATAATAAACTGCTGTTTAGTATGAAAAACGTAGAAAGGCTTAAGAAAAATCTTGAAAAAATTATAAGACAACAATTCATGTGAAAATAAAAGCAAAAAGAAATGGTTATTAAAATAACATTAAACATGGATTGAAAAGATTCTGCACCCTCTCATAGAGCTTGGAAAATACAACAAAAGGCTAGAAATCAATTTTTTATCCTTATCGAAAGCTTCCAAACAATCATATATCACCTTCATTTGCATAATCTCTGTTAACATTTTTTCCATAAAATGAAACTAGAAATTTTGCACAGTCAACCATAAGAAATTTTATTAAATAAGTATTGAAATGAAATATAATTTATCAATAACTTATGAAATATGCTCAATATTCTTTTAGTTATTGATGTTCCATAAAGCTAATCTATAATTAATAGATTTTACTGCTGTAAAACTTCTTATATAAATAGAAGAAAAGCTCAAAAAACCACTACTCCTCATATAGAAAGCAAAAAATATATGAAATTTAATGTGGTCCGATATATCGAAAAATAGCATATTTCTTTTATCATATAATTATTAAAATGAAGAAATCTGACTTAATAAAGAAAATATTTGAGAAAAGTCATAAATCCATTGCTTTTACTGCAAGAAATGTGGATTAAAATAATAATAAGAATAATTTCGAAATAGTTGAAAAAAAGAGAAAGCTGAATAAATTATAGTTTCACAACAAGATAAAATAGACATAACAACAAGAAATTCAAAAAGAAAAAAATTGCAAAAATAGAAATATATTATTATACAACGAACGTAAAAGAGTCTGAAATCAAATAAAAAAGCTTGTGATATCCTAGTGAGTACATGGACTTTACACAAAATAATGTAACAATAAAAAATTAAACTTCAAATTTTTAATGAAATGTATGAGCATTTCTTTTAATATCGAAATTCTCAAAATATAAATTATTAGCTCTTGTAATTAGAATTTTTCACTTTTACTACCAAATAAAAAAAATTAAGAGGGAAATCCAGTTAACAATCGCTTTTAACAATTTTAAGAACATGGTATTCTATAAAATAGGTTCCCAAAGTGGTCCAGGTGGACCCCCAGGGGTTCATAGGAGACCATTCGGAGGTCCACCTAGGTATGAAAAGAAAACTGGGGCTCACAAGTTTTAAGTGGGGGTCGAGAAAAATGTTCTGCTTTTCATAAAAAAAGAACAAAAATTTTGGCTTGGATTTACCTCTCAACGTAGGCAGGTAGCATCATTGACTAAGTAGGTACTCAAAAATATTCGAGGTTCAGTTCAAATTCAGATATGAATAGAACAATAGATAAAAGTACAAGTGTACACCACATGTCGAGACTTGCAAACTGCCGCCTCTGCGCCGTCTCATTAAAAGTATATGACTATATTTTATTGTTGATGTATATTTCAGAGTTCACTGTTAACTTTTTGTCAATCGTTGATTGTAATAAAGTTTATAATTCTGAATAACCACAAGTATTATTTTAATAAATAGGACACAAAAAAATGTGCTACTTTTTTTTCTTAACACACCCAATTTAGGGTGATATTTTTTAGGAGTTTTGGGGATACAGTAGAAATGCAGCAGCAGGGGTCTATCGAAAATAGTAAAACTTTGAAAATGGTCCACGAGAAAAAAAAAAAAAGTTTGGGAACGCATGTTCTATAATAAGGAAATGCAATTAGATTTTCCAAATGAGAGATATCTGTTGCTTTCATCTCATTCACATGAAGTAATATCAATGTTACCAGTAGTCTTCCGACTTCTAAAGACAACTGGTTACTTTTTGTAATGTTACCAGCTCCCTGTCTCTACCAACTGATACAAGAAAACATCTTTTAATTTAAAATCATCATTAAGTAATATGGATTAGTAAAAGCTCATAATATTTAAGTTAAATCGAAATTTTTGATCAGTTCAAGGACAATAAAATTTTTGTTAGGCTTCTGTTTCTGTATGGTTTAGGCACCTGAGATTGAATATGATTATTTTTCATTTACATTCTCAATTTCTTCTTGAAAATTTATACGCAAGGAATGGTAATACTGGGCAGGTAAATAACAAGGAAGGATAATAATGGTAAATTATTCAATCACATTATCCAAAAGTCATGTATAAAGATAACGCTCACATGAAAGATATATGAACCACAAACTCACCAAGTTTAAATTTACTCACCCGCAACCAATATTCAATAAGTTCTAATTTGGTCACGAGACATGTGTGCAGACAATAATCGAACCTTTTTCATATATTTTGTTATATGGTTCTGTCAATTATCTGCATTGCGACCATTGTCAAGTATGGCTGATTAAATTTAGCCAACCTATTCTGTATTTTCGTTTACAGTTTAGTTTTGTTTTAGTGGCATCTGTTAAGTTGTTATTGTAAGAAACGAAACGAAGTAAGATTTGTGCTTAATATTAAATGTAACTGTATAAATTAAGTGAGATAGTGAATATGAAAGAAAAAATGGCACAGGTGCCGTATAATCCATGATTCCAAATTCTGAATTTTTTTGGAGATGAAGGAATGTTGCCAAGATGACATATCGTGAATTGCGCGATGACGTAAATACTAGGGTTAAAAAAATAGAATTTTCTGCATAATTTCTATATGTCTCCATATGTATGACGTAACTAAAACAAGGTTGTCAGATACATAAGAAAATCCGCCAAAAAATTACCAATCTCAGAATTTGGCGCATGGATTATAAGGCACCTATGCCGAGGAAATGGTAAACATTTACTGCCGTATCTAACATTTGGAGACCCGGACGTTTGGTGAATAGATTTGCCTGAACATTTTGAAGAATAAAAAATTCGTTATGGAGAATCTTGTTAAGAAACGATCTCCGTAAGATACAAAGACATATAAAATTTTAATGTTTTTGTGTTTGAAGAGGAAAATATAAAAGTAAGTGATATTAAGATTAAATTAGCTTATTTAGAACACATAAATGTGGATTTAATTGCACTTGATGGGGAAATTTTAGAACTTGCATTTAGTGCAACGATAATGGTAAAAGTTATTCCGAAGAATATGAATTTGTAGATGAATATAAAGCAAAATTTGTTGAAGCTATAGTTCTCGCCATTTCCGTTCTTGAAAATAAATTAACATCTAACTTATTTCTCAAATAGTGAGAAATCGAAACTGAAATTGCCTAAAATAGAATTAATGAAATTAGGCGGAGAAGTCAAAGACTGGTTATGTTTTTGGAGCCAATTTAAGCTTATACATGAGGATAAGCAAATCGAATTCGAAGACAAATTCCAATATCTAATTAAATGTATGTTACCAAATACAAAAGTGAAGGAAATTATCGACAGTTATCCTCCGATGGCGGAAAATTATTCAAAGGCGATTAAAAGTCTCACAGCAAGATTTGGGAGTGAAGAAATATTAGTAGAATATTATGTACTTTAATTTTACTAGTTAAGAATGTTACAAAATCGAAATTAAATATCACTCAACTATATTATAAATTAGAATCGCATCTCAGATCATTAGAATCGATTGGCATGACATCCGATATGCAGCAATGTTTTTTTTTTCCATTAGTGGAGTCATGCATTCCAGAAGACATTATGAGAGTGTGGCTAAGAAATTCTTCTGCTTAACGAGGAAAATAAATCTTACATTTCAAAGTTAACTCGATTACTAAATTTTCTTCGAGCAGAGGTAGAAGGAGAACATATCACTCTTGCAAAGACAAGTATTTAACAAAGTGATGCCTATAGAAAGATTCAAAAGAACTGAGAAGAAATAAATAGTCCTACTGCAAGTAACTTATTTTCAGGAGTAAAAGAAATTAATAGTAAGAAATTAATAAATTGTATATATTTTGTGGGGGGAAAATCTCACCTAAGTAAAGCCTGTTATAAAGCTCAAAATTTAAATTATGATGACAAACTAAAAATCTTGAAAGAAAAGAATTGTTGTTTTTCATGTTTGAAATCAAATCATAGAGCTAAACATCGCAAAAGTTGAATTCAATGTGTTTATTGTAGAAGAAAATATTACATCATTTGTTGTCCAGAATTTAAGCAGAAATCAGAAAATACAGTCGAGAGTAAGCAAGAAAATGATTAAACTAGTTTCTTTCTTCCACAGGTACTACAGGAAGAGTTTTACTTCAAACTCTAATGGTCGCAAAATTTCACACGAAGGAAAGAAAGTTCATGTAAAAGCACTTTTGTATACTGGATCTGAATATTCATATAATTTAAAATCAACAGTAAGAAGCTTTAGGATTAAAATCAGAAGCTCATAAAAGTTTAACACATGTTGAATTTGGAGGCCTTACTGGTTACAGCTGCAAAATTCTTGTTCTAGATCAGCCTATAATTTATGGTTCTATACCTAGCTTACAGAAAGGTCCTTGGATATCAGAATTAGCGGAAAAAGGAATTCATATCACAGATATTGATTGTGTCAATTCTCATATTGATTTGTTAATAGATTCAGATTTTGCTCGAAATATTTATACTGGAAAAATACAAAGGCTAAGATCAGGCATTTTTGCTATGGAATATTTCTTGGATGGGTTTTAATGGGAAAGTTGAAAACTAATGGGTATGAAAATTCTATTGCTAACGAAATTACCTCTCTTTTAACTCACAATCAAGATATTAGAAACCTCTGGGGATTGGAAGTTATTGGTATTAAAGTTCCCCTTTTCAACATCAAACTAGAAGTGAAATTGATAAGGCGGTAAATGATCATTTTAGGACAAATTTAAGAAAAGATAATGAAAGACGATATGAAATGAAATTGCCGTGGATACATAGTAAAAGTATTCCTGAGTATAAGGATATAGCTGAAAGAAGATTAGAAAAAGCAACTTCAAAGTTACTATCGGAAGGAAAATATGATGCTTATAATATGGTGTTTCAGGAGTGATTAAAAGAACAAATAATTGAAAAAGTACCACCTGAAGAACTGTCTAAGTCTAGCTGCTACTTACAACACACAGAGGAGTTCTTAAAGAAAATTTGACAAATAAAGTCAGACCAGTTTTCGATGCATCAAGTAAAAAGAAAGGTTTTCCTTCACTTAATGATTGCCTAGAGAAAGGACCAAACCCTAGTAAATTAATACCATCGATCTTTGTTAGATTTAGAGAAAAAAGAATTGGTTTTATATCTGACATCAAACAGGCTTTCTTAGAGATAGGCATTGATGAGAAAGATAGAGATTATCTCCGATTTCTGTGGTGGAAGGATCGAGAAAGAAAAGAAATTCAAGTTTTTAGATATCGCAGAATTGTTTTCGGAGTCACGTGTACTCCATTCCTACTCGAAGTTGTCATTCGGTATCATATAGAAAATGCAGGTATAGAATATAGAGAAATTACAGAAAAGCTATTGAAGTCATTTTATGTAGATAACTGCATTGCTTCCTTGGACACAGAAATTGAAACATAGAATTTCATAGAGGTCTCTACACAGTTAATGGCAAGTGCTAAATTCGAATTGTGAGGTTGGGAACTGACAAATTTCGATATCTCAAAGTCAGAACCTGAAATATCTCAAGTATTGGGGCTACTGTGAACGGCAAGGCGTGAACGTCCTTATATAATTTACATCGACCATGGTAAGAACTTCACTGGGGCTAATAATCTTTTTCAGGGTATTGATTGGAAAATGATTGAAAGTGAAGCCTCTAATAAAAGAATTAAATGGAAGTTTAATCCTCCCTCAGCTTGCTGGTGGGATGGTTTCTGGGGATGCTTAATCCAAATCGTTATGAATATGATGAGAAGAGTCTTGAAAAATACATCCTTATCCTATGAAGAATTGCTTAGTTTGTTATGCGAATGTGAGGTTATTATAAATTCAAGGCCATTAACTTATGAATCGGAAGTTCCAGAAGAGGTTAAAGCAATTACTTCCGCAATGTTTCTACAAGAAATTCCAAAAGTTAGTGTTCCTGATCTGGACCATATAGATAAGATAAACTTAACAAAATGATTACGATATAAGCAAATGCTTCGTGATGAATTGAAAAAGTGGTTCAGAGCAGAAAATCTTTTTAATATTATACTGAAACAAGCGAGTGAAAGATCATTTTTTAAATTAAAAGTTGGTGGTATAGTTTTAATCGAAAGTGATGATAAGAAAAGAACGTTTTGGCCTTTGCGATGAATAGTTCAATTATATCCTGGAAAAGATAGTAATGTTAGACTGGTTAAAGTTAAAACATCCCATGGAGAATTTGTGCGACCAGTTTAACGTTTGTATCCATTGGAAATACAATCTGAAGAAAGTCTTGAAAGGAAGGTAGCTGAAGAAGGAAATAAATCTGCAAATCTTCTGGAGAAGTTGAAGGAGAGAGTCACCAGATTTGGTCGAGTTATACAGCTGCCTTTGAGATTCAAGGATTTTAGACTTTAAACTTTTTAAGATTTAATACTTGTTTACTAAATATTTCTTTTGATCAAATCTTTGTTATCAAAAGGTGGGAGTGTGTCATGTATAGCTGATTAAATGTAGCTAACCTATTCTGTACTTTCGATTTCAGTTTAGTTTTGTTTTTGTGGCATCAATCAAGTTGTAATTGTAAAAAAACAAATTGAAGTAAAATTTGTGCATAATATTAAATGTAACTGTATAAGTTAAGTAAGATCGTGAATAAAGTATAAAAAAGGAAAAAATGGTTGACATTTACTGCCGTATCTAACAATCATGATTCTTCATTGGGATTGTGACAAAGTATTGGGGTAATGGAAGTACGTAAACAAGGCCCTCAACGTACCCCCACAGGAAGAAGTTTGAGGGAGATAAATCATGGTATTTGTGAAACCAGATAGATAAGTCATTTTCATGAGTATGTCCAATTCCGTTATGAGGAAGCTTATCGTTTAGTCAAGTCATGAATTGAAAATGTTCTAATGAGTGTGTGCTACATTTTTTTGGGGGAAGGAGGCATAAAATTCCTCAAGTCACCCTAAATTTCTAGAATAACCGCAAGCGCAACACATTCAGGTAACAATTATTAGTCAGTTTTATTGACAAAGAAAAATGGCTCATACACACCTTTATTTATCACATAACATCGAAGCTATTCACCTATGGTGAATTTCTTCCCATTGTCAGGACTGTATGTTGATTTTCTATGCCCTAAAATCGCTCATTATGACAATTCGCTTTCCCAGATAAGCAGATAAGTGGAATGTTTCTTCATTACTGAATATAAAAATAAAATCTTCGTCCTCGTATACTACCTGCATGTTGACTCAAAAATCTAGTATATAAGCGTAATCCTCCGGCTTTCATGTTTGCAGTTACTACAGATGATACGGTTTGCAATGTGTCCGTTGTTGCAAAATCTTCCATATAAATTTTTGTGTGTAGTATTTTGAAATTACGTCTTACTCGGGATATTGACATTTTTGGGATTGTGATGGGGCCACACAGTCCCAAAACAATCTTCACTTTTTCTTCTGCATTTTTATTCTCCTTACATAAACAATTAGTGTTTTTGAATTTCCGATACTACAGCAAAATACTGTTTATATGCCGGTTCTTTTCCATATACTTAACTGAAAGTGCATTGCACAACTATAACAGATCTGGCAGGAAACAAAGTTTTTCCTGAATGTAATCCATTTTCAACTGCTATCAAACGTTTACTGCCATTCTTTAGTAAGATATAGTCTCGTGATGCAACTGAGAATACACGACACAAACTTGATGAAGTAGAGATTTATTTCATGTATATTTCCCATGTGGTATTTGTAAATCTTTTGACAAGCCTTTTTAAAACGAATGAATTATGCATATATTTTCCTGTGATTATTATAATATTGATTTGTATTTATGAGCGCATCTCATCCAAAAATAATTCAAATTACAAGTAACTTAGAGTGTTGAGGATTGAAAGTTATTGATTTGTAATACATAAAAAGAATAATTATATATTTGTTCATAATTACAAAAGGTTTCCTTCGCTAATCACCCTGGAAGTTCTAGTTACATTTTTTTTAGTGTTTTCTATTTATGTGTGTTCATAACTATCTTTTACTGATCTTTGTCTCCAACTTGCCGTCAACAAACTTGTGCGGTCAATGATATTGCCATGGGTGCTCCCACGGACATTACACTGCATCAGGGTGTTTACCAAAGGAAACCACGCCTAGTTTGAAGGAAGTTTAGTATTTATACCAAACTTGAAATTTTTAGTGAATAAAGTGGTAGATTACTATAAAAATATTTTCCAAACAATTTGTATGGAAATTTTTTATTAATTCAGTTTCTTATAAATGTCTACATTCTCGGTTCATTCAATATTAAATCTACGAAATAAAATAACAATGGCAGCATGAATAAAGGAAGGGAATATTTTCAGAATATAATTTATTTTATATGCCATTACCTTTAGATGTATTGCAAAACTTCTATAAGTTTATTATGCATTGCAGTTCAAAATTTAGCACAATATATTTGATACATTATTGAGACATATTTGCAATTTTACTATGATGAGGCTGCATCTAGAAATTTTTTAAATTCTCTACTGCAACTATGATTTATTAAATTTTTCAATATTTAATCTGTGCATATTCTGTAAAATTTATTTTTCCTCATTAAATATCATGGTGAAAAACTTATTTTCTCATTATTCACATAAATTTTACATTAAAGGAACTCACATAGATAAAATATCTTACCGTTATCTTAAATTATGCTCAATTTTCTTAAATATTCAGTGCTGTTTTTCTTGTTTCTTAGGTAAATAAATCCTATAATTAAGATCCTTTTTGCGCGCAAAAACAATTATCTTGGTTCTTTTAGAGAATTTTACATAAAATAATTTTTATATGTAATACTGATGTCATAACTGATCCAAATAATTTTTCTTACAAAAAATTATATTAATGTATGATCATTATGTTGAAATCCCTTGCCTTTAATATGATACCATTAGTAAAACAGTGTGCATTTTTAGAATATGTTTAATGTTTTAAATAAAAGCAGAACATTACTACGATTGGCGACGTCCACCACATACATATTTCCAAACTCAAATATCCGTAATTATCTAAGAGTTTTAAATGCGTGATAAATAATTTGTTGGTGAATGCATCCAAAGAAACTCCCAACCTTTTGATATGATGCAAAAGATGCTATCAAAGAAAGGTATAATTACAGGAAATAAAATTTAAATTAATTGAATAATAGCGGGAACAAACTTACGAGGATATGAAAAATTCTAATAAGTCAAAACAGTTTAAAATTATGAAGTAAATCTTCTCAAAAGAAGAAAAAAAAAACTCACTGTTTAAACAATTTGGATCGGGTTGTCTGAATTTTAATTTTTCAGAATCACATCAAAATAGATTCTCTCTCTCTCTCTCTCTCTCTAATGACACTTAAGATGCACACATAATTCATTGATGAGTGAAAACATTAGAGTTATCGCCCCGAACTATTCGGCATTTGTTTATAATATTTATAAAACTATTTGCTTTAATAATATTAAGTCATTATTTGTGTTAATAATTTATGGTATACTGACTTTCTTACAGAACATAAAATGCACGATTCTACAGTAATAAAAACATATTAAAACAATTCCTGTCAAATCTCAATTTTCCCAATTATCCCTTCAATTACAAGGAATTTACCAATAGAAGAACTGAAATGTACATCAGTTATTATTAAAATACAGTAAAAGATACATTTATCTTCTCACTACACCAACGAGCTGGAGAGAATTCAGTCGAAATAGGTTATATTTTTCTTAACTATAGTAATGTTTAAAAATTAAATAATTTGCTTTGTAACTAATAATATAACTAATAAAAACTAAATACTAAGTATTTGTAATTAATAAAAAAAACTAATAAGAAGCAATTATAACATCAAGTTTGTTTTTAACCTTTTTCAATTAAACTAGCAATATTTAAAAAAGCTGTTGAGCTACGAGTATTAATAAAAAAGCACCTCCATATTTTTGTAATTGAAATATATTTCTTAATCACGAAGCCTCCTTATATATTCCCTTATTTTTATTCCTAAAACAATATGATATTCTATACGCTGTATTATATTTAGTAAAATTAATATTTCTTGCAAAATGCGAAACATCCATAGTCAAATGGTATTAATTGTTCCTTATCCAACTGTCTACCTGTTGTCGCAATATTAGTATTAAAACACTGATAGCGTGTAAAAATTTATTTGATTTGCCTGAAACCTCTATTATATACTATTATAATGGTGCTGGCAAGTCTCGACCGTAACTTAAGGTTAATTGGTGTCAAATATACTCATCAACCAGAACCAGAGTTTTGAATCATGCTTAGGTTACGAGATCATACCTGAACTAGCACTTTCCTCTCCAAATCCCCTCCGCACCAGACTTTGGACGCCATAGATTAACATGGACATGTATCCCATCCCTAGAACTGCAGCCAACCAGTGAGGGAGAATATAGTCACCCACCTAATGATTCACCATGATATTGCTGATCTTGAGCAAAGAGGGGAGAGATTCACTAAGACTCTAACATAACATACATCACTTTCACATGTCACTGCTAAACACACGATATACTGAAGTATTTGATGTTAGCTAATTTTGAATGAAGATGAGTGCTTCAATTCAAAACCCCAACCTCGAAAACAAAATCTTTGTTAAAGCATCATGATGGTGCATTAATATCTAAAATTCAATCAAATGCTTCGACTATTTTCGACATTTCAATTGAAAGTGGCTAAGTAATAAAGTATGAATATTATAAGTCTGTTGAAACCGCTTTAGTAAAAAGTTAATATAAGGACGCGATTTTTTTTTTTTAATTACGTCCTTATGTTGGCTCTTTCGAGCATAATAAGTCTTGCAGTCCAATAAAGAAAAGAAGTATCTCCAGGAGTGGAGCGCATCTTGAAATGTGAAGAAGAGCGGGCTTCCTGGAGGGCAGAACATTTCCAAAGATGCTCGCCATCCATGTCAACATGTTCCCTACATAAAATGCAGTCGGGTTAATCCATAAGCCCTATGTGATAGAGATGTTTCTGGAGAAAATCATGCCCAGTAAGTAACCTGAAGTAGGAGACCCCTATAGATCTAGGTAGATCTGTAGGTATACATGAGCTCAGCAGGGTCCTCCAAGAGGCATCAACTGCATTCTCATTGTAATAAATTTTTCGCTGGTGATACATAACCCGTTTTAGAAGGAATTTGACATTTCTCAGGCCAGTAAAAGTATCTGAAAGTTTTAAAAAAAGATGCCTCTTCGCGAGATTATCTGCTTTTTCATTACCAGGCAAGCCGCAATGGCTAGGGATCCATTGTAAAGTAAATTCCTTTCCCGCAGACAGTAAAGTGTTAATGATAGTCTTACAGTTAAATTCTATAGATGTAGGTAGGAGAGTATAATTTGCCAATATTATTCTACGACATTGTTCTTCAAATAACAAATTAAATGAAAAAGGGATTGAATCAATGAACTATAAATATTGAAATACTTGAGACCTTGTTTCAAAAGTAATCTGTATGCAAATAAGTTTTTGAAAATATATTAAGTAAATACAAAATTCTTTGTTTCAAAGGAAACAGGCTTATATAGATATCTGAATATATATTTGAAGATATTTATTTTATTAGATATCTGAATATTTTAATTTCAAAAATGTTGAAACTAAGAGGGATTTTTTTTTTCTTATTGATCTCTTATCAGAAACTACGGAAAAATCAAAATGTCAGAAGACAAAAATTGCTAAAACTGACTTCATTTCGTAAAAATTTAATTTTTCTCATGAGAAAAAGAGGGAAAATAAATATAGATTGACTATATATGCTTGATATTAGTCCACCAAATTCCCAAAATTTTTCAATACTCGTCCTTTTATTTCATTTTCAAAAAATATTTCTTCAATTTTGTGGTTAAATTAAATAATGCCAAGCTTTTAAACATTTCATAATGCACTCAAATATATAATTTAAAAATAATTTTGATATTTTGCTCAGTTTATAAAAGTTTTTAAAGTATCCATAATAAAATAAACATATTATAATCAGTAAAACCAATTTTCACCTCATATTTAGACTTTTAAAATTGTTTTATAATAGGGAGTAAAAAAATATATGTCTGAAATATATAATTTTCACTGTGAGAATAAATTAAGCTTTCCTTTCATAAACCTGTATTTAGTTTCGAAAGCCTCAATTTAAGTAGATAAAAAATCATAATTTTTTTAAATACGTTATTTTTGTATCGATAAAAGAAATCTTAATTTTTACATTAAAAACTTATGATTCACATGTGCCACTCCACACTAAAGTTATTATTTATTTATCAAAATGACTTTTATGGTAATCTCTGTTTTTAGAATAACAAAGTAATCCAAGAATCACTATATGAAATGACAAAATAGTTCAATTCTAGATTTTCGAATTATACTTATGCAAAACAAATAGAAATATTTTGTATACTTTTTAAAGTTTTATATCTCAGGTAATTGTAAAATGAATTTAATTTTTAAAAGATAATTATATAAGATTAATGGTGAAGCTTTGTTATGGTTTTGTTGTCTGATTCCGGTGATGGTTAAGTTTGACCAATTTGTTAGTCATTAATATCATAGTTTTGCTTAAAAAATTTCACTTTATCATGCATATTCTAGTTTTAATTCTGTGCATATAATCGAATAACAGTAAGAAACTACTTACATAAGTCTTATAGGAACATTTAATAAAATATAATTTAAACAATTAAAATGGACAACCCCATTTTATCTATTTTATAATTCAATAAGAATTTTATTTTTCATCTACTTTTTTGTATTTGTTTAAATAACTTCAAATAAAATTTGACTATATTTAAAATATGAAGAAAAAAATTTAAGTTCAATATAATTGTTCAGGTATTTTCAAAATTTATTTGCCCAATTAAATATCTTATTCTCAATATAGTTCTAGAAATCCAGTTCTTCCAGTTCCTATTTTAAAATATATTGAAACTAATCAAGAAAAAATATTGCAAAAATTTAATTTAGTTTCTTTGGAAAACTATTATCGATTTCTTCTCAATTATGTTTAAAGTATTTCCACAGAAGCATAACAATGCATCTTTTATCATGGCCCTCATTTAGTTATGAATATGATTATGTATGTGAATCACCGTCTGCGTGCATAAATCATAGACTTATCAACCAAATAAGGACTTAATAATAATTAAGTAATTTCATTCCCAAATGTTTTATTTAAAAAGAAATGTTTTCTTTAATATCGATCTATATATGTGCAATTCCTTATGATTTACAAATAAATACAATAAGTAATCAATTTTTAAATAATTCGAAGTAAAAAAAATAAAAAAAAAGCTACCTTATATTTCTTAACTTGAAACCAATCTTCTTCTATTTTCTAAATCATACTTCGCAGGCAGCACAATTTTATTTTTAAATATTTTAGCTCTTCTTGGACACTTTATACTCATTAGGTTCATATTAGAAAAAAACCAGGTAAAAAAAATAATAAATTAATAAATAAAATTTAAAAAAACTATTTTGATACTGACATTTTAACCAACCATTTCCAAGAATTGCAAAAGTGTGTAACTCTATATTTTAAGATTAATTTTCATCAAAACTATTTCACAGTCTTCCAATTAGCATATATTGTAAAATAGTGTGATTGATCAAAAGAGAAACATATAATTTTAAAAACACTAAATTTTTTTTTCATTTAATATTTCAGTTTTATAGTATCGTTGGCATTCATTAATACTTCACTATATAAATGAAACAAATTTTCCTAATGAAAGACATGCAATCAAACTGACAAATATTTTGCTACACCCCTTTTCCTTTATATCTATCCCTTATGAAGTCAATACTTTAGAAAACATTGTGGTAATTCAGTGATCCCCAACCTCCTGGCCGTGGACCAGTACTAGTCCGTTGTTCAAATTGCACCCGTCATGACAGAGTTCTCTTTTATTTATTCTGGTGTATATAGATGCGTTTAATGCTAATTACCATGAATAATAGATTAACCAGAGGCTGACAGCCATTTGAATTATGTACAATCTTTTCCTTACTGTAATCGATATATGTGTGTGCGTACACATATTAGATTTGCTAGACCCGGAAGACGGAGCTCAACATACCTATACATGAAATGCTTCATTAATTAAAACTCAAAATAATAATAAAATAAACAATATTTGAATTAATGTATTGGTCTTCCAGGACCATTTTTCTCTCTCACCAGACTTAAAATTATTATATACCGACAAAAGGGTTATAATTTTATGCTCTCTGAACTAGAGTTTTTGAGAGTTGAAGTAATTCGAGATTATAGTAGGAAAAATATAACATATACCTGTTTCTGCCATTCAGTTATTTCAGTCAGAGGCCGAATTTCAATCAGACATTATTAGCTGAATTTCTATACCGTTTCCGTTCTAGAGACACATTTTTGGGATTCCGATACTCCAGAATGATGCATGAAAGATTGGTATAATTAATAACAGAATTTTGTTCTTGTTAAATATCCTTAAGAAAATTAAGATTGCTTCTCAAAATTAGGATCTATCTTGCCTGTTAGATAAATGTTTCGTTTCATCATTTGAAATGTAGTGAAGAAAAAATAAGTTTAATATTTTAGAATGTGCAATTATTGTAAAAATTAACCTTCTTTTACTATTACCAAGGTTAAATATTTACATTAGATTGTATAGTTGAGTGGCTGTCGTAGTGTAAAACAAAGTAGGAGGTGGGAATGCTATTGACCGCACCTCCCTCTGATATGAAGTTAAGCATTTCATTTCTTTAGATAACGTAAAAGAACATGTTCAATAGTTTTTTTACTGACAATTATATTATATAAAATTTGTATACTGAAGAAATTATACATCGTTTATGTTCATCTTACATATAATCATAACGTGATAAAATATAATGTCATAAAATGCTTTAAAAAGGCGTGGCTAAGTTGTACTATTTAATATAATAATATATTCAAACCAACAGAGACCTATACTCTGTGAAATATTTTTATTATCAAACTAATAACATGTATAAATGAAATAAGTAATATTCTTGAAAGATATCATGGGAGTTATATGACGGCATGGGAATAACATCAAACATTTTAGTTTTTCAATGGATACATTCATAATGATTATACTTTCATAAGGATTTCATATATTTGACTTTAGTTCGACTTTGGTCATAGTCGCGAATCCAGAAAATTCACAGTCCTTGTTGAAACTACTCTTCTTCACTCTATAGAGTTTACTTAAATTTTTTTTTTTTTTTTTTTTTAGCAATCTGTTGTCCTTCTTCTTTTATTTTTACAGTCTTCAAGCTAAAAGCCGTCACCGAAAATCAAATCAACATAACTATTTCTTTTTCATCCACTTCTTAAAAAAATAATATATAATTAACTTTTTACTTTTAATGGCAGGCCTTATAACAAAGTCGTATTTAATTCAGGTTCAAGAAAAAAACAAGTCCTATCTCAAAGACGTCAAAAAAACTTTGGTCAATATCATGATACCACAATATCACAATGAAATTAAGATTAATAGTCGAGCAATTAATCCAGAAGGTTTCAAGCAACATAATATCAATTCTTATTTAAATTATTAACAAACGAAAAATTTAAATAAAAGAGAAATAAATATGTGAACCAAAATGACTATAACAAAAAATCTAGGGTTATTATTGAATATAAATCCATAACTTGCGTAGAATCAGTAAGCATTTAACCAATCATTAAAGACACCATTTTGAATGAATGTAATATGTAAACTATTCTCCTTGATTTATTAAGAATTAATAACTTTTTTTTTTTTACTGCTTGATCCTCAGAATCGTAGTAGAAAATTACCCATTCTACTCACTGATCATTATCTAAAACAATATATTCATAAAAACCTTACTATAAAATCTTGATACTTCCTTGTACCTGACTTATACTTTACTATTCACAGTGTTGAATGAGTAACAAAAAGTTTTACTATCAGAAGAAATAAAGAAAAATATGCAGAAACGCATGTTATTTATTAAATATTTGATATTATGAATCTACCTTCAGGAAATATCTTGGTATTTATTGAAAGGGGTTTCGTTAAATTATTGATTAATACCTCAGTATACTCTGCTTAAAATACTATAATATATGAAAATGTTTTAAAATACAATTACATTAAAATGTAATAAGTGCAGTAATAGAAATCATGATAATCTGTAAATGACTTCAAACAAATAACGTCATTTGTGTTTAAATGAAATATATTCGAATAATATATATAACTGTATTAGAAGTAATAAGAATCTTTTTGGTGTGATATTGTTAACGACCAAACAAATCACCAAAGTTTACACTAATTTTAAGTAACTATTCTTTAAGGAAATGAAATCTATAGATACCTGAAGTATATAATATTAAGGATATGATAAAATTCACAGTGGGAGGAACAAATAGAAAATAAAAATTTGTAGGAACGTAAAAAAATGTAAGTTAGAATGCGACAATGCAAAATATTTATTATGACATTAAGCATGATTAAAATCATGACAAAAGAAAATATATAATAATAAATAAAGTTATATTACCAATACACACAGTACTAACAATAAACAAAATTATTAATGAACCGAATGGTTCTACTCCCTTTCTTCACGTCTCTTTTCATCTCTTTCACTCTATTGTCCTATCGAATATTGAATATTTTATAAGTTCACTCTATTGGGCAGTAACGTCATCTTTTGTTAGTAGAATATGAATTAGTATATTAGTTACAACATCCAAACAAGTTTAATATACATTAGTTACAACATCCCCCTCTGACATCGAAGACGTCCCGACTAGGGGTTATATACACATAGCGGTGTAGGCGAGTCCCGGACTGTACCCTTAGGTTAATGGGTATGTCAGATCAGAGATCAGGAGGAGAAGTTTTCCTGGAATGGCTTAACTCTTTTACACGAGCTGCGGCAGGAGTGCGAGATTTAGGCCTGTTCATTTTTGCTGACCGACCTCTTCTGAGCAAAGCTTTAATCGGTGAAGTTTTACAAGAAAGGGCGTCATTGCCGAGGTATAGTATAATCCTGTTGGTATATTTGGAGATCTGTGTTTGCCACAGAATAAGATACAGGTTTTTTTTTTTTTTTTTTTTGTAACGAAGATAAATGGTTTATCGAGGCGAAACGAAAATTTTGCTGTAACACCAGCATTTTTATTACTTAGATTTGGTTGGCTAACCAAAAATAAATCTGATCTATATCTAAGAGTTGATCTCCTTTACTGGTCAACAAAATTCTTACTTTTATTTTGCTATTCTAAAAAATTCTCTTTGGTTTCGGATATGAATCATTCCAGTCTTTTTAGGTAAGAGGTCATTTCGGCGTCAAAGTTATTGTTTACGATGATACCACGAAAGTCGTTGGTAACATCCTCAAGGGTGCGAAGCTCTTCTCCAAATTTGAGAAAAACAATAGTTTTTTCAGTTGAACTGCACTTCGAAGTATTTAGTGTGAAACGAACTGCAGGGAGGTTTTCTGACCCAGCATCGTCTCCTGGATGGCAGCAGTTTTGGCGGGATCAACCTGTAAGTATTCGGAAGTAATATAATGTCCAAGATATTTAATTTTTGAGCATGTAAAAATTGCATTTTTGTTTGTTAGCTGTCAGTTTGAATAATTCAAGATTTTGGAAAATATTTCTTAATTTTCTAAATGTTTTAGAAACAACTCTGATAGTACTATAATGTCATCAAGGTAGGGACGAAGAAAAAGACCATTTTGGAATTTGTCAATTAGTCTTTGGACAGTCTCTGGGACATTTTTCAATCCAAACAGCAGTATTATGAAACGGTACATCACGAAATGAAAAATAAATGCAGTTTCGTCTCTATACACAGCAGCCATATTCACCAGGTGATAACCAGCTTTAAGGTCAATTGTCGATATACAACGAGTTTGTTTGATTTCTTGAAGTAGATCTTATATACATGGAAGAGGATAATAATCCGTCTTGTTGAAGGCATTCAATTTTCTGTAATCAACACAGAATCTAAAAGCACAACAGGTGATTCGCAGGGCTTAATAATTCCTTCAGTTAAGAGTATCAATTTTATTTTGCATATTTTTTTTTTCTTGCTGGACTCACTCGATACGAGGGAACATATATCGATGGATGTTTTTGTGTATCGATGTAATGTGCAATAAATGAGGTTGATTCTGACCTTAGACTGAAGATGGTTTCCTACTGGGATAAGAGCTCATTTAATTCAGCTGTTTGCTCAGTAGTCAGAGGAATACTTTCATCTTCACGCAAATTATGAGATTCTATGATTCTGGATGTTTTTATAAAGTGAACTAAGTTTTTAAGTTCAGTTGCAATTTGGTGTACTTCCTGAATGGTGATTTTTGTTTCTTCAGTAGCTTTTTTTAACTTCTTCATTTCTTACGGCGTTTGTGTAGGCTCTGCTTACAAAGGTTCTGTGTTGATATAGTTTATTATTGATTGAAAATTTTTCTATGAAAGATTTTTTTTCCAGTTTTTGTGTGTGTGAATATTTCGGGCATCTTCAGTGACTTAATTAATGTTCACCTACGCAATTGGCATATGTTGCAGGTACTTCCTTTGATCAGGAGAATAAATACCTGAAATGTTCACCAGCGCATTTCAAACATTTTAGTATATGTCAGCATGAAGACTGTGCATAATGGCAGTTATGGCATTTCTAGCACTGTGTGACTGCTCGTTTTCTACTATAGGTTTCTGTTTTCACTTTTGCATTCATATTTTAATTTTTATCATATACTATTTTTTAGTGTTTAATTGGTAGTAATGTCATGAATGAAGTTAGTTTGTTTACTATACCATCATATTTTTGATGAACTGGGGTGGGGGTAAGAGAATAAATCCGTCTTGTAGAAGATCTGTAATATCAGTGATTTCAGTGTTTTCAGGTAAGTTTCTAGTAACAAGTTGATATTTATATCAGTAGGTAAAGTAAAAGTGTGAAAGTTTATTTTGAACTCATCAAACTTGGTTGTTACTATTTTGCGTTTGTGAATGAGGTACTTTTACATTTATTGTGTCACCTGACATTTTCCCGGCAAATGCAATAATTTTTATATCATCAATTATTTGTTGTATTTGTTGCCATTAAATTTTAGAATTCCATTAAAACTATTATTGACGGGATTTTGAATTTTTGCATAGTAGCTAAACTGAAAATTAAAGTTATTTTCTTCATCTTTTGTATTTTCTTCATTGGGTTCCATTTCTTGATTATCGTTTGAAACTGCGCAATATTTTTCTCAGATTTTTTTTTTATAATCTGTTGAATGTAAGTTTCATTGAAAGTAGGCGTTTCCTTCTGTATATTTGTATACATTTATAAGTTCTAGAGGCGTGGCTTACTGTTTCCACTTTTATTTTAATGTGAAGATTGTAGGCGTGGCTTATTGATTACGTTTGCTGCTTTGCTTTATTTGTGTTGCTTTCTCAAATATTTTAACTTTTTTACATTTATTTGCTTTCTCTCATTCATTATTTTCCTTATTTATACTGGTCATAAGAATTTTTTTTTACTATTATCCAGTAAAACATTATTTTTAAATATTTCACAAAATATTCTGTCTTTATCATAGCACTATCTACCGATTCTTGATGTCACGAAAAGCTCTGCTTTTTACTGAAGAAACGATTTCTATGTTTTCTTTAATTAATTTTTTTCTTTTTTCATGATTGCTTGAGTAATTTTGATTACTTGATTTGTTGCACGAACACCATGAATATTTTTCAGATTTCATTCCAATGGTCTTCATCAAATTTCATGGTATTTTACATGTTTGTTACTATATTTCCAAATTAGGTTTTGAAATCGTCTATGAAAGATCTCGTTAGGTCCTTTATACTAATAACACCAATTCTAGTCGAAGAAAATCCTTGCTGGATTATTGCAAGTTGAAGTTGATTTCATATCCATTTCTTCTTCCAATTCCTTGTCCACATTCATTCTAAGCCTAACCGTGTTGTCCAGATTTGTATAGGAGGGTGACGCGGCCGAATCCCTCGGTCCAAAACGCGCCGTGAAAAGGGCACATCAGCAGAGTCAGCTGTCTCTTTAATTTGTATCTGCCTTTTTACCTCTTTCGGAGGAGAAGGTGAAGAAGCAGACATAATTTCTCTCAACAAATAAAAGATAAAAAGAAGTAGACGAGGTTCTAAGATCAGAAACATCTGTGAGTGAACTTGCTAATCGCACTATAGAAATCTTATGAAGTATGATAAAAAAAATACTCCTTGTATTTACTTTTTATATTTATCAAGCTTTAAATTGTAAATACTGAGGGAAAATCAGTTACAACCGTAAATCTTACTTATATTTTTACTATTTTTCTTTTCTCAATTTAAAATTAGGAGCAAAAACCAAAATTGCACCAAATGTTGTTTCCCTTAAGTATCATAAAAATCAGTACTGGAGGCAGGAGCTCAGCTCCAGGTACTCCGAAAATAACCATACCAACTTCCAGACAAGCTGTTATTGCGTTTATAAAATTTTTCGGAATTTATTTCATTTATAACTTTTGCTATCATTATTATCCACGCCTTTTTTGAGAGAGAATAGGTCTAAAGGTTGATAGGTGTCTAGCCGCTAGGCCATTTACTTCATTATTTTAACGAAATTAAATTCAGCCCTAATAGAACATTCAAACTGCACATAATTAACCTAAGGTAAGTGCTCCCAAGTTGGTAGTACTTTGCATGGTATCACAATATTTATAGTTACAATGAGTAATGATATGATTCACCATTCTGATCCATTGGATTAGAACAGAAATATTTAATTCAACAGTAATACTTACAGTAACTTTTTTCCCTTTATTTGTTCATGTTATATCTATACGTACATACATATACACATACACAGATATATATACATATATACACACACATATATATACATACCCACACACATATACGTATATATTCTTTTTTATTTTAAATATTTATTTTCACAAAATACAATGAAGACAATAACAATTAATTTTCCAGGTTTTGATAATGGAACCAGACAACAAATTACATATAGAATAAAATTTTTCAAGTAATCATTTCATTAGAGTTATATACAATAAAGCCAACACAGATCGCACCCCCCCCATATGACACAGTTTCCGGTTGTCCGTATATACTGTTCCCTTGTATGAACAAACTCGATGTTCCCAATTGCTTTTTATGAAGTCATCCTATTTTTTTTTTCTTCAGCGCCAATTAGTTATTGGATAGTTAGAATGCAGTCTAATTCTGAGAGCTGAACGTGGTCTATGGAAGTTAATTAAATGGTAGCGGTTATAATTTTCAATTTTTTTGTATTTCAGTGTTGTTTGTATGATAGAGTTTATCATAGAACCTAAAAGCCAGGTATTTGATATAACGCGAAAGCGTTAAAACTCCCAGGTTTTTTCTGATAAGATCATTTCTGAAATAATATTCCGATTTTGATATTAACGTAAGTAATTTATTTTGCTGTCTTTCCAGCATCTTCATGTTCGTGTCCGCTGTTCCACCCCAAACTGGAGCAGCATACGTAGTGCAAATAGGCCCTATAAATGAGCAGCTTATTCATCAATGAGAGTTTTGATTTATGTGCGATAAGTGGGTACAATGTTGTTTTTGCTGCTATAAATTTGTTCTTAATTTTAGCTATATGGGGCTGCCAAGTAAACCTTTTATCAATAGTTAGTCCCAAGTAATCCACCTTGGGTGACCATGGAATTTCAATGCCTGCTATCTTTATTCTAGGACATTGTGATAATTTTCTCATGAAAAGGACTGCCTGGGATTTCGTTGCATTAATTCTGATTTTCCAGATTTTCAACCACTTTTCTCTTTACAAAGTGTTGAGCTAGGTTGTCGTGAATTTTTTGGTATTCCAAACTAGTGGATAGAACAGCAGTGTCATCCGCAAACAGACATAGCATAATTTTTGGATGTTTTGGGATATCATTTACGTAAATATTAAATAAGAAGGGGCCCAGCAGTGATCCCTGAAGGACCGCCTGCATGAATGGGCTTTTCCCTTGAAAAGTCATTACCTAGCTTAACAGCAAAAGTTCTACTTAATAAATAATTGTTAATTAATTTGATTAAATAACAGGGGAATTTGAATTTAATAAGCTTAAAAATAAGACCACAATGCCATAATCTGTCGAAGGCTTTCTCAATATCGAAAAAGATTCCTCCTCCTGTAGATTTTTTTTGTGTGCCAAACCAAGCGAAATGTTTTCCACAGCTCTGAGGAGTTGGTGAATCGTTCAAAGTTTCGGCCTGAATCCAAATTGCTGGAGGATGATGACATGATTTTGGTTGTCAAATTCGAATAGTTTTAATAGCACAAATTTTTCCGTTATTTTTGCCATCGTTGGCAGAAGTGAAATAGGCCTATAGTTAGTGAGAAGGGTTTTAGATTTTCCCCGTTTGTGAATGGGGATGATCATTGCTTTCTTCCAAGTAATTGGAAAATACCCAATTTTCAGAACACTATTAATAATGGCTGTTAAATAACAAATTGCTCTTATCGGTATTTGCTTAATGGTTTTGTCATAGCCCGGACTTTTTTTGTCTTTGAGATTTTGGATGACATCCTCTACTTCTGAGGCCTCTATTTTATTTATCATGTTATGACTGCAATTAGTATCCAGCAGAAATTCTACGACTATACTATTTATATACAGGTCAATATTGGGATTGGGAATGTCATTATTCCTAAATTGCTGTTCAAGTGAATTTGCTATTAATTCAGATTTTTCGCTATTAGTGATGGCGACGTTGGTTCCATCTATGAGTGGCGGCAGGCACTCTCTCTTGGTTTTCCTATTATTAGCCGCTCTCCAGAAGGAGCCGTCCTCCACATTCAAATTGGATAAATAGTTGTTCCATCGATTATGATTATGGGATGCAATCTCACTTTTAATTTTGCGTTTCAGGGCATTTAAAGCAACACTAACAAATCGGTGTAGACACGTAGATAACGCGAAAATCAGATCGTATATATTCAAATTTTAATAACCAATAAATTTCATTATAATTTTTGTTATCCTTTTTTTTCCTCTTTTTTAAAAAATAAATCAAGAATAATTTTATGGTATGATTAATAAATTAATTTTCTTATTTCAGAATTATTAATCGTTTTTCACAAGCTTTTCAGATACACTTATCCTACAGGAAATTGATTTTTTGTTCTGGAGTTGTATGAAAACCAATACCGCTTATATACAAAAGTAATAAGAACGTCAGTTCTTATGTAAAATTAGCCAAATGATGTGATTATAAATTAAATATTAAAACGAATGCAATATATGCTTAGTTGGTCTTCCTATTTCTCCCGAAAAAAATTATCGGTTTATTTCGGTTCAATGTGTTTTTAGTCATTTTGTTAGTGTTTCCAGCTTATATGAATATTTTTCAATTTAACGTGAACTATATCATTACTTATAAAATGCGTCTCAGCTCCTCGCATTGATGTTTTTATTGAGAGTTCTCTGTTTCTTGGCATGAAACTATTTATAGAAAGCTAATTTGATTAAGTTGAGTAAACTAGAAGTTTAAATAAATTTTGAAAACATATGAGTTTGAGTTACATTTTTCACATCTGAGCATGCAATAAAATACCAGGAGTCATAAAAATGCTAGTTATAGTCGGAATTAATTTATAAAGTGTAAGTACAATGATCAACTTGAAGTAAAGAGAGAGAAAATAAAAATATCACGCTATACTTTTGACTGGCTTGCTAGTTTGTTTTGCACCTAAAATTCAGTTGAGCCAGTGGCATACCAATAAAGAATTTTACATATAATAATAAAAGTTTTGTATGCCACGATAAATTATTTTAACATTATGTGTAAAAATCTTTATTGGAATGCAAAGATTTTAGTTCATCTTTAGCGAAAAATAATTTAGATTATTATTTTGATGACAGTTAATGGGAGAGTAAAATTTTGACTCCCCACAATCTCTAATGGAAGAAACTTCGAAACTACAAAGTGAAGAATCACCGTTAAGAAATTTTTATGAAATTTGAACGCATTGCAAAATAAAGTTCAAAAATTTTTAAATTTCCTTTGTCTATATTTTATATAATCAGTAAGCATTGTTAATATAAAATGAGAGTTAGTAGGAGAGTACAGTCTGTGCCACTTTTAAAGAATATTTTAAACAAATTACAAATTTTGGAAAAATTCATTTTAGTTGTAAACGAGGAAGCAAAATTGAGATTGGAATGGTGATTTTGGCATTTCCAGCAATAAGTTAGCATTGAAAGGGCATTTACCTGTTTGAAATTTATTATCCGTCGTAACAAACGTAATCAGAATGAAAAGATTGTCATAAGCGACTATGATAATGGGTAAGAATGCCAAAATTCATTATTTATATATGTGCTGATTAATTGTGTTGATTTACATAGAGTATTAATTTAAAAAAAAGAAAGAAAATGGATCTTATTCAGATATAGTTACATTTTTTACTTATGATGGAATATTTTTAGTACAAATAAGATTATAAATAAAATTATTCATTCGGAATTGAACCGAGAGTCGTAATATTTCTGGAGGAACAAAACCGAAACACTATATTTCATTTCAATAAAACGGGAATGAAAATGTTACGTTTCGAAGTTTTGATATAAAGAGAACCAATTTTAAAAACACTATCCAAAAGTAACCAAACGAAGCACGGTTATGAGCATATAGATTTTTATTTGAGGAGCTGGATAATTTCGCGTATTTATTTATTATTTTTTCATGTTTAAACAGTATGAAAGAAATGTTATCAGTTTTTAATTTACAATTAGGAGGTGATGCTTTTAAAATGCGAGTTTTTTTTTTTTTTTTTTTGAGGTAAATGCTTTTATTTTTTCCAAGAAAAAAGATTTAATTTTTTATTTCAGTCGAATATAGATACAATAATCTCTCTTTACTATTATAAAGGTATTTAATTTAAAGATTCTAAGTATTTTTGATAAATCATTTTTACATGTTTACTTTTTTCCGTATTCATCTTTATACTTCATACGCGCGCGCGCGAATTTAATTTTTCAATTTTTTCTATTAATAAATCCTAATATTTTTCTGGTTTTATTTATAATAGTATTATTCACACACACACAAAGAGAGAGAGAATTAACTCTCTCACTCTTATAAAGCGTTAAGTCTTTAATTTAAAGAAAAATATTAATTACAATCACATAGTTAAATAACATTTTTGTTGTCAAATAAATTATGCGAAAAGGAATAATGATGTTACTTAAATTCACAAACTGTCTTTAAAATGTTTTTTTAGTATAAACGTATAATATCTTTTATTCCCTTTTCAATAGATTTGCTTATACTTTTTCATCAAAGATGTTTTTATTATTTAAAACCATTCGGTATTATTTTTATTATTTTATGTACTTAAAATATTTTTAAATATATTATTCAGCGAGCAAATTCATTCCATTAAACAAAATTTTAATTTATTATAGGAAAAAAATATTAAACTACCAGTAAAATAACTTTGATATTATTATTGGATATATTATCTTGACAGAAAACGCAAATGACAGGTGTGTTTGAGCTCGTTTCATATCGTGTATAATCCGCCTGTTTTTACAGACGGTAACCTTTAATTTGTCCGCGCCTGTGGTTTTGACGGCAATGTTCTTCCTTTAGTGTTGAGGAATGGCAAAATTGTCTACATTAAAAAAACTAAAAAAAAAAAAAAGTAACTTAACGATTAGAAATGAGCTCAGCATACCTTAATAAATTCATAAAATCATTTAGTTAAATGCAATCGGAGAAATTTTTAAAATTTTTAGTTGTGTTTGTCGCTCAACGGTCATTTTGCTTACGAGGCTAATTAAACCGAAACCAATGGCTTAAAGGCATATATTTAAAATACTTCTGTGTGTGTGCTCTGTAGATATTAGGTATGTGCAAAATTATTTTGGGGATTGAAATGAAACCGATAGCTCAGTTACGGAACCAGTTCTTTTTCACAACTAACTAGTTCCCTCCTCAGTCAAAAATTATTAATTAAATATTTCTTGAAAACAGAATTTTATTTTTGCCAGGAGTTAATTTACAAATATAAATCAGAAACATCTGATATAAATAAGTCCTTATTAGGTACTTAAAATGAATAATATAATACTATTATAGTAGATGTGCTATTATACATAATTAGATGCCACCAAGAATAAAAGTTAATACACAAATTACATTTAATTCATATGAAATATACACAAAATTACTTAATCTAAAAAATAATAATAAATTCTTGCTATTAATTTTTATTATTTTATAGTAATATATATTTTAAATTTTCATTTAAGAATAAAATATATCTCAATTTTCCACAAGTTCTATTACTTTCTGTATGGCATATTTATTCCACTTTTGAAAAAGTGCATTCTTCGTGCATTGATGAGAAAGGAATGCACAATCTTTTTAAAACCAATGATACAGTGTACGATAAATATTTTTTCTTGATCTTCACTGTATTAACGGACTTTCATTTCTTTGCAAATATGACTTTTAAATATATTTAGCTAATTGAATTATCTCAATTTTCTGCCAGGGAATCAAGAATTCCTTGTAGTTTCATTGAGAATTCCTTCCGAGTTATATTATTTGTTGCAACACGATTTGAGTCGTGGGTTTGAATTAATTCAGTGATAGTCCAAAGAGATTCCGTTTTTCTCTTTATTTTCACATAACTAGACGGATGACAATTAATTGTAGATATATTTAAAAAGAGAGTTACATTTATTCAAAGCGCTAATAGAGCCATTTGTAATATAATGAGGAGAGGTGCAATATCCTCCAATCGCAAAAGTTAGTTTAACTTAAACATAAAAATTTAGATCTCTAGAAAATTAAACATTTTTTTTTAGCACAAAACTGGCCTAAAACTGAAACCAAAATACACATAAATATTAAAGATAAATGTTCAAAATATGAGTTGAGGTCTTTGGTTTCATTATTCTGCCAGTTTTATTGGTTATTAGTTCTCTCGTAATCTCAGCAATTTTGCCTGATGCTTCCAAGTGGCCCATAAATTGAAAGGGTCATATCAGTTTATCACTCTGAGTTTTTAATCCTGCAATACGGAAAACATCATCACGCCCCTTGTATATTACAATAATTTTAGCTATAGCCAATATATACTTTTTTGTTCTCTAAACTGCTAAGACAATGTCTCCAACAGCAAGTGGAGTTTGCACCCCACGGTTCGCCTGAATTAAAATTGAGATATATTCCTTTTGGAAGCGAGATTTAAGTTTTTGTTTAACTGCGGCGTGAAGATGCTTCGCACGTTTCGAAAATTTTGTAATTCATTCTCATCCGATCTTCAACATAGAATTCAGTTTGGTCCAGCTAAAATAGAGATGGAGTTACGGTAATAAATCGAAAGAGTCCTTCGAGAGATAAGTGAGTAGTCTGCTGTTTAGAAAGAGCCTTGCACGCGACGATGTAAAGCTCATCCTGTCGAAGCCCCATATTTTATGGGGCTTCGACAGGATGAACTTTACATCGCATTTATACATTTTCTCATATTTTATGTTAAAAATATTTTCGCCTTCTGACCACTTTTTTTCCGCCACCATCCTACCAAGTAGTAGTTGAAGGATTAAAATACCAGGTAATCTTCAAATTACATTGATCAATAATGATGCTCCAATTCGTGTTTTGGAATTCGTTGTTAAGTCTTGTGTAATTTTTATCAATGTCCATGTAAATTGTTTTTATTCGGCCTTGACGTGAAATAAATCTTCTTAAGACAAGAAGAAAATTTTGTATTGAGATGTTGCAGACATTTCAAAATGAACGGACTTGGCAATCGGTTGATGTGAAAATTGAAATTTAGACTAAACGATTTCATGAGTAGAGGCTTAGTTAGATCAAATATGGTCGTCTGGAATACAACTGACAGTCTCACACGCTCTTCAAGAAGGGGTGCGAATACAGAAGTAGAATGTTTTGACTTGAATCTTTGACAAATTATACTCGTGAACATGACTGTGTTAAGAACTATTTTCTTGAAGGCGGAGTCACTGCGGCTGTCGTTCGAATCTGTAAATAGCCCCACTTGTCTAGGTGTTTTACCCTCTCCAAGGATCTCATCTCGATTGCTCCTGTAATTTTCAGTCTAATTTTATGTTTTTATGTGCGGTATTGTTTTGTAATAAACATGAGAAAACGTATATTTTAGATCTGTTGAGTTTCGAACCAAGGCACCAGACTGCAAAAATCTAGATCGAAAGCATTCTCATTATTGGTTACTGATTTGTTTCATTTTTTGATGCCGAAACCCGGGACTTAGATGTTAACGTTGGAATATACTCGCGAACCTTTCTCGAATTCTGAATAACGTCAGAGCAGTAAATTCAAGCTTAAAAGGTTCTGTACATTTATATTATTTGAAATAAAACTATTGATAAATTAAAATCAAAAAGAAAACTTGCTAGAACAACTTGTACTAAGTTAATAACGAAAATTGATACATTTATACAAATTCTTGATTTTGAAGATGAAAGGCACCATAAGCAAATTTCAGAGTATTTATTAGAATTGGAAGAAAATCGAGCTGAGCTAGAAAGCTTTAATAAAAAAAATTGAAGAATTAATCACCGATGCTGCTGTTTTTGAAACAAAAATCAAAAGTTCGATGGAGTATGATGAAAACATAGGTGACACTTACACACCAATTAGAATTATACTAAACACATTGAATACAAAAGAATCAGTTTCAAATAATTGTTAATGTTTCAAGTAGTAACGGTAGTAAACAAATTTCGATTTCTATTAATTTGCCTAAACTTAGCAATCAAACTTTTAATGATGATTCCACTACATTTTAGAATTTTTAAAATTTTTGTAGTGCTATAGATTCAATTGAATCATTAAATAATATTGATAAATTTATTTATTTAAAATCTTTCCTTTCTGGGAAAGCTTATAAAACGGTTGCAGGATTTGCCTTAACGGTAGAAAATTACAAATCGTATTTAACTTTGTTAAAAGGCAGATATGGAAAATCAGAACATTTAATTTGTTTTGTAAACTAACTGTTAAAAATTAAGCCAGTCAAATCTTGTTCTAATATTCAAGGGCTGAGGCATTTGTATGATCAAAGGCTATTGGCATAAGAAATTTACAGTCGATGGATCTGGCATCCGATAATTTCGGCCTTTTATTAATTCCGATTTTATTAAAACAATTACTTTATAATCTAGTTATAGAATATAATCGTAAAAGAGATCATGGTAAATCGGGTGATATAAACGAATTTGTGAAATTCATAAAATTTGAAATTTAATCTCGGGAAGCAGCTAATGCAACTTCAGGAATTTCCTTAAAAACTCATGATACGTCTACATTAAAAAACGAAACACGATGTACTAAAAATAAAAATATTCCAACTGCAGCCGCTCTAAAAACAGTTGTTAAAAATTCTTGTATAGTTTGTAACTCGACCTCGCATGCAGGATTAAAATGCCGAAATTTTAATGATGAACAAAAACGTTTTAAATTAAAAAGGGAAGGACGTTGTCACAAATGTTTAAATAAAAACCATTTATTAAATCATTGTAAAGTTAAAATCAAACCTTATGAAACATGTCAAAGTTTTCAACACAACGTAATATTTTGCCCCAAGACAAAGAATAAAAATTCAGTTCAAATTCCTCCACCTGATAAAACTGAAGTTATTTAAATTTCAGATAATTAAGCTGTAATGACTTCTTTTTTCAAACAAAATAACTCGTTAAATAGTTATTCTACTTTATTGCAAACTGCTTACGTTCAAATTGAAAACAGAGCTAAAAAATTAATGGGGCGACAATACTCTATAACCCTGCTTCTCAAAAAAAATTTTTTTTCTAAAGCATTAAACGTGAAAAGTATAAGAAAAGAAAAAAATTTTATTTACTCATTTTCAAATCGAAATCCTTCTGAAAAGAAATATGAATGTTTAAGTATCACATTGTGTAGTAAGTTTTTCCTTAACTAAAATATAAATATTGAAGCTTTAATTATGGATGAAATTTGCACTACTCAATTGTATTCAGAAATTGATCTCTAATTAATAGAAAGTTTATTTTAGCGCGGATATGAAATAGCTGATTTATGGGATGAAAATAAGCCCATTCAAATATTGCTAGGAGCAAACTTTTTATTTTCTACTTTAAAAGGAGAATTAATAAAAATAGGCAAGCACTTATTCCTTCAGCCAACGATGCTTGGAGGTTATTTAGTTAGACAGATGCCAGGTGGTCATTTTAAGGGTGCAACTTCCTGTTTGAATGTTTTAGCACTTCGGTTGCAAGTGATTTGTCATGTTTATGGAATACTGAATCTCTTTTAAGTACTCATGAGAGAGGGAATAAGGTGAACCCGGATCACATCTTACTGATTTTGGAAATAGCCTTCAATTAAAGAGAAAACTTTAAAACTAATAAAAGCTAAATAGCCTTCAATTTCTACCCAAAATACTTTCTCTTGCATGGAGACTTACGCTGTTTCTTTACTTCACTCGGACGAGGATACATCGCTCGAGGATATGACAGAAGACCCACCTTCCATCTCCGGAAAAGGAGCTTTTCAATTTAAAAAATAGCTTGCTTTATTTCTTGGAACTGCCATGGTTTGCGATCACATCTTGATGACATCAAGTCTCTAATTACAGATCATAATTCCGCATGTCTTGCACTTCAGGAAACATTCCTGAAGTCTAGCAATAATTTTTCCATGCGAGGATTTAATTGTATTAGGAAAGACTGCAGCGATGATGGTGCAGTGTCTGGAGGTGTTTGTATATTAACATCTAATAATATCCCCAGCACTGTCCATCCATTGAATACTACTCTACAGGCTGTTTCTGTAAGAATTCATACTTCATGCTTATTAACATTCGGTAGTTTATATTTACCACCACATGATGTCATCCGCCAAGAGGCACTCGATGCACTAATAGATCAGCTGCCTACACCATTTATGTTACTCGGTGACTTTAACGGACATAATTCTTTGTTGGAAAGTGATGATATCAATTCTCGCGGTCGACAGATCGAACAGTTTATTTCTGATAACTGTCTCTACCTGCTTAATACTGATGAGAAAACATATTTCCATGTACCCACAAGAACGTTTCATTCCCTCGATTTAGCCATCTATTCTCCATCTCTTTTGCTATTGTTAAATCTAACAATAGGAAATGATCTGCATAATAGCGATCATTTTCCTCTTGTCATCTCTCAGACTAGTAGTGTAAGACAACGCTTACTTACTTACGTGCACAGTCGGGCAGATTGGACGCTATTTACACAATTGGCTATTGTTGATTATGAAATGGTTTCAATCGAGGATATTGATATTGCAATTTGTAAAGTCACTGAAACAATTAAGAATGCAGTTGATGCATCAATACCTAAGAGTTCCCCTCTACCACACAGGCATACCAAACCTTGGTGGAATAAAGAATGACAAGAAACATTTAAAAAACAAATAAAGTTATGGGGGTTATTTAGGAGGTACCCCACAACAGAGAATCTTGACGCCATTAAGAGAGCAAGAGCCCTGGCTAGCAGAGCTCGTCGTCAAAGTCAGAAGGAATCTTGGTCTCGCTATGTATCTTCAATTACAGCTTCCACATCCAGTAAGCAGTTGTGGAGATAAGAGAAAGCAGCTAATGGAATATATAGAAAATTTTCTATTTCTGTTTTAAAATCCGGAGCTGCTGTATACTCTTCTCCCAAAGACATTGCTAATACCCTTGGTGAAACTTTTGCTAGCGTCTTAAGCAACGACTCTTACAATCCTTCGTTTTTAAGGACTAAGAGCCGCGCTGAGCGAACACCAATTCGTTTCAACCATGGTGAAGCCTTGCCTTACAACTGCGAATTTCGGATGTTGGAATTGAAGACAGCATTAAAGCAGGCCTATGATACCAGTCCAGGACCTGATGGAATCAGCTATCAAATGCTTCGAAATTTAAGTCCAGATTCCCTATTGAATTTATTACGTTTGTTCAAAAGAATTTGGACTGAAAAGAAATTTCCATCGGCTTGAAATGAAGCGATAGTGATTCCGGTTTTTAAGACTGGTAAAAATCCTTCAGACCCTTTGCATTATCGACCAATAGCTCTGAAAAATTGCTCATGTAAGACTCTCGATAGTATGGTCAATGCCCGTCTCGTATATGTCTTAGAAAAAATAAATGTATACATATTAATCAGAGTGGCTTCCGTAAAGGAAGATCCTCTCTTGATGATAATATCACATATTTGGGGAACCAAATCCGCAATGCTTTTGTGCGGAGGAACCATCTGGTCTCCATTTTCTTTGACATCGAGAAGGCATACGACAGTACATGGCGATATGAAATTCTCCATTCACTATATAATTTTGGCTTTTGGGATAATCTTCCGGCATTCCTACAAAATATTTTAAGCACCCGTGTTTTTAAAGTTTGTATTGGCACTGTATTTTTCAATACTTTTATTCAAGCTGAGGGTGTTCCCCAAGGCTCCATTTTAAGCGTCAATATTTTTAATTTATTCATCAGTAACATGTACATCAGTTACCACCTTCTGTAAATGGTACACTTTATGTTGACAACCTGCAAATATCATGTCAGGGATCAAATATGCGTTTAATTTAGAGACAACCGTAAACAGCAGTTAACAAGCTTGCTGCATGGTGTGCTGAGAATGGCTATACCTTATCACTAAGCAAGATTAGATGTGTCCACTTCTGTAGAAAGACTAGCCTTCACAATTATCCAGTTATTAATATCAACAACATCCCAATACAAGTAGTCAATGAAATAAAATTTATGGGAATTAGCTTTGACCGAAAATTAACCTTTCTTCCGCATGCTTTGAATTTGCAGAAGAAGTGTGAGCGATCGCTTAATATCCTCAAGGTGTTGCCAAATACATCTTGGGGTGCAGATCGCTCATCACTTCTTCAAATTTTTCAGTCATTCATTTTATCCCGCATTGACTACGGATGTGTTGTTTATGGATCGACTAGATCTTCTGTTTTACGAAGACACAGTTCATCACTCTGCTTTGAGGATATGTTCTGGGGCATTCCACACATCCCCCGTCCAGAGTCTATACGTGATATGTTACCAATTACTCTTAGACCTGAGACGAATGCAGCAGTATCTCAGTTATTATGCTAAGATCATGTCAACCCCTGACCATCCACTACGTTCCATGGTTCCTAATGCATCTCTTAAAATACTATATGATGCTCATCCAATAAGCATCCCACCTTTTCTTACACGAGCCAAATCACATCTGTGGCTCTCAGAGCTACGTGATGTTCGGATTGAAAAAACTGATTATTTTCTTCATCCGCCTTGGTATGATCCAACAATTAGTTTTAACGACACTTTTGCTCAGCTTCGAAAATCAGACACAACACCTATTGTTTTTCAAATGCTATTTTCTTCCCATGGCTGTCAGTATCAGTCACATTCTCCTGTATTCACAGATGACGTTTAACCAACAACGTTTACACTTTTTTAATACTGATTTCATTACTTTGTTTGATATAATAGGAGATCCACCCCATAGAAACCTATTCGCTTTTTTAAGGGCAATAGGTTTCTTACATTATATTTAATTGCTATTTTAAATTTTAGGTTTATATTATCATATACTTCTTTTATATTTTATCATAAATTTTAAAATAATATATACACTTATTTTTGTGTTTTAAAGTTTTAATTTTGTTTGGGTTATAAAAAATTAATTAAAAATTAAATAAATAAATAAAAAATATCAGAAATATGTTTCTTGGCATAGCATGTCCAATTTTGGACCTTGCGCCATAAAACCCAACCAACTAACCAGCTCCGCTCTTATGGAAGTTGGATACTTCTCGTGAAAATTTATGTGATAATCTTGAGGTCGCAGGAAAAAGATTCCACTTAATGGAAAGGAAATTTAATGCTGACTAATCTTTATTTGAAAGATATAATTCTATCATGAAGCAGCAGTTAAGTGAAGGAATTATTGAAATGTGTGATTGTAATTGTTTTTTTCGGTCATACAAAGCCGCATCGGCATAATTTTTAAGAAACTTCTTCCAGCACGAAAACAAGAACTGTTTACGTTGTAGTAAACGGAAAATAATTTAAGTTTAAATGAATGTCTCTTTTCGGAAGATAAATTAAATCCTAATCTTGTAGATGTTATTCTAAAATTTAGAGTTCATAAAATAGAATTTAACGGGACATAGCTCGGGCATTTTTGCTAATACAAATTTCGTAATATGATGGGTATTATTTATGTTTTATCTATTATAAAAACTGCGATAGAACTGAACCCCCTACAATGTTTCATTTTAATAGACATTATTTTGGAGTCACCTGTTCTTCTTTTGTCTTAGCAGCAACTATCAAAACGCATATTAAGAATTTTAAAAGTACTTATACTCTTGCATATGAAATGTTGAATAATAACTTATATGTAGACGATCTGTTTTTTGGTAGTTCTACGTTAGAAGAGGCTTTTCAATTATCTACTGATACTGTTTTGAAAGATGCAAATATGGTTATGAGAAAATTTGATACAAATTCGAAAGAACTTAAAATGTTATGAAAAAATTCTTATTCATCGATTGAAATTAATGAAAATCCTGATTCACATTTGATTTGTTTGTCGCTCAACGGTCATTTTTTGCACACGAGGGCTAATTAGACCGGAACCTACGGCTTAAAGTGGATTCCAAACCGCTACAAACATCCATGCCCAATGTGGGATTCGAACCCACGAACTGTTGAACCGAAGGCTAGAGCGCTAACCATTCGGCTACTAGCTCGGCCGATTCACATTTGAAGGTCTTAGGACTTAAATGGAATAATGAAGATGATGTTCTGAAGCTTGATTTAAAATCTTTGTTCTCAATTTAAATGCTAATAAATGCACTAAAAGGAATGTTCTCTATACTGCTGCGAAAATATTTCATCCTTCGGGATTTGTTTCTCCAATTTTGATTCGAGTAAAGTGTATTTTACAAGAACTACGGCAACTAGGTATTGATTAGGACGATGGGTTTTATGGTGAATTAAAAGAAAAAATTAGTTAATGTGGTGCAATGAAATTAATGAGCTTCAGAATTTAAATATTCCTCGATATTATTTTAACGATTTAACATTTGTGGATGAAGAAAGTGTACAACTACACGTATATTCTGATGCTGCGCTTAAATATTTTGGAGCTGTAAAATACTTTAGGTACAAAACTTTAGAAAGTACTTTTAACACGAATTCTGTTATTTCTAAAGCCCGAGTAGCACCCCTTAAGAAGTTAACACTGCCTCAACTGGAGTTAATGGGATCTGTTATAGCTACAAGATTAGTCAAACATCTTAAAGAACTGCTTAAAAATCTCGATAAAATATATTTGTGGAGTGATTCTACGATTGTACTCCATTGGATAAAAGGATCTACGACAAAGTGGAAGCAATTCGTGGCCAATGGGGTTACAGAAATTCAAGAAATTACAGATCCAAGTGATTGGAGACATTGCGTTAGGAAGCAGACATGTTGACTATAACAGGGATGGGCAAACTAACTCAGTCGCGGTCCAAAAATCGAAAAAAAGAAGGTTGGTGAGCCAATATAAACTTTTATAAAATTTTGAAAACAATATACGAGTTTTAAAATTTAAATGAATTAATGAGATGAGTGAAATTGTGATTCCTATTATGAAAGTACCTTATGTTGAGGTTCGAAATGAGATGTACTGATTATAAAGAACGAAGCTAAATGCTTATCTGTCAGTCTACATCGGAAATTATTCTTTCTAAGTTTCATAGTTGAAAATAGTTGTACATATATATAAGATGAAGGAAACATAGTATTTATTTTTTGTGCGTGAGATATTAAACTTGGGAAACTTACTTTCAATAATGATTTGTAAAACTAGCTTTGGCATATTGAAAAATAGTTGCTTGAGATGATTGTCAAATTGAAAAATCAATTAATTTTAGCTGCAAACCTGACCTCACTGCTTCGCAATTTAAGTTGAAAGGCATGGTAAAAATATCTACTGTTTGAATGTCTTAAAATCTGCATTCGAACTCAAAATGCAGTGTTCTCTAGTTATCTTCATAATTCAAAAGCTTCTCTTTATTTATTGAGGGTTTGAATTTAACCTCGGGAAATGAGACAAACCATTCTTAGCTAGCTGCCCAGCAAGCAGATTAGGTTTTAGTTTAGAAACTTATTATTTTGTTTATAATTAAGATGGGCCAAGATATCGTCGATAAATTTATTTTTCCCTTGTACCTTGACATTCAAGTTGCTGGTATGACAAAGAAGATCTGTGAAAAATGCAAAGACAAAGAAACATTCTGTATCTTCTAACATTTCGCAGACAGCGTAACACTGCTTCTTATGGATGAACGACATACTGTCGTCTTTTAGCTGCCAAACTCGCTCGAAAGCACATTTTGCACTAAGCCCATTTACTTTCATGTAATATAGTACATTAGAGCATTTAGATTACATGGACGGAATAAAATCTTGAAATTGTCTGTGAGTAAGCCCACGAGATCACGAATAATGTTTACAAGCTTCATAACTGCGTCAAGCGCGGGTTTTATATTCAATGCAGATTTACACAGAGCATCTTGAGGTGTAACACTATGTAGAAAAACAACATTGTTTCCGGTATAGTTTTGATTAAAAAGTCCAAGAAATCGAGATTTTTTTTCCTGTGTTCCATTGGTCGTTATACTTCATATATTTGTTATTGGCAATCTCAAATTTAAAAGCCCTTTTTGAAATTCATGAAAAATATCCCATCCTGTTATAGTTACCTTTATAGAACGAATGCATAGCAGTTCCTCGGTGATGTATAATATTCGGACCGACAAATTAAAAATATACCCACGGGCCGTAATTTGCCCATTCATGGACTAGCCCCTTAACTGTGACATGTATTTCAGAAGAATGGACCAAACATGGAAAATTTTTTGACCGTTTAATTTTATTCTTTATACTGTTGTAAAAGTTAGAAAATGGTTTTTTACTACAAAAATAAAATTCTGAATGCAATAACTACTATATTTATATTTTTTGCATACACATAAAGAAGTAATCGGTTACACATACATCTTATTCAATTAGAGTAAATTAAATGAAATTTCGGAACTAATAAAGTAGTGTAATATAAAAATGCAACAATATGATTTTGAATACATAAGTTTTACAAATCTTTTACTGTATGATATCTCCCAAAACACGGTCCTGCGCACATGCCTATATTGCACTCTTTGCAATAAACACGTGTCTCACGTCTTATTCTCTTCCCTTTTTCATCGGTTTTATGACAGCATATAAAACACGGTCTGGTTGAAATAGATTTTTTTCCCCGTAGATGGGATTTGATCTGAAATGTGTCGACCTGTGAGGCACAGTATACTTACACTAAGACGCCCTGATCCTGGTATCAGAATGCTTAATTTATTTTTTCAACAATTTGTTCGACAATTGAGTTTCTGAATTCATATTGTTTTTCGCACCTCCTGCTGAAGTATACAAAATGAAGGAGTTATATAATGCCTGGTCTAGAAAATAAAAAAATATTTTCTGGTAACATTTTTACCTCGTTTTCTAGTAACTGGGTAGTTTGTAAGATGTTGATTGACTTTATCAACTCCTCTCATAGTATTGTTATAGTTAAGTACAACCTTCGGTTTCAATTTCTTTTCTTTTTTCTTATCTTCAAACTCAATCATTTCTGCTGTATGGACTGAAGAAAGCATACAAACATCCTTTTTATCGTGCATTTTATAGCAGTAACTTTTCCACGTTTAAAAGTGATAACGTTACCTTTTTTTTTTTTAAATTTGGTGGCTATTCTTTTCTAACCGCTCGTACTGTGTCGTATATGTTAGTAGTGGAGAAGTATAATAATTGTCGGTGATCAGACAATATCCTTTTCCTCTCAGTGGTTTCATCAATGACATAACCACTTGACCATACATTCCAATATATTCAAAGTCAGTATTAAGTTGTGTACCTTTTGCAGTGTAAATAATACTGGAAAAACTAGCTCGTTTCACTCTCGCATAACATAAAAGCCTTTATCCCAAAGCGAGATCTTTTTAGAGGCATGTATTGAATCCATCCCAATCTACCCTTATTCAGCATCAGACTTTCGTCTACAGTCACATCGTGATCTGGAACGTATAAAAAAGAAAAGCTTTCATTTAGTTGTTGAATAATCGGCCAAATTTTATTAAATTTGGGATTAGGATGATTGAGTAGATTAATATCTTCATTGTTTACAAAATGCAGATATTTTCTTATTATTTGAAATCTATCATATGTCTTAACTTTCCGGAAGAATGGAGTTTCAACACATTCCTTTCTCTACCAAAAAACCTCCACAGATGGTTTCTTTACAAGACCTTGCAAAATATGCAGTGTAAAAAAAATCTTAATTACACTGTCATTAGTTGGAATCCACCTTTTCGCTCTGCTTTTTGATTTTATTGTTTGTGTTTGAATGCATCGTTCTGCATATGTGTTAGTTTATTTGGTAATTCCCTGCAACAAATTGCTATCAAAAAACAGATCAAAGTATTCAGTTTCTCGGGTGAAATTTGAGGTATCAGTTGTTGCACCTACTTGCATCAGCTGAAATGGAAAGGAGGGGAAGGTGGAAGATTAGCCAAACGTAATGGATTCCAATCTCTACAGGATGAAATATCACTACCATAATCAATTTCGATGTAATATTTATCAGTAGAACTATCGGTACATATTCCTGCGGAACCTAAACTATATCTTAGTCGGTGTCTGAATCGGACATTGGGAAAAAGAAAATATTTCCGAAAAAAATCACCAAAATGCAACCGAAACTAAATGAGAAAGCAAAATTCCGTCTTTGTTTTTCAATCCAACTGTGTCTTTGTTTATCAGAGCAGCTAACAGCACCCAAAATTTCCCTCTCCCAACCGAAGTCGGAATCGGTAAAAAAACTAGGACTACTTGTGAAATATTAGGAAAATATTGAATTAAGTATCCTAAAGTAGAAACGAACCCATTTCGGACTTCACAAAATAGAGACGCTAATTTTTCTTCTGCCCGAAGTCAGTTTGGGTATCACAAATATTGCACAATTATTTGCCCGAATTGGATTCGGGCGATACTGGCAAGGGGCTAGAGTAAATGCTTACAAAGACTTGATATCTTCAATAAAATGGTAGCATGGCCCTGAATGGTTAATCAACTCGGAAGATAAATGGCCATGTGCACAAAAGCCTGAAATCAGCGATGATGATAAACAGATGGAATACGAGAACTTATTGTTACCTCAACAATTGTTTGTGCCAAAATTATGGATATGGATAGATATAGCAGCTTGAGAAAACTATTAAGAATAACTGCTTGGATACTACATTTCGTGAACGTGTTGAAAACCAAACTTTCACAAAAGGATCCTATTACACCCGATGACCTCGATAAAGTGGAACAGTTTTGAGAGAAATCAGTTCAGAGGGAAGTTTTCTGTGTAGAAATATACTGTTTAATTGCATGGAAACCTCTTCTGAAAGACTCAAAACTTCTCTGCTTAAATCGTTTTCTTGATCAAGATGGTGTTTTGCGTATCACGGGTCGCTTAGGAAGAACTGATTTAACAACTAATGAAAAACATCCAGTTATACTACCTGCTAAGTCTAAATTAACTGAGTTGTTAATTTGGGAGTCCATTAAGATTATTCCATTCAAGTATGTCTCGCACGTTAGTGCAACTCAGGGGAAAATACTGGATTTTACAGGCTAGACAAACAATAAAATCACTACTTCGGAAATGTGTTTTCTGCAGAGGATTCAACTCCTCTCTTGGATGTCAAGTTTTAGCTCCATTGCCAACTGAACGAGTACAGCCGTCGCATCCATTTGCAATAATCGGAGTTGATTTTGCTAGTCCTTTGTTTGTAAAGAATGATGACAACAAGAATATATTTTGTTGATAACATGTGCACAGTGACAAGACGCCTTCATTTAGAGCTAGTTGTAAATTTATCGATAGACACTTTTCTTCTATCACACCGCCGCTTCATTGCTCGACGTGGCTTGCCGTTTGTAGTGTTCTCCGATAATGGGCGTACTTTTAAGCGTGCTAAACAAGATTTAAAGCAACTTTGGTCAGTTTTGATTGTTTCAAAATTTCAAAACTTTTGTTCTTCAAATAGCATCAGATGGAAATACATCGTAGAGAGAGTTGCCTTGTGGGGTGGATTTTACGAACTGTAAAGGTTGCTCTTGGGAAAACTCTTGGAAAATCCTCCCTAACCACTGAGCAGTTACAAACTGTTCTCTTCGAAATTGAGGCTATCATAAATTCTCGCCCAATTATCTATGATGTAGATGAACCAAGTTCTTTAACACCGGCTCATTTTCCTTTAGGGAAAAGAGTAACATCTTTTCCTTCTGTAAGACTTCAAATTCCTCTCTTCCAGGAAGAATTTAATTAGGGCTTTCAATTATAAAGAAAAATTAATGAGACATTTTTTGGTCTCGTTGGAAAAATGAATAATTACTAAATTTAAGATTGGTTAATTAAAATTTAGTTAATTAAAATTTTTCTGTAAGACTTCAAATTGATTCAAACCTCTCTTCCAGGAAGAATTTAATTAGGGCTTTCAATTATAAAGAAAAATTAATGAGACATTTTTTGGTCTCGTTGGAAAAATGAATATTTACTAAATTTAAGATTGGTTAATTAAAATTTAGTTAAAGGTAACATTACACAGTTTAAGGTTAACGATACTGTTTTGATTAAGGATGATCATTTGCCTAGAAATGTTTCGAAACTTGGAAAAATAAAATAATTATTTCCTGGAAGAGATGTCAAGGTGAGAGCTTGCAAAGGGAAAACAGAATCATCAGTGATTAAACACTGTACAATTATTGTAAAACTTGGAAACTCAAAACTAAATATTTATTTGAACTACATAATTTAAAATTTTTACTTTTTAAGAATATTTAAATTTAAGCTTGTATTTGATCTTAACCTTGAATGTTGCAAAATTCTGATATATTCAAATATTTGTGTTTTATATTAACTATAGAATGAAGATTACTAAATACTTTTATCATTTGAAATTTAATAATTGTAATAATTATTTTTCAATCAAACTGAAATTATATCTATTAACATATTGAATTAAAATTTTGATGAACCCTTCCACAGTTCATGGGGGGCCATATGTTAAGAACTATTTTCTTGAAGGCGGAGCCACTGTTGCTGTCGCTCGAATCTGTAAATAATCCCACTTGTCTTTGTGTTTTATCCTCTCGAAGGAGCACATCTCGATTGCTCCTGTAATTTTCAGTCTAATTTTATATGTTTGTATGTGTTGTTTTATGATAAACATAAGAAAACGTATTTCTAGATTATTTGAGTTTTGAACCAGGGCACCACAGATAATGGAATGCAAAAATCTAGATCGAAAACATCCTCATTATTGGTTATTGATTTATTTCAGACTGATCGGACAGTTTTCCTCGATCTGAAAAGCCAATACTTTCCTCTTAGGACGATAACAAATGTTTGGAAATTTACATGATTATAAATTCTATGACTCTCTTCAATGAGCCTTAAAATTAATTCATATTTGTCAGGTAATAAGATAGCTTGTCTAAAGTAATCTTCATAATCTGTAGAGAAAATTTCTGTCTTCCTTCTGAGGAGGTCATCAAAATCAAGGTGAGTGATGAAATTCGGTAGTATGAGTCGACAATTTTTGCCAATTTGACCTGATGCCTTAGCATTTACAAGGAAACGTTTCACATAGAATTGATAAATAATTGCAGTCATAAGCAAAAATAGGCTTGAAGAAATGCCAAAAACTCTAGTTCGAGCACTCTACAATGCTTATAGATATTAATTTTGTGTTTTTCATGATTTTTCTACACCATAAAAATCGGAGAAAGTTACTGTCGGCAGGGAAAATCAAGATCTGCAAGAACGCTTTGCAAATATAAAAAATGACATCTAGTCTTTTTTTTTTTTTTTTTGAGAAATTAGTTCAAAATGGAAGGGATCACCTCAAAATAGTTTGCGACATATTTAAGCTTTGATTTAAGGAAATTGAGTTTCCATCTTTTGCAAAAGCATCGAAAACTGGACGTCTTAATATCAGACCCTTTAAAGACCGCTCTATGAGGTAAATACCTGCATTTTTGTTCTGATACAATTTCTCTATTACTAATTGATACCTGTTCCATAATTCCCATTCCTCCACAGTTTTGTCTTACGAATTAAGTTTTGCTGTGGAAATGAGTTAAAAAAAGTCATGGTATTCAAGCGTTTTTCGCCTTGAAATCGCAAATCAAATAATTTTGGATGTGTTTCAATACATGGTATATTTAACTCATATCTGCTTTAATAAAATTTAAGTTTTCTTTTTTAAAGGTAATTTATTATCTATATCCTTTTTGTTTTGTTTTCTATATAATCCTGTGAATTCAAGAAAATCCAATGACCAAAAGTCATAAATTTTGCTCGTTTAACAATGAAATTACAGGCATGAAACAAGTAGTGGAGGGTAATGATCTACCTATAACTACCCACACTAGATAAGTCTAAACAGCGGTTAAATCATGGGTTGTTGACTTATAGAACCAATCAGTATTTTCCCAAAATTCTGCACCCAATAAAACTAATATGTCAGAGAATCATTGTTTACACTATCAGATAAATAAATTCAATTTTTAATTAAGTATCTACATCAGATTTACTTATTTTGGAACTGTGCCATAAATTAAATCTTTATCTAATAATATCATTTCACACGAAAAATTTCTCTGAAGTTCACTTTTAAATGTAGAAAGTTTAATTTTTTCGGTTTCAATACCACCAAATAAACTATAATTTTAAGAAATTCAAAATGATTAGTTCTTAATTCCAAAAACTCCGCGAGATCACGCTTTATATATGACCTTTGCAAAGCTGAGTCGCATAAACGATGGATAATTTCTGTTTTTGAAGGGTCTGATACTCTTATTTTGAATTTTTGTAATAAAATATTTGTAGATCCTAAAGAGCAATTGCTGGTGACACTGTTAGATTTAATTTTGCTAGGGGAGAAGAGAAATAAAGAGGAGAGAGAAATAAAAGAATTTTTAATTCCCTTGGATGTAAAATGAAAAAATGTTTATTCGAGCTAATTATACAACGGGGCTTTATTCTGCATCTGTCTACACAACAGTTAAATCTAATACAGAATAAATTGCTTTCATTTGTATTACTTTCTCTTTTCTTTCTAGAAAAAGGCATTTTTTGAAGACGTATAACAGTCCCTATTGCGGTGAGTGTTTTAAGAACAAAATAAGCAAAAATATTCGATTCTCTCTTATCATTTTTTGTTTGGGTATAACTCGACGCTGTTGGAACTACAAATTCAGATTTTAAGTTGTGTCTGATTTATGTTTTACTCGTTTTGTTTTTATACCTTTCTCCCGAACAAAATGTTTTTGCCATATGCACGGACTTAACGCTTGCCACCTCGGAACGAGGGAATTTGATTAATAGGTAAAAGTCATGCGTACTCATATTAGTGTTGGGAAAAATTAAATTTCTATTTCCCATGCAATTAAAACTTATTCACTGGAACAGAAGCTTCAACTAACGGATAAAACATGCATATTTTTCCTTAATTACTAAATTTCCTTGTGAAGCAAATTAATGTCTAATTGATCAATTAAATTAGTCAAAGACATGTTTTGCAATTAATTAAGAATAAATTTCAAAAGTTCACGCAGATATAATTTGAATGAGCATTTTATCACCTGTGAAACGTATTGCCACTGTCATATTTACTTTTAGATACTTGACAGGATTGAGCAAAAGCAAGAACCTTACTTTTTGTTACTTGCATCAGATACGGGAATTTCTCCTCGTACTCTTATTTTCGTATCTTCGTCAATTTTTTCGGAACTGGGAGCCAATTTTGCAATGCTAACCAATTTTTGGGATCGCCATCGAAATCTATTAGTTCCAGTATCCAGAAATATATAAGTATAATTAGAAAATTCCAAACAAATATTCAATGATTTAAATATTATCTAATAACCAAGTAAATAATTGCAGTAGGAATTATTAATACTTTCAATAGCTTCTCGTCTTCCCTTTTCACAACTTGGAATTCAGACGGAATAAAAACAAATCGAACTAATAAAATTTATGAATGAACATAGCAGACATTGTCTTCAACTCTGAATCACATCTTCGACCGGAAGAAAGTTGGAAAATGGTTACTACGATGCTTACAGAAGTGATCAAGTGCATCATAAGGGTAAGTGAGCATCAACATACTTTTCTGTACATATCCCAGAGTAACATCATAAGGGTAGTGGAGTGGTTATTACATTTAATAAGATATTTTCAGCTCTAACAGCAGAACATATCTATGAAGAAGTCTTTGCAATGTTACACATTAGTAATAAAAATTAAATTAAAATAACAAATATCCACAATAGTTTTCAAAATCATTTTAAAGAAGAAGGTATAAAAATTTTATTCCCGAATGTCTATTACTATACCCGAGAGAGACATGAATTTAATACTCTCTTGCAGGGTTCGGGAATTAGTAATTAGAATGGCAAAAAATTACAAGTATTTTTTCAGAAAAGCACAATTTAAAAGTCATAGTCTTCACCCAAACAACGCACTAATATGGAGGAAGCAAGTTGCCTGAATTACTGGACTTCCTTATAAGCTTTTTCAGTGGCCACAGAAACAATAAATAAATTTCTATCTGATCATTAAACTGTTTTATAAAGCGTTTGGATCAGTAAACAACCAAAAATTCAAATTAAAAATAAAATAGACTATATCAAAACATAACGAATGAAAGTAATAAGATGTAACTAATGAAATAAAATTTCACAATAACTACATGCAAATTCTGAAAAAATTAAAAATTATTCTAAGAAAGAAAGAAAACTCGAAAAATGTATTTACAAAAGGCTCAAGAATAAATAGATATAAATTAAATAATAAGGAAAAATATATTGAATACAGAGGTACGTGTTAGCTATATACATCCGTTCAAAGCAATACTGTCCATTTATTTATTTATTTACAAAGCTTGAATATCTTAATAAAAAATACTTTGAATGCCAGTAACAAATGACAACTTTATTGAAAATTGCATTGAGTCATTCCATGACCCATTACGGTCGACATTGATAAACTATTTTTTCCTTCTATCATTCACCCTCTAGTGGCGAATTTACATATCTTGCATAGAGAGTAGGATCATAAAGTAATTTAGTTCTTGAGATCAAAAATTAAGAAAAAAAAGTTATACCAATAAAAGTCCAGTAAGCTCAAATGGACCAGTTTATGCCAACATAGGAAAAGCTGAAATTTTTGCTAATACAATGGAGAACAACAGTTTTAGGAAAATAATATCATTCATAAAGACTTTGCATGCAAAATAGATCAAGTGAACAATTTTATGTTCTTAAATAACAGTTTGTTGGTATAATCGAACCAATTACTGTAGAAGAGGATAATTCAATCAATAAATACCTAGACAGAAACAAAACATCTAGAAGTGAAACATCTTTAATATCAAAATTAAATGTTTACTAAATATTACCATTTATAGAATAATTAAAATTAATAACTACTTCTTAAGAAATGCGTAGTCTTAAGAGCTGGAAAAATGGGAGAATAATTTTATTTCAAAAAGCACAGAAGAAAGTTATATATATCCTGGAGACACAGTCAGCCATGCGTTTAAAGCTTATGACAGAATTTGATAAAACATATTGATTTATAAACAAATAGAACTGAGTTTCAAACACGATATTATCATTCTTGTAAATTCAAAATAAAAAAAAAATTGATTTTTTTAAAAGTTAAAATCAAAGGCATTTACGTCTACTACCAAATACATAGAAGCAAATTCAAAGCAAGCAGATACACACACACACACATTCCACAAAATAGTAGTATATCAGACCGATTCTCCATATCTTTTACATATATAACTTTCCAAAAGAAAAAAAAGGGAAGAGATACAATTGCAGTCTTTTGTGCAGATGACGCTGCTAAATCATTACACTCAGAAAATGCACAATAGATGAATTACAAACCAGAATACAAACAGTAGAAATGCTGCAGGAAATGGAAGGATGAACTTATGCTTTAAACAGTCACAACTTTTTTTTTTTTTTTTTTAATAATTTTTAAATTGCTAACAACGTAGAATGTTTAGAGCTGCGAATAAATAATAAGCTTAATTGCACACAACACATCAAGAAAAATATCAAAGAATTCATGGTGCTTGTGAATTGCATCTCTGATAAACGGAACTTCAAAATTACCCATTCTTTTATAAAATCTGATGTACTAGATTACATACGTCTCGTATTGATTCATATCATTTCTATGTGAATAAACACAACAAACAACTTTCAAAATCAGTTCCATTAGCTTAATAAAATGAAAATAATTTCTCCTTTGATTAGTTCAACATGAATTTTTACGTAACCCTGATTGGGCTCCAAAAATTGCACCCAAACCTAACTCCATGAGTTAAGCGGTGCGGGTTATAAGTGTCACATGGTTGTCAGCACGCTGCTCTCACTTGGCGTTCATTGAGCAGATACTGCCCATGACAAGGACGGTTAGAAAATTGTGTTAAATTGAAAAATAGATAGAAAATGAAACTATAAGAATACTGGTAGATAAACTAAATTTATTCAAAAGTTTTATGAATTGAGTAGGTGTGACTTAGCTGAGTTTCTTTGAGAACGGTTACTTTTTGATACAGATTAATTAAAAAATTTGATATTAAATTTGGATTTTTTGGATGAAAATTAATGTGTTATAACACATAGGCAATATTTATAAAAAGAGTTTGTTGGATTAACATAGAAATGTCCTTAACTCTTCTGCTAAACACAGTATCAGAGATAGTTAGAAAGAGTAGAAAAACATGAGAATACAGGATTACAGACTTCAAACACTTATAATCCTTATTTATTTATTTTATTTTTTATGAACTTTTTTGGAGTATATACTTTTTATTTATTTCTTTATTTGTTTGTTTACATTTTTATTTATGTTAGCGAGTAAGAATAGAAAAAGGTTAGTTGTTAGTATTAACTAGGACGTATTGCTTATGGGTAAGGATCATGGTGGCTGGTGAGGAAACTTTAGACAGAGCGGGGACGGTGCCGATTAGGGGTGCTGAGGTCATTATAGGACGGAAGATTAGTGGATTGATGTATTTTTGGTTTTAATTAGATTTTTGTACATGTTGCACATGATGTTGGCAAAATATTCTCTTACTGTAGGAAGTTTAAGTTCTCTTATTTTTTGTATCGAAAATACCAGGGTGCTTTGACTGCCTGTCTAATTATTTTGTTTTGGAGAATTTCTAATTTTTTGATCTTACTGTCATGGATATAACCCCAGAGGGGACAGGCATAGGACAGAAATAGTCAATTGACAACTCTGAGTTGAATTTTAAGAGGGGATGTAATGCAGCATAAGTTTGTTTGTAATATTTTATTCTATAAATTAATTGAATTTTTCAACAATATAATGTTGGAAATATAATTTTATAATAGTAATATCATACTTTTCACAAATTGTTACTACCGTACTCACTTCCATAATCATTTCTTCAGATTTAAATGATTCCCAAAAATTGTAACAAGTTTAAAGAATATGTAACTCATAACAAAATGTTTTCTAAGTAATATCTAAATTTATTGTTATTCAAATCTCTTCAGTATATTTATATATATGAAAATAGAAAAATATTACATGTAGAATAAAATTTATACATGACTTTTGTTTCAAGACCATAAAACTATTGAATATATATATAACCTCACATGTGTCTCAGCTGGAGAATATTTCCGCGCATTCAAATTACTCAATTATTTTATCTTCTACATCTATTTATATTTGGAATTAGAGAAAAATAATAAATGTCAAGAAAGCCAAAGTGTATGCGGAATAATGAAATTCTTTTCTTTTTTTCAATAAACCACTCAGAACGAGTCCCATCCATCCACCTGTCGCAATGACAGATGGTGCGATCATCAATGATGTTATACCATTAACAGGCATACACATCGGCTTCACGCTCAGGATGAAACCCCATTCCACATCATCGTGGTTGGGTTTTCTGCGAAGTTCGGTGAGTGAACTCGCTAATCATACTATAGAAATGATCCTATGAAGTATGATCTTAAGAACTTAGCAGAAATTCAAACTATATGTAACTTATTTTCTAATAATAAAACTGGTAAAATTTCAATGTATGTTAAATTGTAAATTTTAGAAAATAATGTTACAAAATAATTGTAATATTTATTAAAATAGAATCATTAGCAAATATTGCCATCACGTACTTTTGAATTTCATTTAAGAATACTACGGCGACTTTAATGTCACTGTAAATGTTCGAATTAAATTTACCACACATCATTATCAAATAAGTAACTTTAGTTTTATTTACAAAATAAATGCTCTCCCTCACACATTCACACAAATAAAGTATTATAATATTTGAATTACATAGTCAACCCCTTCAAATTTTTTCAAGTATTATTTCCATATATGCAATATTTTAAAGATGTTTTCTTGTGGAAAATACTTTGCTCCTCCCTTTCAAGAGAAATGTTAATTAGATAATATGTTATAAACTTTAAAAGGAAAATTTGGCATAAATTTAATCAAACTATATTATATAACATACAAATAAAAACTTAATTATTAATAACCTGTTTTTACATTAGTCATTATATGTGTTAATAATAATTATAACTGTTTTTGTAAAAGAGTAGAGCTTAAGACTTTTGATTAGAGGCTGAACTATGATTACATCGAGTTTTTTCCATAAAAAGAAAAGATAGAGCAATGAAATTCTTTCAACTTATAATCTTTTTTATTTCTTTTCTCACTGATTTTTGTGGGCTCTCTGATCTAGAAGAACTTGAACTGGTGGCTGTGATCTGAGTGCCAGCCCTGAGGCTTCTACACATTCATCTTGTGTTAGTGCCGATGACCTTGAGTAAAAAACGTTGTGATAAGAAGAAAGGAAGAAGAAAAGAGGACTATTTCTTCGAGAGAATAGCATCACTACAGAAGTAGGATGCTATTGGTCTTAATTTGGGAAGGATATAATAATTTGGAATGGGATCTATAGAGGAAGTTGCTCTTGTTAGTGCAGGATGTAAGTCTTCATTAAATTTATTAATACAATTATCAATTTCATCAGTAGTGTTAGCAGAAAGATTAGGGATGGTGTTGCGGATGAGAATAATGTGATAAAGTTTCCAGTCTATGGTTTTGATTATTTTTTTATTTTCCGTAGGAGTATTACCGATGATTTCAATTATGGTAAGATGATCTGTGGAAAGGTCATTAATAACATCTGTGGCAACAGGAATATGAGGATTACTAATGAAAAAGTCAAGGATATCAGGATGATGATTTGGATAGTAGTATGTAGGATGAGTTGGAGCAGTTACTTTGAGAAGAAGTTAATGTAAGATTTGGATAAGTTCTTTACCATTGTTATTGTCACTTATACATCCCCAGCTTGTGTTTTTGCTATTGAAATCACCTCTTACAATTGTTGGATGATTGTCAGGAAACAATTTTTTAATATTTTGATAGTTTAACTTGTTATTAGGTGGGTTATAGAGAGCTGTAGTTTTTAAAGATGAATAGTTCTGAGTTTTAATAATGACTGAGAGATTTTTTCAAAACCTTCAGTATTATTTTTGCTATATTCGACTGCTCCGAGTGATCTTTTAACTGTGATGCCAACGCCGCCACCTTTGTAGTTGAGTCTAATGCATAGAAAGGTATTGTAATTTGATATTTTAAGGGAGTGCTGTCCATTAAAGTGCGCTTCAGTGATGAGGCAAATATCAATATAATGTTCTGTTATAAAATCTTTAAATTCTGCTGTTTTTTGAGTAAAACCATCGGCATTCCAAACGGTAATAATGAATGGGGAGAAGCTGTTGTTGTAGTTAGTCATTATTTTCTTTTTGTTTTTGGCTGGCAGCATAGAAAATTGTTTTGACAACTTCAATAATTCCAAAAGTTTTTATGAAGTCAACAAGATTTTGAGTTCTGTAGCAATTTGCTGAGCTTCATTGATGATGCTTTTTGTTTCTTCTGTGGTTTTGAGTATTTCTTCGTTTCGGACTACAGCAGCATAGCTTTTACCTATGCAGGTTCTGTATTGATAACCATTGTTATTAGTTGTGCCGGTTTCAGTATAAGTTTTGGTTTCCAATTTAGGATATTTGGGACAACCTCTATGATTTGATGGATGCTCACCTCCACAGTTAGCGCATGTAGTACGTAATTCTTTCGATTTAGTACATTGACAGCTAAGATGTTCTCCAGCACATTTTAAACATTTTGAGGTTGTAAGATGATTGTGCATGATGAAAATTTTGGCATCTATAGCATCGTGTGACACCACGTTTTCTTCTGTAAGTTTCTATTTTGACCGTCATGTTTTGTATATATTTTCGATCATAAACTGTTTTTAAATGTTTAGTTGGTGGTAGAGTGATAAGGAACATAGGCAGTTTATGTACTATTCCATCATATATTTTGGTGAACTGTGTAACATTTAGAAAAGTGTATCTATCTTCGTGTAGATCTTCTATAATATCTGAGATATCAGTATCTTCAGGTAGGCTTCTGGCAACTACTTTAATATGTTTATCTGAAGGAAGTATGAAAGTTAATTTTAAGATCATCAAATTTAGCAGTAATGGCTCTGTGTGCTTGTGAATCAGGAACTTTAATGTTTATTGAGTCTCCAGAAAGTTTTCCAGTGTATCTTGTTATTTTTAATTCATAAATTAATTTTTTAAGTTGCCTCTAATTGTATTTAGGATCTTTAACGATTATTGGGGGGATTCTAGATTTTTGTATGCTTGCTAATTGAAATTTATTCATATTATCATGTTCATTTGTATCTAATTCAATGTGTTCAGTTTCAACATTTATGTTTCAAATATTTTGATATTTTTCACAGATTTCATGTATAATAGTTTGCATGTTGGAAGTTTCTTTGAAATTGGGCGTATACTTTGCATTCTTAGTATTTTGTTCTATTGAGATTTCAGCATTGCTATTAGAATGGGTGTGGTTGGTAGTTACAATTTTAGAATTATCAATAGGATTGTAGGCGTGGCTTGACTGGATGTTGTCATTATTTTGTTTTTTGATGATTTGAACTTTGTTAGGTTTATCAGCTGTATTTGTGGTGTTGTTTTCAATATTTTCTTAATTGAGAGGTCTTTTCCCTTTATTTTTATATGGATTTTCGGCATTGGAATCAAGATATACTTCGTTTTCTAGATGAACAAATAAACTTGAAGTCTTTGTCGTGGCGCCATCTATCGATGGTAATGAGAGTGCAAAAGAGGCATTCGCTGAAGACAAAAGATTTATTTGTTTAATTTCTTTTGATATTTTCTGTTTTTTCTTAGAACTTTTAGTCATTTTTGAGTTTTTAAATTGATTAGCGAAGATCATGAAGATGGTTGAGAGTTCATTTCTTTCTTCTTCATCAAATTCGGTAGTTTCTTGTAAGTCTTTCATCATGTTTCCGATTTCTTCTATTTTATTTTTGAAATTTTGAATGAATGATTTGGCTATGGTTTTTCTTGTTGAGATAGTATCACCAAACGGGAAATTCTCCTGCTGTGACTCTCTACCTGAATTGCAAGAAGTTCCGGTATCCATTTCTTCTATGCTTCTTTTATCCAGTTCCGGTATCCATTTCTTCTATGCTTCTTTTATCCAGTTCCGGTTCCAAAGTCGTCTTCATGTTGTGCTCATTGTTTGTGTTGGACCTATCCATGTTGCATAGAATTGTGCAGCTGGGCGAAGCATCTGATTCCTTAAGTCCTAAAATACGCTCTGAAAAGAGCTGGGTTAGCTGTCTCCTGTGTTTTAATTTTTCGTGAAATCTTTTCCAGCGGAAAAGCGCAGAGATCGGTTATCTCCAGAAGAGCACAGCGGTTGTTCCCCACACAAGGCAGCTATCAGAATGTCTGATCTAGAAGAAAATGAGAGTACTTGAACTTGAACTTGTAGTTATAATCTGAGTGCCAGCCCAAGGGCTTCTACTCATTCATCATGATTTAGTGCCGATGGCCATTTAGTGAATAACTTTGTTGGGAAAGAAAAGAAGAAGGAGGACTAGGTCTTCGAAAGAATAGCATCACTACAGAGGTAGGATGCTATTGGCCTTAATTTACTGTCTTCTTGAAGGTTTTCAAAATTGAAGATTTCATTGAAACTTGCAGCTGAACATGTTTTTGCTTTTTGGTAATATTTGTGATTTGTAATAGCAATATGATGATTGAGAGGCAAAAGTTTAAGATCATGGTGAATGGTTTTGTTTCTGATATAGTATGGAGCATTAGTTATTCTTCTTAAAATTTTGTTTTGATATCTGATGAGTTTCTTGAGAGTTGTAGGAGTTATTGTATTCCAGGCTGGGGAGGCATAGGTTAGAATAGGTCTGATGATTGTAGTGTAGATTATCCTCTTAGTTTTAATAGTGGCAGCAGTGAAATGAGAGTAAAAAGAGCTTGATTATTTCAAAGCGGCTTAACTTAGACCTCCAATAGGAGTACCTCCTCTTTAACGTTTTCTGCGTGTAAAAGGGCGTGTCAATTTCTAAAGATCATCTACAGACCAGCACTCGTAATTCTAGGTAATGTAAAATAAGATAAAAACTTTATCTTAAATATTCAGTACAACTCTTTTAATATCATGTTTATATATATATATTCTACCATTTGGTAGCCACATGGTCAGCGCTATTGTTTTCAGTTCCATAACTCCTGAGCTAAATTTCTCAGCTCAATAGTGAACTGTAGAACTCGGTCTTTATGTGTAAAAATTAACCGTCGTAAGATAAATGAACGAAACTTATGCATTTTTTTCGACTACATCTTTCAAAGAACCATAAATAGTTTTCTTATTCATATCGCTATGAAATAGAAGAAATTATACTATTTATGGTATCTAGCAACCTATCTTCAGACTTAACAATTTCGAATGATAAGTCTATATGTAAACTTACGCTAATTCAACTCTGTCACCAGCACACCTCGAATGAAATTGGATTTTCTTCCTACCATAACACATCTGATGTAATTACATTTTGAGATTCAACATTTTATATTCATGACTTTAATAACTGTCTGCCAACCTATCTCAGTTTATCTTATTTTGGACTTCGCGCCATAAAACCCAATCAGCCAACTTGATATTTACCTGCCCACTTTCTTAATTCTTCGAGTCACTGACATACAAATTATTACCTATTTGCAATGACTACTCTTGAAAAGTTCAAACATTTATAATCGTTTTCAGAAACTGCCTTAGAAATTGAGTAACATGTATGTTATTTCTAATCTACCATCTGGTCTGATGGTTTGCTTGTTCTCTGTCTCTTTGCACTTATAGCATTACTTTTTTTAATGTGATTGATCGAATGCCAAGCTGTGGATTCACGAGACAATGGTCGAAATACTTCCTTGTTACCTTATTTTAAAATAAAACCTGAAAGATGAAAAAATTGTTTCTGCGAAATCAAGATTTCAACCCTTATTTCTCCTGGCTAATATTTGAAATCATAAACCTTAATTTGTATTAAATTTCCTACAACTTTAAAATTTGGATGATTTATTTAAAGTTAATCACTAGATTTATTATTAAAATAATTGCGCAGATTATTGACATAAGAGTATTGTATTATTGATTACTATATACAAAAACGCTTAACAAGGGAAAATAGTGTTGTAGTGGAATTTAGAATAGACAAAAATACACTTTGGATTATCTATTCCAATTTTTTCCACTGAGATAGTATTTCTTACATACCAGGCCATTATGTATGATCCATCAATAAAATGACAACATGTGAATGTTTCTAAAAATTTTTTTTTATGATTTTGTGCAATTATATATGATATACTGTGTGTATCACAAACTAAAACATATCAATACATATATCAACTTTTGTTCCATTAGAAAAATAAATATTTAAGTAATTACTTAACTATTTAAATAATAACACAACTGCAACCTTATTCCTAATAATTTTTAAATTATCTTTATTTAAGTTCTATTATTCATGTCATTAAATGGTTTCCTTAATGAATAAAGCCATTTTTTTTCATGACAACTGAATTTAACTAAGTTTTATTTATTTATTTATCATTTTAAAATTATTTATGCATTATAATTAATATAACTGATACTCAAAATTTTAAATGGATTTCAAGGTGTTAAAAAGATCTAAAATAGAAGTCATAATTATGAATAATTGATCTGTGATGATCACATCACTGATTATTTAATAACTTGCTCAGGGCTAATTATATTAAATATTAAAAACTTTTCAGTCAAACAACACATATGATTTGCTATAATTTAACTCAGATATGTTTCTGAATACACATGAATAAATTTTGTAATCAATATTTTACAATTTTTAGATAGAAAATCAACTGACTATATTTAAATTAAAATACTGTATTTAAAAAAAATATATATACCATATTTAAAGAATATATTTAAATTAAAATCATGCATGAATTTAGAAAGCTATTTAAACTGTTTGATAATGTCTTTTTTCATTTTATAAGATTAAAATACTCTTAAACTATCATGTTTTTGTATGATAATATTAATATCTTAATTATCAGATTACTTACACATACACTAAGCAATTTAAGTCTGTATATATTTCTGAATTAACTAGAATCAACAGGAATGTCAGCAATTTGGAATTTAAAAACAATTTTGCTGTTTCTGCAAAGAATAAACTTAGAAAAGGTTTCTTTAGAAATCCTGGCATGAGCTGAGATAAATGAAAAGTAATCTATTTTATTCCAGCACAATAATTAGCTTAATATTCTTATGTATTCGAGAAATATTCCTGGGCTTAAAAGTTTATATATATATATATTACATTTTTTACCTCAATAAAAAACTTTAGCAGGAACATCTGTTCAATTTTAAAATTTACATTTGAGATAAACCATAGTTTTGGCTGTAAAAGAGAAGCTTTCTGTCAAGAATGATCTAACCAAAATAATGCCTAAAAGTCCCAACATTAAATAAATTTACTTCTGAGATGATCATGATGTAATTTTTTTCAACATAAAATCAAATAATTTAATATATTGAAAATTTTTAGCCTATCTTTTTTCAAACAGTTATCGTGTAAGTCCAAGTAGCTCAATAAAAAAATCCTAATATACATCCTAAACAATGCTACATATCAACACAAAATATTACACAGAATTTTGTAGGTAATTATTTGAAAATTTATTTGATAAAGCATTGTTTACTGATATAACTGATGTTGAGATATTTGCTTACTTTAAGTACTTCGTAAGGAATGCCATTTTTAAGTTAAATTAGGAACAATTTAGTGCCTTTTATCATATACTTTATTAAATAAATATTAATAAGTAATTATTGGCAAAAAAATTGGGCATGTAATTTTTAATAGCTTAACTCCTCATTAAATATAAATGTGTATCTGCTCATGTGTCAAAATTTTCTTTGATAATATTTTTTAATTGAAGATATTTTTGTTGTACCCCCTAATATCTATCATATGAAAAAGAACATATTCTTTTTTGGGTTTATTTGATTTGTTGAATAAAATTATCCAAATTTGTAGTTAAAAATCATAATGCTTTAATTTTTTTTATGTGAAAACATTTATATCTCATATTAAATCCCTAAGTTCATTTGATCATTATTAACATATTGTTTTAAAATCAAAAATTGATTTCTTTAATTGAATTAGTAAAAAAAAAAAGATCTATTTAATATTCATTCTTATTAAAAGAATATGTAAAGACTTTTGCCAACCTTTCTTTCTTAAAAAAATCAATCAGACTGAAAAAAACTCTGTTTATTGATCTAACATAAAATATGCGAAATTTTCTACAAAGTTTATAAATGTAAGTAATATTTTGCCCAACAGATTATAGTATTTAAAATTCTTGAAATAGAATTTATAATACACTGAAAATTATTCAATAAAATTATATCAATTAATTAATCAGATCTCAAATAATGTCCTCAATGGGATGCTAATCAATTAGTTTATGTCAGACATTTATATTTTCCAAAGCAATGGCTCTGAACTTGTTGCAAACGGACAGAAACAGACAATATATGTTAAAATCTAACATAATCATGATTAATTAAAACCAATTGATAATAAATTACCAATTAATTAAAAATCATTTAATTAATTGGTAAGACCATTTTATGTATTTTTGCAATCACTTTTTTTAATGTGATTGTAAAATTGCAATAATATAATTATCTAAAAATTATTAAGTTTAAAAGATATCAATTTATGGAGATAAGTCAAGATATTCATTTAAACTTAAAATAATTATAAATTAAAAAAGAAGTCCATAGCTAAAATATGAAGTCTTAGCAGCCTCCCATTAAAGAACAGATTGATTGCAAATAAATAAACTTAGAAAGATACAGAATTGAATGTTTCGATTAAATTTTTTTAATTGTTTGTTTATAAAAAATATATGAATAAATAGTTTGTTATTCAAAATCGTTGTTAAAGATTTCGTTTAAACTTTGAAGAAATTTTTTGACTGCATTTGATATCAACAATTTATTTGGGGAGAAAATATATACATTTTTGGAAGTATCGAATGTATGCATCACCACAGACATTAAAAATTGTAAGTTGCGCAAAACTCAGAATGACACAATAAAATTATAAATATATACTGTGTTATCTTTAATTATCAACTTATGCAATAATTGATAATATTATAAATATTAGCTAACTTAATGAAACAAAATTAAATGGAATCAACAGGATTTTCTTTAAATAAATGTTTGTTAAACAGGCAGAGATTTTTTTTAATATATTTCAATTTATTAGCTTAATATTATGTTAAAATGGTAGTTGTTGAAGCAGAATTATGTGAAATAAACAGGATTTCTTAAATTAAACACTTATTAAATACTCAATCCCCCCCCCCATCTCCTCTTTAATACCAGTGTTACAATTGTTCCTTCTTTGTTTTTACATCTTATATCCCAGACATTTTTAATAAATGTTTATTAAGATAAAAACAATCTGATAGTAACTGTACCAAACATTTTTACATGGATTAACACAGTGAAAAATGAGAAAAAATTATAGCAAAACTCTATAAGTATTGTCTCATACTTAAAAGGTGTGTTTTGTAGTAAATAAATACATACTGATTAGTGGAAAATATAAAATTTTAATGGTTTTATTCTTATATTAAATTTTATGTATGATGTTAGAAAAATCACCTTTTGTAAATTGTTTTTCTATTATTATTAATAAATACTAATTTTTATAGTAATAATTTAGGCCATAAGGATATTATTGAAAAATATTTATTTTTGTTAAACTCTCTATCATTCATGATACAATTGTAATTTTTTAAATTCATGACGATTTTATTTCAATAAATAAAAGAAGTTACAATCTTTGTTTCTAGTTCTTAAAATTAGTTTATCAATACATTGTAATAATAAATATATTATTTCTATTTTTTGCCTTGAAGGTAATTTGAAATTTAGTATTCTAAAAAAATGATACGAAATTTTAGCATGTATTTCTTTATTATGAAATTTTTCACTTAAATTTCATCCATTAGCAAATTTCCTTTTACAAAGCCATAAATGATATCAAAAACATTATCAGCCAAGATTACTCATTAGAAATTAGGATTAAAATACCAATTTTCCCTCATAATGTGCAAGGAAACAAATCTACACAACCTTCAACATTGAAACAAGGAAGATGCCATGTATGTACAAGGGAAAGAGATAGAAAATATACTGTGAGAGAAATGTATACAATATGTAGTAACTTCATACGTAAAAGTCTTTACAGTATTATTGACATTAACTTTACGAAATAAATAAGGTTCATGAAATATGGAATCTCATAATCTTACTGCATATGTAATTTCAGTTTTAAACATCTTTATTAAATTTATAAAACTCATTTACTTGGAGAAAAATTGCACCCACAGTGTCATTAATGTGATTTTTAATGATACATTTTAAGGATTAATTATGTTGAATTTGGATTATTATTAGAATAACATGGTTTCTGTTATTAACACTAATTAGCAATATATTGTAAACTGCTTAAATATAATTTATTTAACTTAAAATGACATGCAAAAATAATATCTCTCCCTGAATAGAAGATTTCTTTCCATGGATAGAAGCAAGTGCAATGTAATTCAGATGTTTATAGCACTTAAATTGTAGATAAAAATTTACTTTCATTATTAGAATGTAACTAAACTATTACTTAAACCCACCAATTTAGTAGGAAAGGAGACTAAGTTATATATTTTATTTAATCACGAAAATGTAACATTATAAAATTCTAAACTAGCTTTATAGCCATAACAAAATGTCACAATAAAAATTTCCATTATTATTATTATGATCAATAAATTTTGACAGCTAATGTGATTTAAAGAAATGCAGTCACAATTAGCGATTATAAAAAGTATCAGTATATACTGTAAAAATTCTCTTTTTACTTAACTTAAACTATAAAATTTTAAATTTTATTGATTCATTAAATCTAATAAAAAACTTAATGGTTTATAAGTAGATTAATATATTATAAAGCTATGAATAAAATAAAATTATAATTCATACAACGAAATCAAAATTTAACATGATATATTTTCTTACTGGAAAAATATATAATTCAAAAATTTATTAAAAACTAAGGAAAAATTTATTTTGTTTGGACATTTTATTCAAAACTATAATAACAATAATGATTATGAAACATTTAGAAGTATATTAGTAAATTAAAAAATAAATCTAAATGTGTCAAATAATAAAATTTCCATAAATTTTATAATTTTGCTGTTATATGTTGCAATGTTACATGAAAATATTTTGGTTAGATTAAACATCCAATATTTTCTTAATAAAACAAATTTTAATATTCCTTAAAAAATATTTCAATACAAACAGAATCACTATTCAGTAATTAATTAAAATAAGAGATAATCTTGCAATTTATAAAGAAAATAGAGTATAAATTATTTATTTGGCTAAAATTTGAATTATGTTTTGTCAAATAATATTATATAAACTTTAAATTTGTATTATTCATTATGAATGAAGATTTTACAACTCTAATCATGTATTAGACAATATGTTATCATCAGCATAACTTATCTCAAGGAACATCAGCATCAGTAAATAGAAATTTAAAGAACCTCACTATAGACAGCAACAAAACATTTTTACCAACACAGTTTAGTACTTCCCTGGGGCCCTTACATCTGCTCCTTCCGAATGAATGCTATAATGCATTTTATATCAACCAAGGAAAAAATGTTGTCAAATCACTGGAAATTCAAATAGTTGATTTAGTAAATTTTAATTGTCTTAACTAAAGAAATTTTTTTAATATTTTTTTTCTTTGTTTATTATACTTATCGAAAGAAAGAAATTTCACAGTAAACATGTTTATCTTATTTCTCTTTGTATATTTTAGTAATTTGCAAACTTACAAGTTCAATTGTTGAACAGAGAAATTGAGTAATTCTTCCACAATATTTGGATGGCAATTAAACAATTTGAAAAACATGTATTTTATAATACAATTTTATGGACATAGTAATTTGTATATTGGTATCACATAGCTGATCTAAATAAGGCTGCAAATAAATGAAATGTTATTGTTCAAAATTGTGCAAGATGTGTAAGTAAGATGAAATATTCTACTATAACACATCCAGAATATTTAAGTTTTTTTATGATATTTACAAACTGAAAAGAGGTTTTCTACAAAAACAAGAATAAAAATATATTTCACATTTGTATCTTGGGAGAAAGGCAAACAATAACTGGTGCTTAGCGAGAATTTATTGCTAGTTTAAATGTATCCTCGATTATTCAGATGCTACTGAAAAAGCAGAACAAAGCTGCAAATAAATTACAGAAATATATCAAGTTAAGCAAGAGAAATTACACAATATCCAAAAATTGAAGAAACTTACTCTCCAGTGGTAATTTGTTTCTGCAGTGAATGAGGTGCTCAAATAAGATCATTCACAAATGAAAAAATTTTATAGTTTATTGTAAAAGTGCATTTTTATAAACTTTGCAAAAAGTGAAAGAAATGATTGTAGAAAGAGTTATTTCAATAGTTTAGTCTTCCTTTCCATATTTTGCCAACTGAGCCTATTCTCTTTCATTATTTTGTAAAAAGGTATTAAATAAAGTGTTTGTTGAAATATAATTCTTTTTATTGAACTAATCTTAAAGTATAAATATTTTAGCCGTATGAAATGTTTTCTGTCAATAACCTTATATTTTTGAGGATTTTAATAAGAATCTAAACAAATATTTTAGCTGTTAGAATAAAAACTTTCAGATCACTCATTTGGAATCAATACAGTATTTTAATTTTTGTTGATAACGGTAAATAAACAAAAAAAAAGAGAAAATCAAATATGTTTAAATTATTAAAAAAAATTTGTCCCTTGATATCACTTTTAGTTAAGGAAGCTTTCCAATTATATCAGGTACTATGGACTTGCTAACAAGTTGAATATAACAATCTGGCTGCTGTGAAGTACTGAATGACATACTTTAAATAAAGTTTTATTTCCTGATTTCATATTACAGTTCTTAATAATAATGTGTTAGTTTTACATGATGAGAATGTATGTGTGTGAAGTGTATATGCTAATAAAATGTTTTTGTATTGAATCCTCATTTTATTTGAGAATAGCATTTTCAATTCCAATGCATAAACATAATACTTATACATATTACTGTAAAGGAGAATGTTAATATTCATCAGTCAATACTAACATATCACACAGTTCCATGAAAGATTTACTATTTGATTGCATTAGGTTTAATATAGATTTCTAATATTTAGTACTTTTGTACTACCATCAGTCCACAATCATCCAAATGTTTTAGTTAAAGTCAAAAATAGATGCTGACAGAGATGTGAGTATGTCATATGTCACCAAAACTTGTACTGCTGCAATTGAAGATGCATAGGGTATGGTGTTAAACTCTGGAATATTAATGTTTGTTCGTCTTATGCAAAATTTGATAGTGCGTGCAACATTTTCTTAATTACTTTACAATAACTAAATTCATATTGTATACAGATACTGCAGTGAATTGTGATTTTTTGGAGAAGTTAAATGTAAGTAAACAAATAGACTCTCTCTCTATTGCTTTAATTTTTTTAAATAAAAGTATTCCAAAATATTTTTTGAAATAATCTCTTTAAATTAAGTGGAATATACTTTGGGTTTTCAGACATTAAAAAGACATTTTGAAGCATTAAAAATTTATGAAGAAAAAATCCACGATTATATCAATAAAAAAAAAAAGTTCACTATTTGTGTTCATGTGACCAGAGCTAATAGTCAAATTTTAAAAACCTAATAATTAGAATAAACGTAATAAATTATTTTATCAAGGGGAATAAGTTAGAATGGAATAAATAGTCTCACTGCAACTTTTTAATCAGAATGAATTTGAAAGTTCTCTTAAAAGTTGAATAAATATTTTTTATATTTAGTAAAAAATTTAATTATAAGTTGAGCAGCAATTTTACTAAAGTTATGGTACACTATTGGCTGCAATTTTGCTAATGTTTAAGTACTGAGACATTTTAAACTGGGTACCATTTTAAAAGTAAATAACATTAATAGTAATCTTGTCATATGATACATGATCACTTGAAATCATACTTTGACAACAGTATTTCTTGCTACTACCCAAAATAACCTTTATAAACTTTAATCCAAGAACATTGAATTAATATTGCTTATTTATCAACTATTTGATCATTTTATTATTAACACTTTTAGCTTTTATTATTATGGAAAAATATTAGTCAAATTGAGTCTCATTAGGTAACTGAAAAATTTAAATTGTTAATTTTTATACATTCATGTAAAACCATAAAAGCCTTTTCTTATAAATCTCAAGCTTACGAAATTTTAAAGACTAATTCATACATTTATAAAACTAATTAATATAATGCTTTAAATTTCTATCTGTTATAGATCTCTTAGTTCTAAAGTTTTAAGGACAACTCCAAATACAGTTTTCAATTTTAAAAACACAAACTAAAAAAATACTGGATTAGAAAGTTCCTAGTATTAATTAACTGCAATTATTTAGGAATGTTTAAGCCTTTATGTGTACCTTTGTAATTTCTTAAATTATAACAGTTAAGCATTAGAAAATTTATCAAACATTATGTAGTTAATCAGTTTGAAATAAGAGACAAAATCATTACTTACTTTACAACATTTATTAAAAAAATTCAAAACAATGAAAAGCAGGAACAAAAATTAATTACAAAATGACTTATTACAGCTGAAATGTCCTTCATAATAATGAATTAATAATGTTCAATAAAGTTCAAATAATAAGCAGTTCAAATATAATTACTAAGTCACTTTTTCTCCTCCTCAGAAGCTTGTTGAGCAGCCTGCTGCTCTTGGAGTTGCTGTTGTTGCTTTTGTGCTTCCTCTACAGCTGCTGGTTGTTGAATGGTGATAGGCACTACTCTTTCGTTTTTAGGAGGTGGTTCCAGTTGTTTTCTAGGTGCTTGGATTGTCAAAATTCCATCTTGGCTCAGTGAAGAAGTAACGTGGTCTGGTTCGACATCGTCGGGCAATTTGTATCGGCGGGTGAACTCTCGAGATACAAAACCATGTTCGTCCGCTTGTTCTTCATGTTTGCCATGGATAACAACAAAGTTGTCAACAGTTTTCACGTCTATTTCGTCAGGTGAGAAGTGCTTGACGTTGAGCATCACCTGGAACTTATTATCACTTCGAGAATCGCCGGATGATGTACTAGTTTGTCGGCGAGGTCGGACAATAACATGGGTGTGAGGAAGATTATCATAGTAGTCGTCCAAAAGGCGAACACTTGGCTGACGTCGATAGGAACCAAAGAAGGGATCGTAGGGTTCATACAAATCTCTAAGTAGACCTCCAAACATCTTGAATTATCAATAACGTAATTATATCACGATGAAATATCTAACAGAAAAATCTATCAAGTACCGCAGCAATATTCAACACTTCAGATTGAATCAAAGCAAGAAAAGCCAAATCGCAAAACACTCGCTTGCGTGTAGACAGAAAATTCTCAATTGATGAGAAACTGAAACCTGCAGGCTATATAGCATGTACAAAGAGCTTTCTGGATTTTTCTACACGAGCGCAGAGCTTTCGAGAAATTACTCACTTCTGATTGGACGTGTGGGTTACCGTAAGAAAGGCGTAAATCGAAACTTTCACCATGGTTGAAGCTTGGCAATGTTTGATTATCGCCAAAATTATTGAACGAAATTGTAGTAGGGTTACTGCAGCAACAACCATGTTTCTGTTTTTAATTTCCCTGTTTCGATATGCTTTTTATAAAAAATGTATTTATGTTCTTTTAAATAGTCACTCAAAAAAATTTTTTTTTCTAAAATATTGGAATAAAAAGGAAATACATAATTAAATAATAAATATTTAAAGTGTATTTCAGTATTAAGAATATTAACTATTTATGCTCTTTTATTTGAGCCATTTTATGTATGTCTAAAGAATATTTAAAAATCTTATGAATAACAAATTCAATAAAAAAATTAAAATTCTTTGATGAGTAACGATTAAGTTTTTATTTCTACACCAATTGTGACAGAAATTTGTTAAATTTCTATTTCATTATAATATTTTATTTTCAATTCCTTTTATTGTCTTCTAACTCAATTTAATTTTATTCTGTTGTGAATAATATATTTATTTATGTCATGTGTTTGATTTTAAAAACATATAGTAAAAAATAAGCTAAACAGAATTGCATAAATAGATATACTAGAATAACAATGACTCCATTTTAATACAATTATGATTAATTTTCAAAAGGAATTTTATTTTTAGGAGATTTATTGCTCAACTAAATAAAAATGTAAACTATAGTTCTAAGTGATGCATGAAAAGGTAATGTATTTTCAATTTTTTATCGCAAATTATTTAATCAATAGTACCAGAAAGTAAGAATTTCGCAGGCTACTTAATTTTTCACCTTATTTAGAAAAGTAAACTTTATTTCAAGGGAAAAAATCTTCCTAGACCCTGTATTTAATAAGCATTAAATTCTATATACTAATTTCTTCTTAACTGCTAACTTAATATTATTAACATGATACTAAATTTATCAAATTTAGTTTATAGTACAATAAAATTAACGTTTTTAAGTCCAAAATAACATTTAGAAAATATATCTTCATTCTCACTAATCCTACAGTTTAAAATTTAAATTAGGCTTTAAATTGGAATTTTAGGTTGCGTTACGCACACACAAATAACGATCTCTCTATTTTGGATAGATAACACCAGTTTGCTTGCTAGTTTTTTTTATCAAATTTCCAAGTTTTTAAATTGTTCTTGATTTTTTTTTTTAATATTCTCAAAAAGAATTATTAGCATATTAATAAAACTAATAGATAATGGTTATTAGTTTATTGTCGTAAAAAATAATTTCCATGGAGACAAAAATTTTAAGCGGAAAACGTAATCTTATGAAGGAATGCAAGGTCCGAATCACCGTCTCAACGATCCCCTTATTAAGACAGGTTTAGCAAACAATCCTCATTTTCGTCACCAAGGTCAAATGGTCACGAAAAGAGATTCGATTTTGTCCCGTCTAAGAGTTGGAAAATTAGATATTTGTGCAGCTGAATTGTAATTTTGTTCATCCTTATTCTATACAATCATGTGTTATTTGCTTGGCTAGAATATCTCTAATTTTTATTCATTTTCCTTATAGCTCGAAAAACAACAAACTATTCTAGAAATAGTTATTTTTTTATATGAAATAGGCGTATAGATTTTTGTCGTTTGATTTTCATTCACAAAACATTTTCAGTGCCTCAATACATGTTCTAGTTTATCTATAAGGCGACAATTTATCTTACACTGATAAATTTTAGGGACATATAAAGTTTGTGATTTATAATTTTTTTAAAAAAGTATTTTATATTTATACAATAGATACGTCAATTTTTTACATTTATAAAATCGTAACAAAATACAAACAAGAAACATTGAGGTTTTACATGTATTTTTCTCAATGACTGAAAATGGCAATAATTATAATTTATTATTTTATAATTATTTTTTACGGGACTACTATTATTTAAACTCACATGCATTATATTCATGAAGCTATATGTACTCAAATTTGTTCTGAATTGCTTTTATTCAGTTTTTCAAAAATTTCGATTTTAATTGGATCCAACATTGTCGCATTTTAGAACGATTGATACGTTTATCCTGTATCAGCAAATTCCAGAATATCCGAAATTTCTATCGTTAAATTATCTGCATAAATTTTAAATTTGTGTGTGATACTCGTGGTCATTCGTATATATCTTTCTCCTCTTCTCTCACATCGGCAATCATGAAAGAGACGTTCTGTTTTTTGAGGCACATACATTTATTAAGCTAATATACATACATTATATATATATATATATATATATATATATATATATATATATATATATAATTATAAAGCAAAAAATATATACATATAGCAAAAAATAGCATAGCATATTTTAGCATAGCTGGCCATCTCCCTCCTGATGAAGACGTGGCCCCTATGTATTCTTCTTTTCATCTGTTTCATATATTTCAGTGCTTTTCCATATTTTTCATGTTTTATTTTATTTATATTTCACTGTTTTTCCAATTTCATATTTTTCATATCTTATATATATATATATATATATATATATATATATATATATATATATATATATATATAGCAAGCACATATAATAAATCTACAATTATCTACTAACCTATAGACAAAGAGCGAGGGTTTACCCTTAAGACTGAGCACATGCTTCTAGGCATTTATCTCCTTCTTCCAATAATTTGAGAATTAATTCAGCGGTATTTCATATCTGATTTTTTTTTCAATTTGGGAATAGGGCTTTGTTTCCTCGTGTTGCATAAGGAACACAAGGAACGAATAAATTTTTTTTTCATGGAACATACAGGGGGGGGGGATCTCTCTCGGAGTTTTCTTTTCGGTGATCGGGACGATATCTAACTTATTTACTGTCATCTAAGAAATAGAATTTACATTTACATAATCTGGTATGCCAGCTGCAACAAGAAGTATATAATCATTATTCTTATAGTGATTATGTTTATACATTCTTTAGATTATTATAATATTATTTGGAAGCAAACATTTTCTTGGTTATTATACAATTATCTTCAGTTAACTGATATTTTTTTCAATCGGAATTAAATTGATTAGAATTATTTTCAAGATGCAGTTAATTTTCGGTTCAAATCAAGTTCATTTGCAATTGCGGTAAGATCAGAGATGTTTCCATACCAATCACTAATCTAGCTTCCAACGGGATCGTGGTAAGCAAATCCGCAAGTGATACATTTCATAACAACAAGCAGTGTGTCTTATAATTTAAATATATTTAATATAATTTAATATAGGTTAATATATATAAATGATAGAAATAATATCATATATTCCAGATACATTAGGTTATTATTGATATACATATATTTAAATTTCAAATTTTTAATTAATTATTTTTATTAATATTTTATATTTATTTAATTATTATATAATTAATTTTTTTATGTAATTTATATAATAGGCTTACTTATACTCTGTAAGAATTCCTTAATATTTCAATACGGGTAAAGATTTTACTTAGAAAATCTTCGATTTCTTTGAGTTTATCAATTTTGTTTTCAATAGCATATATTGCATACATTAATAGTATTATTAAGGCTGTGTATTCCTGAAAAAGTTGACTACATCCATAATTGTTTGAAAAAATTCTATTCTTCTAAAATATAAATGCAATTTTTGAGAATACAAATTAGTATTTTCTTTGTTTTTTTAATAATTTCTTTGCATTATGATCACATAACAAGTTTGTCTGAGAAGTTTAATATATTTTATATCAAATTTATCTATTATATGACGAACCCGTTGGCGTTAAAAAAGCGTCAAGTATTTAAAAATATTATGGGTCAGATTACAGTCCACTATTTTTCAATTATAACCTGTTCATAATACACAAAATAATTATATTTTATGAAATATGAATGCATATAAAAAATTTTGTATAACTATTTTCTCAATATGAAGAATCTATAATTTAAATTCCAGTTATTAATTAACTGTGAAGTTTAAGGAATTTTCTCTATCAATGATTAATAGACATTATTAATTTTTATTTTGTTTTCTGTTATTAAGGTTAATACAATTTTGCTATTTTTTTAAATATTGTGCAATTGTATTTATTTTTGAGGAACACAAGAAAAAGTTGTCAGGGTAAAGCATACAGCTGAAATTCCATATTTAAACGCTTTTTTGAAACAGGGTGTGGTTTATGTATAATATTTTAAGAAAGAGATCTCGCGTTTAGTTAACTGTTTACAAGAGTGAAAGATGTCTTCAAAAGGAAAAGTTTATCGTTAAAATTCAAACTAATATACCAAAAAAGAAAGAAAATTTTCAAAACTTAGCGTTTGTATTTAAAAAGTAACTATTGTTTCCTGTTACGTGTATTATAAGCTGTTGTCAAATAATAAGAACTGCATGGCCCTCTAACTATTGACTTGGCAAAAGCTTAAAACTGCCAAAGCAAAACTTGGCAAAAGTTTAGCTAGGATTTTCCATAAAAATATCTGAAATCTGCTTCTTGTTAAAAAAAAAAATAAATAACTGTCTAATAATTGCAATTAAATATTGTAAATAGTTTTAATAAATCTGTCTTCTTTATTTTTTCGAAAGAAAAAAAAATGGGTAAGAGAATTGTAAAAATGAATTATAAAAAAACAAAATTATCCAAAATAGGGAGAAAAAAAGGTTTGTTTTTTCCCCCGTTGAGCCAAGAGGCATAAACGTTGCGGTTTTGTCTTCTGATTGGATGTCTGTTGAGGTGGATGCTTGGGAGTTTTCCGAGTTTAATCATTTTCAACACGTCAATATAGCTCACTGCTTCTAAAATCCATCCAAAAGACAATTTATGAAATGAATAATAAAACACCTTACGGCAGTCTTGATTGGCCACTAAGCGATGCAAAATAAATTTAGATATTTTAATTCAGTAACCAAAAAATTAATGAATAAGACTGATGAAAAGGGTTAATATTTCATCAACTATACGAATTTTCTTTTATTTTAAATTGAGTTCTCAAATTCTTACAGCTATTTACATATAATTGAAAACATAATACAACAAACTAACAATATGAAATAACATTAGGATAAAATAATATTTATTGAACATAAAATAATAATATTTACTCAATAAATTTAGCTGAAAGAAAACAAAATAAAAAAGGCATACGATTTATAAATTATTAGAAACTTTTCTTAATTTTCATAAAGATATTTTAGACATTATTGTTGCTAATCTCCAACCTCTGCTATACCGGATTTACAAGTTTATTCACTCTCAAAAAGTCACAGACTAGTAATTTTTTAACGGAGTAGAACTATAATAAAAAGTTTTAAGCACCATTAAAAACATGTATGTATGTATCAGGTATAAGAATTTAAAATATTCCTGATTGTGTAGTTTCTATAGTCGTGTAAAAAATAGGTGTCCTTGATCTAATGACTCTGCAACTGTTCGACCGTCTTTAGATGATTGCATAACTTCTTTCTTTCTGCTCTTCTGAAAAGTAAATCATTGCACCATGACCAGTTGTTCAGTCAGCAACTATTAATAGTATTTCTGAAAGTTAAATTTTTTGAAGTATAGGAGTTAGAGGTGTGTCACAAGAACGACAAGTTTCCTCTGTCGGGAAAACAGGATGACGAAAAAATGCATATCTAGAATCAGAGCAGAGGTTCCCAAAACTGAAGAGCCAAATTTCCGTTGCAACGAAACTTCTTTCTATATATAATTATCATTATTCGTGTCTGTTTTTCTCATACCGTGAATATAAAACTCGTAAGCGCAATGAAATGATTAAATATTTTAATTATGATCATTTAACAAAAAAATATAAAGGAATTCAATTTTCAGTTTTGTTTTATTGTGTGAGTTATTTTCTTATTTGAGATAAAATAACATTACTCAAGTCCTTGTCTGAAAAAAAAAATTTAAATTCCTTTTTCAAAATATTTGAAAATTTCTTAATATGCTCATGTAAATAGAAAACAGAGAAAAATAAAGAAGATTTATAAATTTTTTATTGAAAAGAAAAAAAAAAAATGAAAACTGTTGGACAATATATTTTGTTAAGTGAATGACACAGACTATTAAATACATTCATCAAAGTCTAGTAGACAATAAAAAAAAATAAGTTTAAATTTCCTCTCTTTCAATGAACTTTAATAAAAAAAATTTTTTTCTAATGCCCATCTATCCTTAGGATATACCTATTCAGAGCTACATGCGAATGTGATGGCATCTTATACAATGGACCGACCACCCATTGGGTGTGCCATCTTCGCCCCGAAATAACAAGGGATAAAGACAAAGAGAGAGAAAGGAACATTCATGCCCAAACCAGGATTCGAACCCGGAACCTACAGCTACGAAGTTTGGGAACTTTAACCTCTCCGTCATCAGACGACTTCTTCAATAAATCTTAAATTTAAAAAAAAATTACGACACACATGAGTGTTATGTGCCACTTCATTCCGGTTAGGATTACGATGAATTCAGAGAATTAACTTTTGTTTTTCTGGGTGGATACAAATTTGTGAATACGCTCTAAAATACAACTATGTCATGAGTTATCATTTGAAGTGTTATTTACTTCTCACTCGATCTTTCGAATCCATTTTAAAATACAGGTTCTGATCAGGATTCGACTTAGCTTAACTGGGACCCGGGGCTAAAACTTCTTTTGGGGGCCCCCTCTCTTCACAACAAACTCTCTACTCGATTTGGCAAACGATTTTATTTGATTGACCATGTAAAATATAACTGAAAATATTTTTCTTAGTATTATGAACAAGTATTCACATTATATAATAAGATAATATTCAAAGATTTTTCCAGATATTTTTATATTTTGTATGATATGATGCTGTTTTTCCCATTCAATAATTAAAAAATATTTGCACTCATAAATACAAGCAACTTAGATAGTGTTCTGATAGTAAAATCTTTTCCTAAACTAAATTTAGATATTTATTTTTAAAAATTTTAACAGATGGATTGTTGTGTTATAAAGTAATTTTGGATAGATTTTTTAATTTTTTTTAAAATTATTTTAATGCATTGAAAATTTTCGGGAAATGATTTTATTTGAAGATAATCTTTTTTAAAATAAATTTTCAAAATTAATGGAACTTTCTATTTTTTTAAATAAAATAATAAAAATGAGGGTTTTGTACGAAAACTTTTATATGAATTATCCACACACATAATACTGTAAATTCAATTTCAAAACTTAATTACTAACTAAATATATTAATCTATTAATTAATTTTATTAATTCATAACTTTAGTATAGTGTTTATTGATAAAAAATGTTTCAGTATATTCGTGTTAAGTTAAATTTTATAAATAAGAGCAATTAATGCTGTAATACATTTTACATTTATTGATAACAGTGAGAAAACACTGTATTTTAAAATATTATGGTTAAATTTAAATATCTTTATGATTTACACATAATACAACTGTAATATCAACTTGTGAGGGCGATAAAAAATATTCCTTAAAATTTATTCATTAAAGCAATATTCCATTATTTATGGTAATGAATAAGTTAGTAAAATACTTTCTATCGAAAAAAATTTAAATATTCAACATGTAAATTATTTGAATTGTATAGAATCTACCTTAAAAGCAAATTCCAACTGTTTTCATTATAAATAATTATTTGATGCGCGCGAGTGTGTAATAATTAATCTTTTAATTACTTTAAGCGCGATTAAGTTTTGTCTACAAGATTTAAACTCATATTGAAATAAAAAGAATATATATAGCAAGCAATATCACTTATTTCTTTATAAGTTTAAATATTTCATTTTAAGATATTTTTCAAGCGAATTTTACCGTTTTTAAAATGTTTAATTACTTATACATTTTTATTCGACTTGTTTTTGAGTTTTATGGTGTTTTAATTTTACAAATCAATCTTAGGTTTTATTTATTAATTATTTTTAAGAGCATAAATTCGTTTAAAAAATATATTCAAGATATATCCAGTTATATTCAAATATTACAAAATCTTTTTGCCTACTCAGAAAGAAAAAAAATTCCAGACAAAAATATTCTGTTTCACGTAAATTTGTTTCTCAGCAGGACCAATATGGAAGTCAGGATAAAGATGGCCTTGGAGATGACGCATACACACGTGTAACGAGCAAAGGAGGGAGATCCTCCGCCCAAGCGCACTCTTTTACTCCTCCTGACAGCACGTGTATGACCTAGTGACAAAGACAGTTGTCAATTTGGCATAGTTATCGCACTCTATTTGCGTTTCACCAATAGTAAGCTTGCGTAAAAAATTTAAACAGATTTTAATAAATAAAAAATATTCAAACTGAAATTTTTTTGACACGAGTATTGAATATTTTGTTTTTTTGATTGTTTTACCTTTAAACTTTTGAATTAAAAGTTATATTAATGAATAAAATTTTTTACAGATAAAATAAGATTTCTAAGATACACACATAGTTAGAATATTGAAAGAAAATAAAAAAATATTAATGGTAAATTTTAAATTAATTAATATAAGAATGTATAATTCTTTTATAGAATAATAATTGTATGAAAAATTTTGCCACTAATTCAAAGTTTTTGTATTATTATTTTCTACATAACGACTGAAGTTCGAAATACTGTGGAAATTTTGAAAGCATATCCAGCATTCTAAAATTTTACATTTTGTATTAAAAAATCCATCATTAGTCAAGAAAATTCCGGTTACGATTTTATTATTTTCATATTTTCTGTAAAATCAATATTTTCTATCATGTGAAAATAATTTTATGTGAAATGTAATAAAATAAAAGAATGAAAATGCTTATTTTAGGATTAGAAAATGTCCAGTTAAAAATATCTCATCCTTATTCAATTAATAATTTTAGTAAAAAATAGCATTTCAATATTATTTTCAAAAATACATGTACAAAGATCGAGTATAATGTTTTTATAAAAATGCTTTTAAAAAAATATATAATTTATCAATAACGAATCCTATACATGAAATTTAAATTAGTAAATATTTCAAATTTGAATCGCCAAAATTAATTTGAAAAAAATTTCTGTTTCTGAGTTGACAGCGATTTTGTGCCAAATCGGGTAGTCCTATCTCGAAACTTGTAGAAAGTCCCAGCTGTTGCTATGGTAACAGCGAGCTATTAGGAGAAATTTCCAGATTCTTCGGCGTGAAGGTATATATACCAGCGTGCGACCGGCTCTCTCAGATTTGAGATAAATTGCTGAGTTAAGTGATTGCTATATACGGAGATATTGTTTGATAGCTTGGTTTATTTGCTCTCTTGAGTTTACCTCTTACTGCTATCGTTTACGTTGAGAATTTGAAATGGCTTTTTCATTGCTACCTCTTCTCTCCCGCAACTCCTGGTGGGATTCTTGGGATTATCCTTCAACGCTAGGAGATCAGCATTTTGGAATGGGACTTCTCGATTCCGACCTGTTGCCTCCTCGAATGTACCGTGGATATGTCATTCGCCCTCGTACCCAGATGAATGTGGATCAGTCTGGTCAATCAGAAGTGAAAAATGAAGATGATAAATTTGTCGTCAAACTGAATGTTAGCCAGTTTCAGCCAAATGAAATTGACGTCAAGACTGTCGATAATAGTGTCGTAATCCACGGAAAGCATGAAGAAAAAGTTGATGAACATGGTTTTATTTCCCGGGAGTTCACTCGTCGCTATATGTTACCAGAGGGGACGGAACCAGAGACTGTTAAATCTACTTTCACTTCTAATGGCATCTTAGTAGTGGAAGCGCCGAAAAAAGCTATTGAACCACCTCCTAAAAATGAACGAGTTGTTCCTATTACAATCCAGAAAGCTGTGGATAATAAATAGACTTGAGGACTGTACTAATGAATGCTTTGTGTGAAATGTGAGTACACCGGCAGATCTTTCAATTAACATTTGAACTGTCAAACTTTTCTTCATTATTTATGTTTATTTCACATTAGATAAGTTGATGTAATCATAATTGTTTCTTTTTGTATGTATTTGTCAAATTTTTCCTAATAAAAGCTATTGAAATATAATTGCTTCTTCATTTACACTTTACATTAAACACATTAGATTGTGAATAGTATGTTCAAAAGTTCATATTTTAAAGATTAAGAATTGTAATTTTCTAGTTCTGAACTTATAATTACTAAAGTTTAACATTAAAGAGTGTATTGAATTTTATTTTAATGATACAATTGAGTAATGTAACATTGTTAATTATCAGTTAATAGAAAAAGTTTATTTTTAAATTCATGCTAATATATTTTTTGGTCCCAAAGATCACTATGTTTAGCAATTGATAAGTTTCTGAGAAAACTTAAATGTATTTTAATGAGTAAAGCTTAAGTTGACTGTAGATTAAAGTGTTTGCTTTTTTGTATTGTAAAAGAGCTGAAAATATAGTTTAAGTAATCCAAAATGAAAAAAAATTAGTTTCGATTTTGAAATGCTGTTATACATAGTTAAATGTTTAGAGAAATAATGGATTTTAAGTTTTGAAGGAATGCTAATGTGAAATCTTCAATTGTATTGTTAAAAAAGATTTTTAGTAACTTAAGTTATAGAAAGCTTATTAGTGCATATTCTATATTTATATCAGAACTATTTTATTTCAGTTTAAACAGATGAAGAGGCTTACAACCAATAAATTTTAAAAAGAATAGCTTGATAAAACAATCATTTGAACTAAATAAATCATTTTTAATCCTGATTAATTAGTTTCTCAAAGATAAAGTTCATTTAATTTTGAAAAAGTATAATTTGGAATTTTATTTTTAGGAATAAAATTTTAATTTTTCATATTGTTAAAAAATATTTAGAATTAATGACTATGCCAACGAGTTATCATTGTGTAGTATAATACCTAATCAAAGTGAATGAAATTTTTAAGGAATCATTAAATATTATGAGCTATAATCAAAAGTGCTTTATAAAAATCCTGATCTTCAAAATACTGAACAACTAAGTAGAAAACTATTTGGTAATTTAGATTTCCTCTTACATATTTAACTAGAAATATAGGTTACAATAAGACTTGCTTTGTATTTGTTGCCTAAAATATTTCTTTTTCTCAATAACAAACATGTCAATAACAAATAAGTCTTCTGATAAACTTTTTTTTTTACAAAAATTAAATTTTATTTTTTAATTATGTAGGAAACAATTGTAATCTATTTGTGATATAATCTGAAGGAAGATAAGAGTAAATATGAGTTAAATCATACAAATAATTTTTAAATATTAAATTATTCCAACTCTGAATTTGATATGATTCAAAACTTGTTTTTTTGTTAAATAGTAAATCTCATCAAAGTAAACATACATAGTGGTTAAGGTGAGAGTCCCTGGTTGTATCTAAGCTTTTTAAAGGTTTAGAATCTTTTCCTATCACTAGTGCCTTGTAATTTTAAACAATAGTCAGGTGATGAGTCACAAATGAGTTGGCATCCTTTGCATCACAGTAGCAGTAGGACTTAGCACATCATAGATTAATAGAGACAAGTCTCCAACCCATAGAGGTCCAACAACCCTATGGGAAAGAATGTGCACACCTTGAAAATTAATGTTTCTTTTTGATTATCTTACTGGAAGCATTATGAGAAGCTACTGACACTGGAGGTTTAAAGTGAGCATGGCTGAATTATTTCAAAAGATCAAGCGATCACATTTTATAATTAGTGAGCTGCCAATTAAATGTTATCTAACTTTTTTCTATTCAACTTAAATATTATAAGCATTTAAACATACTCATTCACTAAATGCGCAAATTTATCACCGCGAAAAGTAAACTCTACCCCCTCCTGTCTAGAAATTCCCCCCCCCCTCAAAAAATAACATACTCTTCATATACAAAACATTCTTACCTCTTATTATCACTTATGCCTGACACATCTGGGGAGGTACAGCCCCCACCACTTTCCACATGCTTGAAGTAGAGCAGAACAAAATCTTGAGACAAATCACAAACTCCCCATATTATGTAAGGAACGACTTAATCAGAAAATCACTCAAAATTACCACCCTCAAGAGCTTTGTACAAAAACTATCATTCAAATTCTATGATGAACTAATTGACTCCCCTAACCTCCTAATTAATACAATGCAATCATACAATATCTATGACAAAGCCAATTTCAATCGCCCCAAGGGAGTTTTAAGACTCACCCGCTCAACATCCAATTAAACACAAAACATAAAATGCAGATATAATGACACTCAAATTCACTGAGTCCACCCCTACTTAAATTATGGAACACAGTAGACCAAAACTGTACTTACATTGTTACATTATTCTAAAATTTCATTGCATATATGTCTGTATATTGTACATAATTTTACTCACTTTTAAATATAACTACTTTACTTTTCTCTTATTATGTACTAACCCAATATCACTATAAATTGTGCAACATACTTACTCATTTACCCATCAATTTGTTTTTTGTATCCTTTGCATTTTTGTATCTTGAACCTTGAATAATTATATATAGTAATAAAAAAAATTAAAAAAAAGGAAATTCAAGATGGAATGATACCTAATTAAAACTGAAAAACTAGATAAATAAAAGATAAAAGTTAAAGTAAAATAATAGATTCCATTGTTACAATACTGATTAGTCTCAGCAATATGACACCATAATCCAAAACCAACATAAAATTGTGCCTTCTCAGCTTAGACAGACTTTTCCAGATAAAATTTACCATCACAAAAAAATAATTACATTAAAAATGTATCCAAATAATTAGGCTAAAGCAAACCCTATGCCCCCAATTAAACAACTCTTCTAAGACGAGTCAGCGGGCACCAGCCTGGATATCCACATCACAAGTCTAGACGATGAAATAGGATTCCTTAAATGTTAATAGGTATAATTCTTATTCAAAGTTAGATATTTGTTCAGAATTCACATTATACTATAAGTCTTGGTAAATTTAACTGTCATGTATGAAATGTGATGAGAACAATTTTGTCTTTGCAAGTTGAATAATATATGTGACATTAAATATAAGAAAAACATCTTTATAAAGCATAAAACATTGAAGGTGGCATTGATAACACAGTTTTTTATTGAATCCATTGCATAGTTTAAAACAAATTATTTTCAGTGATGGACAGCTAGGAATTAAAATTATTAAAACAGTCTAAAATAGGACTATGTGAACTGAAATAAAATTATTGATATCTATCAAAATAATGTTTCTAAATTAATGTATTTGATGAATGATGATGTTTAAATGTTCAGTAAAATGCATTTGTCAAAAATTAAATGTCTAAATTCCAGAGTCTTACAAGAATAAGTGATGCAAAATCATTGATAGCTACCCTCATTGTGAACAAATATAATTATTTAAAAAAACATTGCTTGGAATAGTCATGAAAAGGAAAATATTAATGAATTTGAGCTATCATTCACAATCCTAACAAGATAATAAAAATGATATTAACTGCAAAACTTAGTGCACAAATATTTTAGTTAAACACAGAATTGAGACCAATATTAAAATAATTGAAAATAACTAGTTAAAAACACAAAATGTTTCTAAAAAATAAAATCCTTAGAAATAAATATATTATCACTAAGTCCTATAGAAATATTAAATAACTTAATGGAAATTTTATTAAATGTAAGTTTCATTATGCTTACAATGATATTTAGAGTTGATTCTATGCAACTTAATATTATTTGTTTGTTGGGATACATATATTTTTAGTTACTCAAATTATTTAAATTTTATTTTTTATGTTGGTATATGGATATCTAAACATCTTGAGAAATTTTTTGTAACTAATGTTAATCATTGCCTTCTAAGCAACATTTTTAAACAGTGAGTTGTAATCATTCATAAGAGAGAGGAGAGAGAAAAAATCTGAAATATACTACTGCACCATGTTGAATATACTTTTATAAAAGCAGAAAGTAATATCTGTATTATATTATCCAATAATAACCAGCAGATATTCTGAAATATTTCATTTGGGAAAACAGCTTTAATGACTTTAAGTAGTTATCATAAAGTCTTGCATGTTTAAGAGTTGCATTAAGTTTTCCTTTGTAAAACTTTTTAACAATTTAATTTTTATACTATTTAAAGTTCTTAAAAAAATTTGAGAAATATCTAAGTTAAAATCAGTTTTTATTTCGCATTTTGTGATGTATTATAGCCATTATTTTGATATAGCTGTATATATATATATATATATATATATATATATATATATATATATATATATAAATATATATATATATAAGACGAGTAGAAAATCTTCAAGTGACATTGTAATTTTATTTAGAAGTAGTTTACAACTTATTTTAAGGTAATTCTTTTGTAGGGCCATGATTCTTAACTTCTAAATACAATGCAAATTTCTAAGTAGATGAAAGTTGTTCCATGGTAAAATTTTATTTTCCTTAAAGAATTTAAATGTTTGCTATAAAAATATTTTAACTAAAAGTTTCTCTCTCTCTCTCCTACTAAAATTATTCAATTTTTTTAAAACTTACCAAGTTAATCAATTTCAAGAATTTATAATTCCTATGCTTGTATCTTAAATTTAGCTATGTCTTCTTCTTTATATGATAGAATTATGAAATAAAAAATAAATGTCATTTTCAATTTTGTCAGCTAATTTAAACATGATAAAAATTAATTTTACTGTGCATGTTTCCTTTGTAATTCTAGTAGCAAAGAATTGCTTAATTCATTAAAAAATGACAGCTTGTTAGTGCAACAATTCTTTTGTAATGTATCTACTAACAGAACTAATGTAATAAAATGTAATAATTTACAGAGAATAGAATTGTTTTTTTTATTAATTAAAAGTTCATGCATATTTATATAACAATGGTTATTTGAATGTAAATAACCATATTTTACACTTGCATGCCATAATGCTCAACTTCAAATTTAAATTATCATCAATATCAAATTAATAACTTCTACATTTGCTTTTAACACTAAACAACAACATAAACTTCACCAGCAATTTTTATATAAAAGACAAATAAGAGACTTTTACCTGGCCATTTGCTAAATCAATTTTTTTTTAATTAATTCAAAGTTTAGACAAAAAATTAGTATAGTAAAAAGTAAGATGTATAAAATTTGTTCCACAGAGAAATGTGCTAGTAAATTGGACTTCACAGAGGCAATAACTAGTCAAATTTCATGAATGCTAAAATGTTTGCTGTATTTTAATTTGAAATTTATTTTAGATTTTATATAAAGCATGCTTTTCATTAGTAACTTAATGAAATTAATATCACTGATTTTACATAAGCAATTTTTATTTGTAGGATCTCATGATCAGTTTCAATGCTGATGTAAATATAAGACATATAAGTAAATATATGATTTAGATAAACTGCTTCATTTCACTTATGCAGTAATTTGTTAAAATTATCATTATTATGCAACATAATTGATGTTCAAAATATGCAAAATTGTGATGAAATGAATGTGTTAATGTAATTAAAAATTCTTAATTCTTCTCAATTGATTTAGATATGATGAGAGTTCATTTTATTTTACACATTGGTTTTGTATTTTTAATAGTAAAATAAATTGCTAAATTCATTAAAAACAATACCATGTTAGTACAAATGCTAAAAAAAATTCTTAGTCTAAACTTTGAATTAATTAAAAAAAATTTATTTAGCAAATGGCCAGGTAAAAATCTCTTATTTGTCTTTTATATAAAAATTGCTGGTGAAGTTTATGTTGTTGTTTAGTGTTAAAAGCAAATGTAGAAGTTATTAATTTGATATTGATGATAATTTAAATTTGAAGTTGAGCATTATGGCATGCAAATGTAAAATATGGTTATTTACATTCAAATAACCATTGTTATATAAATATGCATGAACTTTTAATTAATAAAAAAAAACAATTCTATTCTCTGTAAATTATTTTTCTTATTATAAACTATAAAATAAGAAAAACAATTTACAATAACTAACTATAAACTTGTACGCACATCATTTTATTATACAGTTTTTAAGAGCACAATAAAGTGATATCCATATGCTTAAAATTGATAAAGGAAACAGTATTCATTTTTTTATAAAATAAAAATATTATTAAGAAAAAACAAAATTTTAATAAATTATTTATAAAAATATACAAAAGCTAATTAAAGTTTGTAAACATCAGAACTAATGATAAATAATCAAAAAATATAAAAGAATTTTTTGGATATAATGAAACTTATTAATTCTTATAAGGTTGATTATTTGTGATCTTATAACGTTGATCATTAATTCTTATAATGTTAAATTGTGCTATATTACAAAATGTGTATTAAAATATTTGCAACAAAAAAAAATATATATATATATTTTGAAAATATTAAAATATTTTATATTGAATGTTAATTTATTTGACTACACTTAACAAAGAAAAGTCAATCATATCTTTGTAAAGAAGTATACAAAATAAGTATGTGAATCAAAAAAAAAAAAAAAAAAAAAAGGATAAATGATTTTTATTTGAATCAACACTAAATTTGTATTCATTTTATTAAATATAATAAATATCCGATTCATAATTTGATAAGTTGATTAGTAATTAAATAATATGAAGATAAAGTTGTTAAGTAATTTGATGATTAAGTAATAAAGATAACTTTTCTATTTGTTTGATAGACAAATGTAACTTAAATAATTCATAATTTTTAAATAATTTAAAATTTGTTGGAAATTATAAATGCTTATATTTTTAGTCTTCATCATTTCTTTTCACACACGAAAGCACTATATTTATCACTACTTTTAATGTCCCAAATAATTTAGTTTATTGATAACTATTAAATATGAAAATATTTTTACTTAATTACAATTTATTTTTTAAATATTTAATAAGAAATTATTTAATTAATTTAAAAAAAGGACATTTTTATACTCTGCAGAAATAATATCACAACTCTAATTATCAAAATGTCATATTAGTTATCAACTGCACAGTAGATATAATCATATTTCTTATCAATCAAAATTTTATGATAATGGGAATATTGGAAAAGGATGAAGCAATCCCACTTAATGTTATTGTATGATAATAGTGTTTGAGAATTATAGAACTGATACAGTGAACTTTAAATTTAAAATTACTAATGATGCTAGCTTAACATTACAAGTAATGATATTTGGAGAGTATTGATGATTTTTGTGTAAATTTTAACAGTAAAATAGCAATCTATTAAGTTTCTCAAAGTTATATTTCTTTCCACAAGAAAATAAATCCCTTATTATTCTTTGCAAATTTAATAAATCTTTGTGTTATACAATGCATTTTATTTTTATATTTTACATATAGCAAATAAATTTAGAAATATTCTTTGAACATTTAAGTAAAATTTTGATTAATTTTTTCAAGAGCTCCTACTTACACTTGTAAATCTGACTGCAGAAACTATCAGCGATTTTGTAAGCTTTAACCGTAGACTGATTATCTTTTTATTATATTACAAATTAGGATGCAGTTGATTAAATTTTCTGATAAAATTCAACTAAAGATCTATGCATTAATCTTTGTTGTTTTTGCATTAATCTTTCAAAGCTTAATGTTACTCATTTGACACTGAAGTCAAATTATCAGATATCAAACTTGTTTCCAGAAAGCTGCTCTGGCCTTTTGCTTAACATTAATGGGATTAAATCCCATCTCTGGCTTGAATGTGGTCCAGAATTCACTTTAAATTGTAATTTCATGTCTAATTAAATTTTGTATGCAAAAAATGACAATTAACATACATACCAAACCCACCTTTCACACATTAAATATATATTTTCCCATTTTTTCCTAGCTGCATCACAGAATTATGAATTGAAAACATTGAAATAATAGTTTCAGCCCTTAGAGTTCTAAATAATACAACATATAGAACTAGTATGAGTTTTACAAGTTGTATCATGTAGAACATTTTTACATTCTACATGTTAATGTATTATATTTAATAGGGTACTGGTCATTAAATTTGTATTACCATGAAGAAAAGCAAATAAAAACGATATTTATTGTACATAAATAAAATATGAAGATAATGATTAAATTTGCTAACAGTTAGCAAGTTTCACTAGGTTGTAATCTTCTGAGAAACACTTGTTGACCCTGGTAATTAAAATGAACTTTACCCATTTAAGCATGGAAACAAATTGGATTTGGTCTACATGTCTTAAAGATAAGGTATGATATTTGCCTAAAGATGTCAGAAATATACAGACTGGTATTCAAATTACAATTGATTAAAAAAAAGTGATGTTCCCCACTTTCAGAGGGCAATACCCTTACCCTATTCCATTTGATAACCAATTCTTTTTCTTATTAGAAGCTTAACACAATAGCCAATGAAAACTCCGACCTTACAAAAAGTGACTTCCAAATGAGAAATGTAATGTACTTTTTTTGGGAAAAATATATTTTAAACTGACCCTTGGAGAAAGTTGGCGATTTTTTCATATTTAAAACTGTTTGGAAAAATAAAATGGTGCCCAAAACACTAAGCAATGACACAAACATAATTAAAAAATTTTTATTATCACCCAATCGGCGCCAAATTGGATTGAAACCAAGGGGGTACCATAAAGTATAGGTCACCCTTTTTTTATATAGTTCTTCGGATGTCATAAGAACCAGTAAAATTCTAGGAAAGCTCACACTCTTGGTGACAAACTGAGAAAAAATATTAAGCTAGGCATGGAATTCCAGAAATGGTTTGATTTACCATATCTAGTGTATCGAAGTAGGATTACCAAGATTGGCGCAAGACATAATTATCGCCAACCAAAATCATTCGTGCCAAGGGTGTGGGCTCTACAAAGATCCCACCCAAGAATCTCTACTGTATCCTTCAAATATGTTAAAATGCTTATCATTTATATATTCTGACTCCTATTTCTTTGGATTTGATTTTGACGCTTCGAGGATCAATCCTACTTAAAGTTGCAATTTTAATTGCCAGTAGAATACTTTAACAATATTGAATTGAAACAATAATAGTCAAAGGCAGCTTTTATAGTGGACCATGATCTTAAATATGCAACATGCAATGTCACAGCAGCGCGATAAGAGAGTTAAAATTAGTTAGTGATAGTAAAGTAAGTATTAAATGTAATTCCCCGCGCCCTGTAGAGAAATATGCGATTAGAGAAATATGCTGATTAGAGAAATATGCGAACGGTTCAATTTGTTTTTCAAATTTCTGATTATGTCGACGTGCGATATAGCTAGTGTAAATTTGCTATTTCCTCTTTCGATAAAAAATTATTTCAGGCTCTGAAACCGTGCAAATTTTTTTCCCATTTACATATTTTATTAATGTTTAAATAAAATAAGAAAAAACTCATTCATGCTCATCATTGGCTGCAGAATCCGCCAATTCATTCATTTAATTGATTCATTAAGCATTCATTTAATTAAGTTCTTATAGCTGATTCACCAAAAACCGTTAATATTGAAAAGGACTATGCAAGTTTAAAATTTTGTGAAATCTAATAACACTCCCTTAACAGATATTTAGATACTGTACACAGGCCAGCTCACATGTTAGCTGCTTCATTTCACTATGATTCAAAATTACAAGGTGGTTGGATGTGTCTAGCGGTTTCGATTTGCAGAAATGGACCACCGGAATCGTTTCGCAATAGTCTAGCCTGCTATTCACACTTTCACTTTAAATGTTTCATCTGTTTATTTCTTTAATACAGTAGTTTCAGTTATAATTAAAACAATAATTATGAGAAATTTCGTTTTTCATACCTTTCCTATCGATCAATTCCCAAGCAAAGTATCCCCAGCATCTTATTAATCTGTCGATATACATATGTTTATAAATTAATAATTTTGTTAATTTACAATTTTATATTTATTTTTGTTATTTTTTTGGCAAAATTGTTTGTTAAATTTGAAAGTTAATTTGTTAAATATGGGTTTTTCTACTGAACTTCAAGATGCATTTTCTCACGAAGCTTTGGTTGGTCTTCAAGATGCTGAATTGAAACTTTTAGAGAATATGAAAAAATGTATTTTACTTCGCGCTAAATGTGATCGCGATTATGCAGCTGCTTTGACCATGGTCAGTGCTCAAGCTCTAAAATTGGATCAATCCAAGGAACTGGAAGGTAGCTTTATTGCTAGAGTAAGTTTGTATCATTTAATGAAAATATTCTGTAAAACTGTAACTTAAAATAGTTTGCACATAAGGAACTTGTGTGATCTTCAGTTACTAATTATTATATTTATTTCCATTGATAAACATCAAATTTTTACGATTGTTATAAGATGTATATTATTAAAGCTTTAATTGAATTTATTTTCATTAATTTGTTGCACTTTTTCAGTATTAAAAGTGTTTGAAAGAATCATTATGGTTACATGTCACCAAAGAAAAAAAAAAAAAAAAACCTCAGGTATTCAGATTGGAGGATTTTTTCATTACCAAAAAATTCACTAAATTTCATTATTTGCCGAATAAAGGTTGATGTTTTCAGCAAAATTTAATTATAGTGTATTATGAGCAATTTTTAATTAATATTCATAAATTTTGATATCGATTTAGTTTATTGTGCATTTCTATCAAGATGAATTTGAAAATCAATATTAAGGTAAGAATTGCATTTGTTTAATTCTTCTCAAGGTTGGACTTTTATTTAAGTGTTTAACAATTTCCAGTGCCATAAAAACCCAAATTCTATTTCAATCAAAGGTTAAAGTTAAATAATCATCATATTTCTCTTTTAAATATCATCCAGAATCCTGTTATGAAATATGTTTTATTTTTTTGCAAATTCTTAATTTTTTATTTTACTTAAATTTCAAATTATAGTATAATCTAAGACTTTTTGAAATTTAATAATTTCAAACATAAGAGAATAAAATATAAATAATATATATTTTTAAATATTTTTCAAAAATTCTTAAATTTTACTGCTATTTTTTATTATTGTAAATTTATGTTTAGTTATATAATCATTAGAGTTAATTTGAAAAAATATGGTTAAAATTCTGTAAGCTATAACAGTTTGGCAATATTACAAATTTTTGCACCAAACGCTGCACATTTATTTCCCCAACATAAATTTCATCACTTTCATGTAATATATACAATTTTCGAACTCTTGATCCTGCTCATATTCAAACTTTAAACATTGAAATCTTGCTCTATTATAGACTTCAAATAACAAAATTTTTAATATTTTATTACAATTACTTATTAAATTATTGTGCCAAATTAATAACTAGAAATTAATTTCACAGATTACATATTGTAAAACTCAATACCCCACAGTCTAGAGTGGGAGATATCTGGACAGTAAAACTAAATCAACCTTGTTAATAAAATATTTTTATGAAAATTCGGCTATTAATTAACTGGGTAGTGGTGCCCAAAAAAGAAAAAAAAAAAAGAAAAAAAAAAAAAAAACAACTTGTGTGTAAGTGCTATTTAGCACAAGAGACAACTGGGCAATAAAGCTGAATCAATAATATAAGTAACATACATTTATATATAAACTTGAATTTTAATTAACCAGACAGTTACACCCACCTTAAAAAACATTGTAAATGCAGTCTATCCCAGAGAGAACTGAGCAATAAAAAATAAAATTAAATCAATGGTGTAAACACATTTTTATGAAAACTAGTTTCCAATTAACAAGTATTATAATTTTCGGTTAACATAAATGCATATAAAATATTTTTATGCAATACTCAAGAAATTACATTCATTATAATTAATTATTGAATGACATCAAGTAAAAATATTTATTCAATAATCACTTTAAAAAAAATTATAAAATGTTTAACACTATCTGTACCTATATATATTACTTTTTACACACTTCTATTAATATTCAAAATTTTCAATTTAATTTACTTTCAAAGCAAAATAAGCTTCAAATGCTTAAGTTTAAGTTTTAAACACTTTCAAATCAAAATGTAACTTTAAATTCTTAAATTTCAGCTATAAATAAATGAAATGAAACACAGCAAAAGCCTTAAAGGTTGGTGAAGTTCTAATCAAATTTCATGCCTTCTAACATCAGGTTACATCATAAAATCAAAGAATAATTTCCTTCACAGTAAACCACAGTTTGAAGTATTTATTGCTGTATCTGCTCCCCTAGGATTTGGAAAAATGAGCCTGCACTTTATTAACTTATAAATTATGTTTAAAAATATTAATTTTAATATTAATAAATATTAATTTATTAAATATGCTTCATTAAATTTAATTCTAGCATGAAAGAATTTTATGAAATATTTCCACCAAATTGGTTGAATTTAAATGTAATACTTAATATGAAATGTATAACTTTTTCCCTTTGAGAAGAAAATTTTAAAACGTAATAAACAGTTTTTATTTATAGTATTTTTTTCTTAGGCTTGGTATGCAATATCAGAAGAAATGGAAACAACGAGTAAAATAATTCGACGAAATGCTGACAGCTTGACATCTGCTACAGTAGAGTCTATCAATAGTTTGATATCAGAAAAAAGAGCTCTTAAAAAGATTTATGTTGATGAACATGATGCTCTTCATAAAGAACTAGCTAGAGTATGCTTATTATTGTATTTAAAATTCTAAAACATTCGAGTATTATAATTTATTGGTAATAATAAATTTTATATTAGTGATTTCATGTATATTTTATATTTTTTAGCAATTTTAATATTATTGTATCTTAATATATTAGAAAATAAAATTAAATGTCTGAAATAATACAGTATCTGTCTAATGTTTCTCATGAACTTGAATTTTGATTTGTAGAATATTCTCAAAAGCTAGTTCAATATTTTTTGAAAATGGATAAAATTGAATTTTTCTTATTTCATAAAAGTGAATCATTCATAATCATGAAAAAAATAGACTTAAACCTTTTAGTTCCACAACTTTTTGAATGATTATGTGAGAAGCTGAATAAAATTTATTTAATAAGTAAGGAAATGCTGACATTTCAGAAATTTCTTTTATAATTTGTTTGTTGAAATTAATAATAAATAATTCTATTGATATATTTAACTATTTGTGATGGTGGTCTCTTGAGGTCTAATATAGGATTTTGTATTACCTCTGTCTGATCCATCAATTCCATATTCGGAAAATAATCATGAAATGTGTTTTATGTAACAATACTGGGATATAATAAAATGCAATTTTTTTAAGTTTATTATTCAACCTCTAGATGAGTCAGAAATATATTCCTGTTGGTAAGTATTTATCTTTGTTACAGAAGGTATCACAACAACTTTAACAATGTTCAGTTGTTTAAGAAAAACCTTTGTACAACTTTTTCATTTAAACATATTCTAGATGCTGCTTCTGCCTATTTTACATGAATATTTTCAAAAAACTAATTATTTACATATCATAGTAACTTCCTCCTATAATGTAAATTTCGCATGAGTATTGTTACATTTTTATGAGATGTAATAACAATTGTAAGAGCTTGCAGGATAATGATCATTCCATTGCTCATCATTGAAATTGCAACTCTGAAAAGATTAAATAACAAAAAATTTTGATTAGGGTATTATGCAAATTATTAAAAATATGACTGAAAATATTGCAATTTAATTAATTGTGTATACCAGTTTTATTTATTCAATATAAGATATTTATGAATTGGCAAAATGTAAAATGTTGAATAATTATTAGTAAAAGGAAGATGCAGATAGCAGGTTTTTAACGTTAAAGATTGATGAATCTTAGATTATAAGTTTTTAATGAAACAAATTAATTTAATTATATTTCAAAACAAGCACACTTAATTAACAAAGAAATTTAATTAGAAAAGGAAAAGCAGTCATATTTGGGTTCGCTAACAATGTTTATCTCATGCCTGTATAGCACACAAGGTGAATATAAAAAAAATGCAGCTTCTTCAGACTGCTCCTGGCACCAACCCTCACACCTTCTCACCCTTTCCATCAGTCTCTTGAAATCTCAAGTGCTAACTATCAGAAATTACAATTTTAAAAGAAAGTTATCTTTGCTATATTAATCTAGGTTATCTTTGTTATATCATGTATATTGATTTTATTTTAGAAGAAATAAAAATTGAGAGAGAGAGATGAGAATTCATACACAAGTCATGAAAGTTTAAACACACAATTCTTATTATATTAAACATTCATTAGATGTGCATATTGAAAATGTCTTTCTCCAATACACACATCAGAAGATGTGTGCATTTGTTAAGTAGTTGTGCTATTGTAATGTTTTCACTTTCTTATAATATTTAAAAGTAAAAATAAATAATTGTTGTTTAATA